>JAPWTK010000186.1:0-600000 GCA_029963805.1 Aromia moschata
AGCATAAAAGTTAAACCTTCGTTTTATAATGACCCAGTTCATGCAGTAAACATAATTTTTAGTAATAATTTTAAAAATAAGGATTTGCTGCATGAACTGGGTCATTATAAAACGAAGGTTTAACTTTTATGCTTATTACTATTCTTATTCTTATTACTAAAAATTTCTGCATGAACTCACCATTAGTCTACAGTGCTGTAAGCTAGTTTGTGTCTAGTAGAGGTAGAAAAATTAATTTACCTTGTTTTTGTTAATTATTTTCATTGTTGAAGTGTTTAACCCTTTCAGAGACACATTTTTCCTTAAACACTTATTATTAAAATAGGAGACTACTAGGGTTTTTGGGGTCACTGATCCGAAGTCAGATTTTCAAAATTCAAAATGGCGGATCCAATACGGCGGACAAAATTTTAACAGGAAATAATATTTGATGAAAATAATTTAAAAATAATAAAAAAGAAAAAACTATAATAAAAAAATATTTTTTTACAGCAGCCCTTGTGTTGTAGACAGCACCAACACATTTATAACTAACATGATACAATAGTCATGTAGTTTTTATAAACAGTTGGAAAAATTTAACATCAATATATTTTATAATTATTTAATTAAATACACATTTTAATTTGAACGGTTATAATTTATAATAACTCATAAATAAATAATTAAAAAAAAATAAAAAAACGAAAATGGGAAAATTTTGAGATTTTTGCAATTTTAAGATTTTTTGAAAAAAACTAAGCAACGAAAAATTCTGAAAAAAGTATGCTATAAAACCTATATATGGAGAATACGTAAAAAAGCAGTAGCCATATGCGTTACCGAAAAACTGATTTTTCAGTGAAAAAACAGCATTTTTTCATGTTAATTGTTTATAACAAGTATTTAAATAAATTAATTATTGCAATTTTACGCCAAAATTTCATAAATTAGGTACCCAAGAGTCTAAAAAATACTTTAGTACCTATAGATAGTGCAAAAGGTGTCAGAAATATGAAAAACGAGTAGTAAGTAGGTGGGACATATATGTCCCACTGCCCCTGAAAGGGTTAAAGAAGGCGAAGAGACATTTTTCATGTTCTCAGTTGTTTCAAATAGGAACATTATGGCTCATAACACTATTCAAATGGTGATTTTTGCTACCAATGTCACATACTTACTTAAATATTTACTTAAGAATTTTAAAATAAATAAAATCGTAATCACTGGAGCCCCGATTCGTTTCTACGACTCTTCGTCGAGATAGAAGAGCCGATTTTCGAGATGAGTTTTTTTTTTCGACAAATCGATATAACTCGAAATTTTTTTAATATTTTTAAATTTAAAAAAACACTTTTTTCGCTCGCCGAAGACTATATTTACAGTAAGTAACAAGTGTCAAAACCTTAATTTGCAAGAGATATAGCAAAAACAAAAAAAAGGCGATTTTTGACGGTTTTTTCGATATACCTCGAAAAGTAATATAGCAATCGATATATTCAAAAACACGATTCGATAGGTTTTTTTAATACCTACAACTTTCTAATTTAAGTTTTTTTTTATTAACGAAAAAACCGTTTTTTTTTTTAACTTATGATTTTTTTAGGTTAACTTCGTCGTTTACGAGCGAAAGGAAAAAACACTATCTTTCTTAGAATCTCATTTCCTATATCACCATATTTTTTGTTTTCTGTTAGGATTTTTAGGATGCTCTTCTACCTATTGATTGGACTATGCGTCAATTTAGATTTGACGGGCTGAATTGATCACTTTCATAATATTTTGTTTGCCTAAAAGATGTAATTTACACTCACAACTAATATGTTCCTGACTTTTTTAATGTGTCAACTGAACGAGATTTAATAAAATCCAGACTTTGTCCAAGCATCTTCTCCGCGATTTGAAAATAATACACACGGCCAACACAATAATTTATTTAAAGTTAAAGAACCACTTTAGCCATTTGCATTTATCATAGCACGTATTAACAAAACTACAAGCCGGCTTACCCTGATTAATTAAAGTTTTACTTAGACCTTAGACTTTTAGAGGTACTCTTAAATCTTTAAAAAACAATTTATCCTCATAAGACATACTCGAACCTCTTTTAATTCACCTTCGCTTAATTCACATCCTCTCTTATTTCACCACGTTTCCCTATTATGTCGCGAAACCGTCCCGGTTAAGTCGCCGCCTGTAAAAGTTTTAGAATTACGTTTGGAAATTGGATTCCCGTGCATGAATACAATTTTTATTGAAAAAATGATTGTCTAATACATTAATATGGAGACCTAACCTTTAAAATAGGTTAGGTGTATTTTAAAATATTTAACCTTTAAAACATTCATTCAAGTGGAAAATTGAACTTTGTCACGCACGACTGGGTATACTTACGTTTATTTTTTGTTCAGTTGGCTCATTTTTCGTTATAACAAGTGCTGTGGTCTGTGGTATATCTCTAAATATTTCTTTTTGCAGTTAAAACACGAAAAAGTTGACGTTATGATCACGACTTAAGCGAGACTAGATCTCGCTACTTAAGCGAGGTGATGATACACGGATTTGGTGAATTAAGAGGGGTTCGAGGTATTTTATTTGTACGTCATTAAATAACCTCCGAACAAAGTTACGGGGGTGAGCCACTTTTGAGTATCACCCGGTATAAACACATTTAACAAAACTTACCTCGATTCTACATACAAATCCATGTAAACCCTTTTTTTCTTTTTAGTCTATCAAAATTTAAAAAAACGGGGGGGGAGGAGTATTCATTTGTATTCATTTATAACTGTGTACATTTTTTATTTTGTAGAACAAGAAGATTAAAAAAGGCCTCAAGAGAAAAAACTCAATAGATGAAAATTTAAATCTAACCAAAATACATGTAGAATCGGATGATAATAACTCATCAGAAGTACAGGTATGTACAAGATGTCATACATTTGTACTTGCTTTATCTTACACGTTCATATTTTAGGACATAGAATTCATCAATGTGCTTATAGATCAAGAGACTGAGACAAGCGTAAGTAGAGATACCCGTAATTTATGATAATTTTAGTCAAATATATGTGGGGGTTTATTATCAGTATATAAACATTTTTACTCTGTATTTCATTTTAGTTTTACTTGATTGTCCGTGTTATTAGTGTAAACAAAATACCATGGTATGTGTTATTTTGTAACCATACTGTTTAATATAAATGCAGTACAAAATAATAGTGAATTGTAATGTAATCATTTTATTTTAGGTGAATTTTACATTTAGAGGACTCTGTGCTCCCGCATTTAATGCATTTAATAAAGACTTGTAAGTATTTTTAGTTTTAAAGCTAAAAATATCCACTAAGTTGATCTGAGTTCTGAAAATAGATATTTTGTGAAATATTTGAATGAAAGATTGCATGACAATGCATTTGTAACCTCCGACTTATAATAATATACAGGGTGTCCCGTAATTAATGATATATAGCAAAGAGTACAGTTTGTATTGGATAAAAACATTAGTACATAATCAAATTTCTGGATTTTGCATCAAAACCGGTGTATTTTTTTGGTTTTAGAGAATATATGTATTTATTAAAAATATAAATTTTCTCATTATTCTTTTACAAATGTGCGCATACATACTTATACACGTGCGCGCAATAAAAATGCTGCAATTTTTCTTGCCGGCAATAAAAATTGCGAACTGTAAAGCGGTCTTATCTCACTCGTTCATAGCTACATAGATTTGATGACGTTTTTTTTTTGGATGTCTAAAGAGACATCCAAAAAAAGAGACATCCAGAGAAATTAATGTTAGAATAAGTAAAGACTTATTCTAACATTAATTATGGGACCCCCTTGTACATTGTGAATATAGTAAACTAACATTTTTAAACCACACAAATGTTTATAAACAGACACATGTCTGTTTAAAAGCAATTATCATACATTTAATAATTATTTGTAATGTAGTCACATTACATAATAATTATCTTGGTATTTATCACTAATATTACTATTTTAAATATAAGACTGTTTGTGTATTTAATTTACAGATAATGGTAACACTAATAACAAAATAAAAAAATGTGTTTTTGATGTTAAGAGTTTAATACTGGTATTAAAAATTTACATTAACACCTAGTCTTGTTAATTTAAATGATATTTGAAATTAGAACAACTTCTTTCCTCTTGCCACTTACATAACTCATTTCAATTAGTTGCCGACACGTTCCATTGGTATCTCATTTTTACCAAAAAAATAAACTTGTAATGTTCCATACAATATACAGTGTTGTGTATTAAGAAATACATCCTGTATTTTTTCTTATTGAGAACAATTGAAAAAACATTTAAGAATTTTATTAGCAGAAAAAGAACCACGCCACTGTCTTCAGTGCCCATCAAAACTGGTGTATAACTTTTCGTTAAAAAATAGCTTTTATAATTTTTTAGGTACCTACCTAATTAAAAAAAAATGCATTCATTCCTATAAAATATACATATTTTTTTGGTTTTATATAATACAAATAGGGAAAAAGATAATAGTAATAATATTATTACACCACTACGTTTACACAGGGGGGATCCACATTTTCAATTGTAATGCACTGTAATACATACGAGGTCAGTTAAATTAAAAAAAACGAAGGGAAAAGTTTCGTAGTTACCCCACGTGGGTGATACAGAAAATTATCAGCAATTCATCAGGACTGCATTTGTAATTTCTAAATCTAAGATTTAGAAAGTAACAAATGCAGTCCCATTAAAGAAGTGAACACCCTGTATAAATATAGGGGTGTAAGTAATAATTATTCGCATTGTTATAATTTTTTGTCGCTATGTATTGTACTATATAATACCTAGAAAAATAACTTTCACACGAATGACCATGAATTTTATTTTTCAACAAAATTTAGTATACACAAGTTTTGAGGCACACAACTTTTATTGAAGCAGTGGTGTCGTTGTTGTTTGCAAAAAAATCGAGTTTTTTTTGGTCCCAAAAAAATATGTATGTAAATATTATGTTGTGCCCTGCATTTTGACACCAACATTGTTGAAATTAAAAAAAAAATACAGTGTTCTGAATCTTAAGGGGGACTTCTACCTTGAGATGTCATTTTTTAGTCATTTTTGTATTATTTTTTCGTGGGGGAAGTAATTAACATTAACAAATGCGTTTTTTTTGCAAATTATAATTCAATAATTTTTACATGAAAAAAACATTTTTTTAAATCGGAAAAATCCAAAATGGCGAACGCCAGAACATCGCAAATTGAAAGCCGCGTAAATTTCCGTCTAAACGGCTGACATTGTAGCACCCTCTGTGTTGATGTAAAACAGAAATACAAAATATTTTCTTAATCAGTTGTGTTTTTGTCAGGGAACAACGAGAGATTTTTTCGATTACTGCAAAATTACAAAAATGGCGGTAAATTTAAAAAAAAAACAATATTTTTTAAATGTTTTTATCGAAAAACCGTCAGACCCTGGAGAAATGTTTTTTACGCATTCGTGCAAAATTTCAAGTCGATAGCTTAATTACAGTGGCCGCTAGAATGTCAGCCATTTTTAAAAACGTGATTCTGAGAAAAACGCGTTTAAAGTTTAAAATGTGATTATTCAAAGGGGCTTATATTTACCGTCAGTCTGCAATGCCTGGTCCGTAAAGACATCCCTCCCGACACACAAAAATGAAAAAAAAAAAATCAATTGTTTCAAATGTATCAAGGTAGAAGTCCCCCCTTAATGGGCCACCATGTATATTTAATAAGGATAATGATAACTAAATTTGGTATTACCTTTCTTAATAACTTTAATTTGGTATATTAGTTATAAATAAATAAATAAATAACAATATAAATCAATCTTTCTTTTTGCAGGACAGTTGACGTCAGTATAATACCAAAATATGCAAAATTTTTAGCAGATAATGGAATAAAAGGGAGTACTAGGTAAGTTTTTTTATTTTATAGATTTAAATCTGTTACGCTAATCAAGTGGTATTAATTTTTTAAATGCAAAAAAACCTGTGCTGACAATCGACTTATGTACGATATTATGTAAATAAAAATTATCTGGAGTTCAAGGCCACTGATAAAATTGTATCAGCGCACATGTGTGCTGAAGATGAAATACGTAATAAAATTCTTTAAGTACTTAAAAAAAAAACATTTATGTTGGCCAAGGATAGCCTGTGTTCACCCAAAATCGATTCTCGTGAATGAAACAGCGGAGTAGTCACACAATCCATGTCGCATGAATTCCTCTTCTTACTGACAAGTTTTACAAAGGGGTGTTCCATTCAGCTTCAAGCTATGAAGGTGTTTTCTTAGCTGATAATATCCGGTACGAATGCTCGTTACAAAACGCAAAATTCTTCCTGGTCATCTCCAGACATATCATTTGCTGTGGGGTACCTTAAAATCTGCTCCCTAACAAGTTGATAGCTGCTTGTTTCAATTTATTAAATTTCACATGAGTGTATTCTTCAGTTTGTTCAATTAGCGCTGTGCGATAGGTAGCGGGCTAAGAGGGCTCAGGCCGAAAATGCTCTGATTGGGCATGGTCCTTTACTCAATAAGCAGAAACGTTTGTAAAACCCTTTGCCCTTTGCCCTTATCATTATTTTGCCCACACCAAACCATATAAACCTATAAAATAACCTTTACTAGTTCCTTCATGGCGATATGTAAACCACTTTAGTTAACGGTGATGTCAATATGGCCGACTGACGTTACGCGAATCACCGCAAAATCAGGAGCATTACCTTTAATTTATGCTGGAACTCGTTGACTTTCCTTTATCATTTGAATGATCTTTTGGAAATGTTTGAATGTAATTGACAAGTCAAAATTTATTTTTAATTTTAAAATGTTTCCTACGTATTTTACTGCAGGCTTATTATTAAAATAGAATACAATAGAAGTATACCGCTTAACAATGTTAGATTTTATTATTAATATTTTAAGATCTATTTGTTAAATAATTGAGAAAAATAAGTTTTTATTAAGTGGTTTGTACATACGAGGGGATTTTGCAACAAAGACTAGGACTAATGCTATAAATAAATTATTTATTTATCCTCATTATGTAAATTATACATATATGTATATATGTACGAGCCCAGTAGCATATGTATTAGACCATGGAACTATATGAGCTACTGTTATATTTCTGAATTGGCATTTAAAAAGCTGTCGCAACTAACAAAAACAACTATTTACTAAAACATTTATTACTATCTGGTGGTAGAGTTGCCACCTCAGAGAGACCGCTGACTCGGTGATTGGTGTCCGCGGGAGGGGGGGTGTTTAAAGCAGCACGCAATATTTGCAGAAGGCGATTTTTGTGCCGAATTGTGTTTTTGAAGAAACACAATTGAACTTGAATATTTATAAATTAAATAGATTTTAATTAATTAATTTAACATTAAATTAACATCTCTAGATTGTACTATGTACCGATGCTGCCCTCTAGAGACAGAAACGCGGTAGAATCAAATAATCTATATTTTAAACGACACATACATGGAACTATTATATATGAATCACAATTATATAAATTTATAACTACAAATTTCAATTTCAAAGCTGACCCGGAGAATAACATAAGAAACCTGGAGCCCGGAGATATTGCGGAAACCCGGAGTCTCCGGTCATTTTCATGGAGGTGGCAACTCTATCTGGTGTTATCAATTAATCGATAATATTAGCTAATTATTACATTAATTAACAATAACCCAGAAATAAAAACTTGTGTTATTAATTTCTTTGGTCCAATTTCTATGTGACTGGGCTCGTATATACCCCAACCCCCGCAAAGACTATATCCAAATAATTAGAGGCTGCCTCCTACAAAACGCCGCAAGCCGTAACTCCCTTATTTATAATCGCTTTTCAAAAATAAATAAACAAAAATAAATACTTTGGTATGCTTCCTTTATAGTGTATTTAGAAGTATTTCATTTGATTTTTGGTTTTTTAAAATCTGATTATAAATAACTTGCGGCGTGTTTTAGGAGACAGCCTGTATATACTAATGCTACCACTGTTCAAAGAGTTAATAAAAGCCATTCTTTGTAAAAGTCATTGAGAACGAAAGTATTGTAAAAATTATTTTATCTGAGCTTTAGAGTTTTGTAGATAACACAGTCATATAAAAAAGTAAATGGAAATTACAGCAGACTACACCACCATATCCATATGTTTTTTGGGTTGCTGATTCCGAATCTGTAGTCGATTTAAACACACGTCATATTTCCTCCTCTCCGCAAAAAATAGTCAATTTTGCCATTTGTTAGGTTGAATTTTATTCCAATAACTCGATAACTTCGTATACAGAACTAGAACCGATGTATATCGGTTTTTTAAAACAATTTCAAACCTAATAACTCCATAACCTGAGGATATGTGATCATAACTCAAATCCAATAAACCTTAACCTCAGTTATTCAAATCTTCACTCCTTAACCTGGGGATCTAATTACATACTTGGTTGTGTGGAAAGTGTCTTCGACATTGGCTAGCCACAAGTTTACCACCGATAGGAAAAGTGATATCATATAAAACAGCATCAAATGGTTATGTTACCCCAAAAAGCAACCCCATGTCGAAATTTGAATTCACAAGATTTTGACTGCACTTTCAGAGATATACAGGATTCTTAGTCAACATTAAGAAGGACGCCATCCCGGCACACATTAAGACATTCACAATAAGTTTTGTGTATTGTGATAAGTGGTTGCTGTCCCATCTCTTCAACCCATTTTCAAAACCCCTAAGCCACCCCTTTGCATTTAAGCAGGGTTTTGTGTGGTTTGAGGTCCTGGATTGAGATGATGGAGTTTTTATCCAATAACGTCCTTCTTAGTCGATCCTGTAGGTCGCTGAAATTGGCATCAAAATCTTGCGAATCCAAATTTCGACATGGGGTTGCTTTTTGGGGTGTGGGCGGCGAACCGTTTAAGTCACAGCGTAGCGACTTCGAGGCATTAAAACTAATCCCATAGGCTACCGAAAATTAAAAACAGCAAGTCTCTAACTCGAATAGAACGCAAATGGCGCTTATCTAAAAAGTGTAACGCTAATTTTGACGAGCAGTTTATAATCATCTCCTGATGATGCCAACATGGTTTGCGAACCGTGCGTTGAGTGCTGAAAAGTGTTTCGGTAATAAGTGGTGAAAAATGTGAATTTATTATTGAAATGTTTTATCGTTTTTTTTTCTAGTGCATGGTAGCACCTGGCGAAGGAACTTCCTTGTCTGTAGCGGAAAGAAAGCTAGTCACGGAAGAATGGGCGAAAGCGGTCAAGTCCACTCAGCAGCATTTGATGATACAAGTAGGGGGATGCCCGTTGCCAGACGTTTTGGATTTGGCGAGGCACGCGGAACAGATTGGAGCCGGTTCCATTCTGTGCCTGCCGGAATTGTATTTCAAGCCGAAGACTCCCGGCGCAACTAATAAGCTATCTGAAAATTGTTGGAGCGGCCGCGCCTAAAACGCCTTTGCTGTATTACCACGTTCCCATGTTTTCAGATGTCAACCGTAAGTTAATAAAATCAGAGCGATACATTTAGTGAACACAATTTTTGTATACTAAATTAACATTAATACACACCGGGCGTTCCAACTTATACGGTTTCTTCTATAACTCCAGTAGTGTAAATAAAAGTTGCCCAAAAAACCGCTACGTAAGAAATCACTATTTCCTCCTCAAATTATTCCATATTTAATCAGACATAATTTCTAAAAACATTCGTTTGTATTTGTAAAGTATTAAATTTAGATGGCCTTTATGAAATATATTACCTTGATGACCTGATAGCCTCTGTAGCCTAGGTGGCGTTTATGACTAATGTAACCTTTTATGAGTTTTATGGCCCATACGATTTTTATGACCGATAACACTATTATTGCCTGTATGACCATTAAGACCTTTATGACTCATATGAACTTTATGACCTACATATATGTCCAAAACGACTTTATAACATGTTGTATAGGTCACAATTATTGTATTGGAATGGGACATAGTATGTGATATTGTGATATTTGAAGTCATTTATCCAAAAAACGTATAAAACGACACGTCGTTTTAAGTGTTATAAATTAGAAGTCTATATACTAATTTTTTTTATAACGAGCCATCCAAAAAAAACGTATGTCTATTCATAATCTTAAATTTATAACCTTATTTAATTGTCAAGACTGTTACATTATGTGTCAGCCATTATTTTACAATTTATTTAATTTACAATTGTGACAGCAACTTGTCAAAAGTTTGCAAAACAACTTACCCCCTGGCGAGGGGAGGGGGTGAAGAATAGGAATTTTTTTAGAGCTCTGTCCACTGTATTATTATTAGAATTAATGTTAAATATGTTTATTTGACCTATTTTAAATACGTATCCCCTCAACCCCCATCCTATTAAGCCTCTCAAATTGCCAATGTGTTTCAAATTTGAAGTGCATATGTTGCATCTTTTGCGAATTATCAATAGTCGAGGAAAAAAGTGTACCATCCCATTTAACCCCTAACAACTTAACCGATTAAGCTCAAAATCTAATCAGCTCCAGGCCTTGTCATGATATGTAAGTGTTACTGTTATGGTGGGTTCATGCAGATATTTTTAGTAATAAGAATAAGAATAGTAATAAGAGTAAAAGTTAAACCTTCGTTTTATAATGACCCAGTTCATGCAGTAAAAATATTTTTAGTAGTAATTTTAAAAATTAGGATGACCTTGAATGATGGTTAACATTAAACTTTATTCTTATTTTTCCGGCGAAACGCACACTGCGCAATCGCAAATAGGTACTCGAAAATGCAAAGCAAATCGCCTAATTTGTTTTTTTTTAATAATAAATTGACTGCTAAAGTCGTTAAAATTAGTAACAACGTGTTTGCAGTAAACACGACGGTTATGCGGCTGTTCAGTTTCATTATTAAAGATACAAATTAAGATAAACAGACACAAACTAACCACTCTAGATGTTTTGTGCTAACCACACTTTTAATTTAAGGTTACAAATGTTATAGAATATTAAGGCATCTACTCAAAAATGTTCTTATAATCAAGATATTTGGCGTCATGTTTAATTCGTCGAGTTTTAAACTTCCGCAACATTAACAATCACAAGCCTACCTCAAAACGCTATGAAGTGAAATTTATTAGTATGTGTTTCAAGCTTTCTTATACTTATTTTGCAGCATGAACGCATTCAGCTGTT
Organism: Aromia moschata; assembly: GCA_029963805.1. NCBI lineage: Eukaryota > Metazoa > Arthropoda > Insecta > Coleoptera > Cerambycidae > Aromia > Aromia moschata. The sequence goes on from JAPWTK010000186.1 coordinate 11,204, forward strand.
AAAATTAAAATTATTCCTATTTTTATTACTATTCTTATTCTTATTACTAAAAATATCTTCATGAACCCACCATTACTCCTACTACTAACTACTACTTCTTGTAATCTTACTGCTACTGCTTCATCTACCGCTACTACTACCCCTACCACTACTACTAGATCAATTAAATAATACCAGTGGTAATAATAGTAATAATTAAACTTATAATGATAGAAATACAATTTTGACCACTTTTTCTCTAGTGGTTTTCAATCCCATAGCAGCACAATCAGACTAAGAGAAGACTACTGGTCTGAGCAGCATGCCAAATTCTAATTTGCTACACGAAATATATCTACGATTCTAGAAATAAAAAAATGCTGTAACATACAGGGGCATTTAGTTATAGTTAAGTTAACCAAATAATTTTAACCTTATAAATTGACCTATAAGGTATCAGTAAAAATAAGAGTTTGTGTCACAAAAAATTTAATTTTATGGTGGGTTCATGCAGAAATTTTTAGTAATAAGAATAAGAATAGTAATAGCATAAAAGTTAAACCTTCGTTTTATAATGACCCAGTTCATGCAGTAAACATAATTTTTAGTAATAATTTTAAAAATAAGGATTTGCTGCATGAACTGGGTCATTATAAAACGAAGGTTTAACTTTTATGCTTATTACTATTCTTATTCTTTTACTAAAAAATTTCTGCATGAACCCACCATTAATTATGCTATCAGATAACCTAAGATTTGTACATTTATTTATGAGTAAAAATTAGTATACATCGTTTTTTTTTTTTTTGTTTGAAGAAAAGAATGAATGTGTAATAAGTCAGATATATAAATTAAAATTATAAGTACAGTGATTTCATAGAGTAACGGATAAAATCAATAAAACCACACAGGTCATCGATATTTTTTTAATGGCAACTCGTATTTTAAGACTGAACTAGAAAGACCACTTTTTTTGCACACAGTAAGGTAAGTGACAATGTACGTCACAAGGAATTTTTTTAGAAAATCGACTATACAGAAAATATATACTATACGGAAAAAATCATACTATACAGCCAGACAACGCGCAAGATGTACAAGAAAATCTTATTTGCCATTACTAAAAATCACACATTTATCCTACCACACAAAAATGACATGTGAAAAACATCGATATGTCATTCACGCATATGAGCTTATTAACAACCTTATGTTTTTAACACACCGATCCCAAGCTGTCAACTAAGTTACTTGATTGCATGAACTGCGGTATAATAAGGCACCTAACTGTGCGAAAGAAATTAACAAGTCTCATTGTGGTTTATATTACTAACATGTTTTAGTTAATATGGGACAATTTTTAAACGAATCTGTGGGACAAATACCGACATTTTGTGGCATTAAATACACATCAAATGATTTGGATGGTGGTGCAGCTGCCTTAAGGGCTAATAATGGAAAATATGCCGTCTTCTTAGGGGCAGACACAGTAAGTATTTATGATTTTTCCTTTAACTAATTACTTGCAGCAAGTGGTTTCAAATAAAAAAAAAAATACAAAAAGCGTACACAGTTATTATTTTTATGGGTTAGTAAGTAAATATTGAAATATTTGTTTGTGGCAATTGTTTCTTCATGTTATACAACCCAGAAATCGATTATAACATTCGTTCCCTGATCACTAGAATTCCAGAAAAATCAAAAGAACTAATGTGAGGTTTAGAAAAAAATAAATTGACACGAACAAAATAAAAAAAAATGCAGACTAGTGCTTCTTCACTCCTCCCTTAATCCCTAGATAAGAACTTATTCATAGCTAGACTAAAGTCAGAAATAAGCTCCTCCCATATTATTGTTGTAATGCACCGGAAAACTATGTATCCATGTTGCATTGTAAAATGACATCCTGAACATCCTGCATATGGAACGTTTATATTTTACATAACTTTGTAAGTTGAAGTAATAACAAGTCATGATGACCTTGCAATATTTATATAAAAGGTATATCTATCTTATATAATTATCAACAAATATGACCTATATAACTTTTATATATATTTTTTTTAACGAAAAACAAAGATGTATTCATTACTTCTGTAGGTGAAAGTAATTTATTTTAGTTGCAGTTTTATGGCTATCCATTCAATGAATAATTAATAGCATTATCACAACTAGTGTCTTTACAGATATGAAATTGAATCAAAATTGTTTTTTGATTTAATATGATAGTGATGATTAGATAATTATCATATATTATTTCTGCCCAGATGTAGATCTCAAGTACTTCAATCACACACATTTTAACTTACCTAATTAAATTTCACTCTAACAATAAAGCAATAGTAATGGAAAAACTTCAGAATAGTTTCATATTTAATAAATACGAGGTGTGGCTATTAAATAACGGAACTGCTGTCATTACACTTTTTATTCGTTTACCATTTACAGTATCAACTTTTTCGCCTTCAATGTACCTACTCCCCTTGACGATCTCTACACCGCTCCATATGACTTTTCCATTGTTGAAAGCAATGTTGGAAGTTCGCCTCTGTCAGCTGGTTCAGAACCGTTCGAATCTTGTCCCCTTCAGTGTCACCGTGTCTAACAAGCCTGGATCAGCGTCGATGTTGTTTAAAATGTCAACGCAAATGTTCATTCTTGATTCCTTTTGCTCTGGAGTGAGGAGTTTTGGCACCATTTTTGCACAAATTTTGGGCATGTTGAACGATTCATGCAAAATCTGGCAAACACATTCTTTGTTGACTCGTTCTGGACGTTAAGTAAAAAAAAAAACAATTATTATCTAAATTCCCTTTAAAAGTTTACATTGAGGGCAACAAGAGCTAAATTAAATTAGAAAAAACTATTCTATCCAAAACTAGCTTTAAAAATATTAAAAAAAAAGTGTTTGGTCAGAATTTTTTGCCTATGAGTTTGTATTCTAAAACTGACATATAACTATGAAATCTTGAAAATAACGACACTTTAGACTAACTTCATGGCCATCTTTGATGTTCTGTATTTTTTATTTTAGATCATGGCTGGTGCTTTTGCCATGGGTTTTGATTCTGCCATTGCTACAACACTAAACATTTACCCGCAGTATGCAGTGAACATTTTAAAAGCTATTTCCGAATCAAAAGTAGAAGAGGCGGCAAAAGTTCAAGAACAGTTGTCAGCAGTTGTTTCCATTATAACTAAGAACGGTATGTATTCGTAAAGTACCATACGCGTTAATGAAAATTCACGTCATTTTCAGGAGCTTGGGTGCCAACAATGAAAGTGGCCATGAATCTGGTTTCTCCTATAAATGTAGGGGTTGTTCGACCACCATTTGAAAATTTATCTACGGAACATTCTGGTGAAATGGAGAAATCCTTAAAAATCCATTTCTGCGTTGTAACAGAATTGTATTTATAATTATTATTGTGTAGTTTTTTTTTTTAATAAATCCGTGTAAAAATATATACTCATATTTCCATTTAATGATACTATTTACACAAACACTAAAACAGCCATAAGCCATAAATAGCACAACTTTTCCCTAAATATTTGACCTCGTATCTCTTGTTTAAAAGGCAAATAACATGGCATAAAAAAGTAAATATCCTGTATGTACGTTATTTTATGTCATGTCACTAAAATTGAACCACTATTATATACCTAACGCGCAGATTTCGTCAAACACACTGTTACCATCAGATGATGAAAACTAAAAGGTAAATCTTCCAGTCCCAGCCTACCCCAGGATACTTAATTTTTTACTTAAAGTTATATTTATTTCGTCTTTTCCATCATAATATTCACAGGAATATTAAAATAGATTACTAAACAGTGCTGACAATATTGAATTATTGTATCTGATTATACAAAATGATGTTCTTTGAAATTAAATTTTATTTTTAAAATTTGGTGAATGGGGCAGAATAGATAGTAAGCTTAACTGGGGCTTTTGGTGTGTCATTATCATTATTACCTATAATTGTTATTGTTATTTACTGTTGCTTTGATTGCTTCTCTGTATCTTTTCATCTTTCAAGAATAAAAAAAATCATAACAAAATACATTCAACCTTTTAAATGCATATAACTTAAAAACCGATAGATTTAGACGATCTAAACAAGAGTACCTTTTTCTGTAGAATTGAGCGTTCTTTCAGATTCTCGACTTGTTTTACGCATGACTCAACAAATAAAAAAATGTTTTAATTTACCAAAATAATACGGTGAAACTAGCGCCCTCTAGGAGCAACGTCAAAATAGGCTTAAAATTCGTAATTCTCACACCAAAAAACATATAAAAAAACCTGTTTTAATCTTCTCCTGAAGATGCCAACTTGGTTGGCGAAACGCGCGTCGAGAAAAGTGTAGTAGTTCGGTGTTTCGTGGAAAAAGTCCAGTTTTTTGTTTCTACGCCGAAGGTTCCAGTATCCACTCCAGGAAAAAACATAAAGCTACCAAGTTTCAGATTTATACTATCAAAACTTTCTCAATTATTGAGAAATTTCAGAATAAAATTTAAACTTTGAACACGCTGTATCTCTTAAACCAGCGACATTGGTATGAGGCATGTTGAGCTCAATCATAATATTTTGGTGTCCAGTATCTCCAGTTTAGTCTTGTCCCATTCTTTTTGACTCACCCTGTATATGTATATTTAACCTTAATCCTCAACAATAATTATCTTTAGATTCAGTGCTTACAAAATCATATCTACCAGGATTTTGTTTTGATCTATCATGATTTTTACCATTGTAATCTAACAATGGTAAAAATTTCTTTAGTATATACCATATGGTGGTCATACCTTGGAGATATCGCCGTCTGATGTGTGTTTTGGTGTGTCCAACAAAGTTCTTTCAACCGCCAGAGTATAGCAGACTCTTAACGGTAAAGCCCGCAGAAAACTCCTGAAGCAAGAATGATTTCCTATTCATCATCATTCCCCATCACAAATCACAGATCCGGATTTCAATCTTACTGGATCTCTAATGACAAAGAACGAGCATGTCAATATATATCCTGACGAAGCGATCATTCTGCGGTATTATCTTGTTGATGTCACCCTCTAGTGTGCGTAAATGAAACCAGAAGTATTATAATGTGTGCAACAAAGTTGGCTCCTTCAACTACCGGAGACATTCCTGAAGCACATATCGACAGTACATTCAGAAGGCTTCATTATTCCTGAAATTTCTGTAATTCTACATCTTTGCTTTTTTATAACCCATTTCTATATATTATTAATCTTTGATCGACCTACTTTTCTAAAATACATTTCTCCGTAAATATTTACTATAAAAATTTGCGAAAAAAAAACATATATATATCAAGTATTTTTTATGAGCCATTAAAAAATACGTAACAAATCTGGCTATAAACGGGAGAGATGGAAATAGTGATGATCGCGATTGATCATAAATACTTTTTGACACAGCGAACTTACAAGGACTTTAACACAGTACGAAAAAAAACTTATTGAAAAAAGTAAATCAACTAGCAAATACCGCATCTTTGTTAAGTTCGCTGTATCAAAAGATATTTATGATCAAAATGGGTCAGAATTCTCTGGGACACCCGGTATTTGAATGGTTTGAAATTGCGAAAAATAGTAGTTCTATTTTAAGAACCCTGTACAAAGTTGAGCAGTAATAAAAACATCATTGCAAAGCTTTAGGATCCTAAAATCTGATATAGTCTGTCTAAAATAAAATAACTCTGTACATGACTACAAAATCACGATAATTTTAGGAATTATTCATCTCATATTTTCTACGTGCAATGCGCATTTTTACTTGAAATTTTGCAATTGAGATTGTTTAAATCTGGTATATACAATGAAAAGGAAAAATTTACGAAAAAAAAAAGATTATTATATTGAAAGAACTGTATATAAAATTCCATGTTTTTATTTACATATACTGTGAATATAACCTAGGGCATTGAATTTCAAACAATTTGTTCTGTTTTTGTAAATATATAAATGTACAAAATCTACACTGCAAAAATTTCTCGATAAACAAAAAGCTTGAGACTAGACAACAAAATAAATAAAGACGTGAGATCAATTTAAAAAAAAAAAAGGATGTAGGTACATACACATACTAAAGACAAATCGATAAATTGGATAACTTTTAGATATCACATAAAGTTAATATTTATATACAGAATGTCTCACCTAAAAGAGCAACACCTCTGTAATTACCTTGGTTTTTAATTGGTTTAAGTAGTCACCAAAAACATAGGTCGCTGACGTCTAAAAACATATGTCATTTGCTTTATCTAAATTCGAAGCATTGCAAATATCCATCAAATCCGCTTATGATACGAAATTAAAAAAAAATCATACTAGATATTAAATATGTATTCTTGTAATGGACTTACTGTGAGTGTGTGTACTGAAAAATTCCGGTGGTTGGAGATAACAACTTTGTTGGAAATACCAATACACATCTTTGATAAAAAAATTGTGTTAAGAAAATTACAGGGGTGTCAGTATTAGGCGAAACACTCTGTAGACGTTGAAAATATTATCAGATGAAAACATGTAATCCACAACCAAGTACTTAACACACTGAATATGACCTGAAAAAAATATAAATAGTCTTTTGACGTCTTTAAATACTTTTTACATATAGTCTCCAATTATACAGGGTGTGTAGTAGTCTCCATTTATATATAATTAATGGCACACAGCAAAAACTATTATTTTTCGAATAAAAATATTACAATTTACTCAAATGTACCTTTTTCCAAATGTAATAAATACATAGGGTATCAAACTTATAATTTTATTTTAGCTATCGGAAGTTTTTTTGGCAGCCTGAGTACATAAAAACAGGTTTACTTTTTTGTGCCATAGAGTATTTATGCTTTTATTAAAAATATCAATTTTCACATCATTTTTTTGCAAAAGAGGTAGCCAAGTAACCGTTTCCGGGACACGTATTTATGATTAAATTGCTCAATGCAATCATGATTATATAAAATGAGTATTAGAAATTATAAAAAAAATTTCATAGTAAGCTTCGAGTAAAAGCACTTTCAAACAACATTTATGTCAAATTCTCTTGTGGTACACGTCTCGCAATTTTAGAAAATAAATTATATCACGGCAGTTTTAACTTTACTTTAATAACTTGCTTCAAAAAATTATTTACAAGGTATACCATTTTTGCGAAAAAAATAATGAGAAAAGTGAAATCTTTAATAAAAACATAAATACTCTAAGATGCCAAAAAAACTACACTGGTTTTTATATACTTAGAGTATTGCAGACAGCGCTCTCTACAATCTATATCAAAATTATTGACAAATTAAAATTTCTCTCCAACAAAAGCTCCCGATCGCCAAATTTTGTGTAGTACAAAATTTTGAGTTTTCAAAAACATTATTCGCCAAAATCGAAAATAAAATGATAGCCGTGGCAGCCTGCATCTCGGTTACTATTAATTTTAGGGCTAAGTTAGGTTTGGTATATTCACAATATTTTTACATAAAAAAAACCCCCAGTTTAACTGTATACGAATAATTATGGGACACCCTGTATACTTACTTTAAATGGGATTGTTCTCTTAGTGACAGTATATGCCGGTACCTAAAATTAGTGCCCTATTAAAAATAAAACATTTATATTGACTACATAAATACAATGCACGGGGACATTGAAAATACTTTACGAAACCAATATTTTTATTTACAATAAAGTAAAACTGTTCCGACAGAGAATTTACTATTTTTTTAAGTTCCATAAGCAGACTAATCGGTTTAAGGAAAATAATCTCTACCAATTAGTGTAAGTCTCTCAGTGGCGTGCGGTGGAAAAGCGCTTCAAAAATGACTATATTATTTCGTCATTTGTAAGTTTTGGCCTAGGGTTTGGCTTTATGATTTTGGTTTAACATCAAATACAAATATTCAAGTAAAATACAAAAACAAAAAAATGCAAACACAAAAAAAAATCCTTTTTTAATGCCACCTAATAGAACATCCACCACATATTTTATTAAATCGTTCTTAGTTCTATTAGATGTGCTTTGAAAAACAGTCGCGTCTGCTGAATGTTTTCAACTTCCCGTCATATTTTGCAATCAACTAAATCAAGTCAATATAGTTGCTCTGGTTGGTGAATTCCTGATCCTGTTAATGTCCCCTAAAACTAAATTTGTGCCCCCCAAGAAAACAAGTAACGTCTATGACTTTAAAATGTCTATTTTTTTGCTACAGACTCATTGTGCAATCAATCATTAATTTAAGACTGATTGTCCAAATTATGCTCACTATTAGTTTTACAGAACATTTTTTTTAATTAGCACTGTTAAATGTCCTTTGCTATTCGCGGGTCTTTGTGAAAATTGCTTGGCCCCGAAAAGCTGTCTGAGTTCCACGGATTTCTTTCCACTGTTTAATATGAAAGCAAAGCCAACAAAACAATTACGAAGAAGAGTTGCATCTCATTAGTCGTTTTTATCGGTCACAAAAATCCATTTTAACATACCAATTTTTTTAATCAAGTCTCTAAATTTATTTCAGGCATGGGATACTTTTCCTCAAAACTGTATTCAGAAAATGCTTGTCGAACAAGTTTACATGTAATTACTAGAGTTCGGAAATAGATGCCATAACGCCTGGTGGGCACTATAAAACATATTTATGATAATTAAAGTATAAACCGTATTTTTTAAGCGCCTTATAAATTATATACGCGTTTTTCTTGTCCCTGCATACATACGCCACTGATCGATCTTGCCAAGGCGCCAGGACCCGCGTATGCGTAGTAGTACACCATCCCGGTGCGGGAGGGCAGGATAGTCTAACGCAGTTTAACACGCGAGAAGGCAAACAGTCCGAACCCTAGTAATTACAATTATTACAGCCTTGTCCTAAATTTTGTTACACTGATTAAATATTAAAACACAATAACACTGCACAAACTAATACGTCAAAATGAAGTAGTTAAAAACACAAACACCGTTCACAAAATCACAGAAATTGAATCTACCTGTCGTAGGTCGCAATCGGGTCAGATCGTTACCGTCGAGAAAGAAGGCCCCGGCGCTTACGAGTGACGTCACCACTCTAGGTATGAGTTTGTAAACGAGTAAAAGAGAAAACTATACCATGGTAATGGAATCGCCGATAACATAGGCAAATAAGCCGTTTAGAAATGATTTGAAATACAAATTATGTTACAATGAAATATTATTACATGCTGCACTTACAATACTTCTTCCTTTACAATTTAAATAAATAAAACGCTGTTCTTATTAGTTATTTTATTAGTCTCACTCAAATTTAATTTTTCCATCCTTTCACAGTTATCAATTTCACTTAATTCTTTGATTCGATTTATGTTATTTGACGAGAATGGTCTTAAATCATCTTTAGGAGCTGTTTATAATAGATGCAGGAATTTCACGGGTAATAACAGGTCCAGGCAAGTCTATTAATTTAAGCAATAATACTTTTTCAGCACTAACAATTTTGTTCCATTGTAGGAGCATTTGGAAAGATTTAAAAATTAAACCATCGAACAACAACCACAACATATCGATTTTTTGTATAATTCGCTATCCTTTTTACTATTCATAATTGCTTTTGTGAAATTACCTTACACAATACACACCTTGCACAATAAGTTTTAATTGTACATTGGCTAGATTTTGAGTCATGAGCGGTAAAAGAAAATATTTTTTCTTTAGGGAAGTGCACTTCACAAACCCTATTATACTGTGTTGGTTGAAAATTCACCAACCCATTTATATCACAAATCCACATCAGTAGGAAATTTAAAAATATGCATTTTACGTCCATCTTTATAGTTTATTCGGCCACTAGGAACACAAAACACATACAGCCTTTTTTGGTCAATTATACTGACAAACACAATGCAATTACAAAAAAAAAAACAAAAACTATATCAGTTACATCGGTCATTAAATAAAATTTTGAGGCACCAAACACAAAAACTGGTTACAAAAGATATGTTTGCAAATGAACCCTTGTGGGCAAACAATAGACTGTTTCGACTGTAACAATAGTTTCTCGCCGCTTTGTTTCATTTAACTACACCTCTGACTGCTTACGTCACACAACACTTACGTCAGAGCACTCCGGCCTTCTTACTCGACGGTATCGCTAGTCACAAACCATACGAAGTAAGAAGCGCCTATATGAGACACAAACAACCATCTCTGTCGACAGGTATCAAACAAGTTTGCCAGTTTGTGAACGACGACTGCGGATTCAAAGAGGTTAATATTCTTACCTGATTAGGTAAGAATAAAAGACAATTTGGAAGGTTTTACCTTTTGCTAAATTGTATAATTTTTTGGCGTTTCCATTGACCGCTCACCGCACGCCCCTGACGTCCGTAAAAGTGTGCACACATATATAAATATATACCTATAAATTATCTAAATACATCGGTAAAAAAATTGATTACCCTTAATCACATAAGTATTATCAAAACGCTGTGCGTCCGTCCGCGTTTCGCACAAAATTTAACAATAAATTAAGTAGCTATAATAAATATAACTTGGTCAAAAATAGAAAATAAAGAGTATCAAAAAACTTATTTTATCCAACGATGCGAACGGCGAAAGGACGCACCTAAAGAAATCGATGGTTCGTTCACATCACAATGAGTTGCAACAACATAGAGTTGTGATCACAACACTTCGGCCTTCTCGCGGGGAGGAAAACGCGCCGGTTGTGATGTGAAAATATGCAAGGGTGTTCGTTGGGCTATGCAGCAATTGGTCAGAGTATGGTGCATCTTGATAGCCAACTGGTCGGTTTCTTCTGTGGCTCCGAAGCTCGCAGCTGGTGGCCGCCTTTGGGCGGGTTACTCGCCTCCTGGATTTAGGAAAAAAAAAGCATAAATACACGCATGCTGCACGAAAAAATACATATTTTCCTATTAGTAACACAGTAAGGGTCGAGAAGCCGCAAACCCTTATGGGAACGTATTACGGAAGAGTAGGTAGATATTAGGGAACAAACTACTTAATTCTAGGGTCCGGAAATGTGCGCCATAACGCATGGGCGGCAGTATACAACTCTATGATAATTAAACTATAAACCGTATTTTTTAAGCGCCCGCGCATTCGTACGCCACTGACCATCCCCGACAACGCGTCGGAACTCGCGTATGCGCAGTAGTGCGCGGTCCTGTTGCGGGAGAGCAGGATAGTTAAACACAGTTTAACACGCGTTATGGTAAACATTCCGAATCCTACTTATTACATGATAGAGCCTTACTTAGGTGCGGTAACGTCATGTCACGAAAAATAACATAAAAAAAAAACTTAAAATGGCCAATAAATCAGTTTGTTGCTAAAAACGCTGGCATTTGTTTAACATCTTGGATAACTTAAATACAATGAGTTTAAAGTCAAATATCTCGTGAATTTTCTTCTACGACATACTAAGGTGTGAAATTACATATTTAAAGACCTAATTTCTGTGCATGTATTAAATGTTATGTTAGTGAACTAGATCCGGTCCTGTTAGTGTTTGCAGCTTCTCGACTCTAGTAATTAATTAGAGTTTGCTAGGGTTAATTTCTGTGAATATGATGTATCACAGTTACTATCTGCGAGGTGTGGCTATTAAACAACCGACCTGATGCTGCTACCAGCGCGCTGCGAGCATGTCGCGACAAGTTTGAACAGAACTGTGTCTGGTGATACTTTTCCCATCCTGAGCTCGCTGGACAAGCCAGTGAGTGGCTCAGTTTGACTGTAGCAGTTGTTTGAATTAGTCTACGCACCAGTGACGTAAAAATGTTAAGTGACAGAAAAATGTTAAGCGTTCAGATGGAGCAACGGGTTAAATTCCATTTTCTTGTTAAACTGGGGAAAACTTTTACAGAAGCTTATGCAATGTTAATGTACGGGAATGAAGTGTACGGGAATGAATGTTTATCCCGCACACAAGTTTTTAAACGGTTTAATCGGTTTAAAAAGGGACGTGAAACGACCGAAGATGATCCGTGCCCCGGACAGAACTCCTGAAAAAAATTGGTAAAGATTATCCTTTAACCATCCGAGGGCTTGCTGAAATAATAACAGGAATCGACAAAGAATGTGTTCGTCAGATTTTGCATGAATCGTTCAACATGCGCAAATTTTGCGCAAAAATGGTGCCAAAACTCCTCACTCCCGAGCAAAAGGAATCAAGAATGAACATTGCGCTGACATTCTAAACATTGACACTGATGCAGGCTTGTTATACACGGTGATTACTTGTGATGAATCGTGTTTTTTTACTTACAACCTCCGAAACAAAGTGCCAATCCATGCATTGGCACTTTGCATGGATGCAAGAGTCCGAACTCGTCAAGGCAAAATAAAGCCAGGATGAGCAAATTCAAATTCAAAGCGATGATGATCGTCTTTTTTTACATTCGAGGCATTGTTTACTTTCACTGGGTCCCTGAGGGTCAGACGGTCAATCAACATTATTACATCGAGGTTCTGATGGCCCTTCGTGAGCGTGTGAGAAGACGAAGACCCGATTTGTAGAAGACCAAATCATGGAAGATTCACCAAGACAATGCACCGGCCCACTCTGCTTTATTTGTGAAGGCGTTTTTTTTTGAAAAATACGGCATTACTGTGATGGAACATCCACCATACTCGCCCGATCTTGCCCCATGTGACTTTTTTTATTTCCCAAGGTCAAATCGGCGCTGAAGGGGACAATATTCGAAATTGCGGAAGCGGTTAAAGCAAAAGCGATGGAGGTTCTGAACCAGCTGACAGAAGCAGACTTCCAGCACTGCTTTCAACAATGGAAGAGTGGTATGGAGCGGTGTAGAGATCGCCAAGGGGAGTACATTGAAGGCGAAAAAATTGCTACTGTAATTGGTAACGAACAAAAAGTGTTATGACAGCAGTTCGGTTATTTAATAGCCACATCTCGTATTATACATATAGCGTTGCAAAAAAAATCGCGAATAATGCCTGTAACTTTTTAATAACCTTGTATATGAAAAATGTCCCGATAATTTCCGAATAAATGTTTTTCATCAGTTTATTTGCCATGTTTCTGTCAACATGAAAAAAATTGTCTTTTTGCATTTGGTTGTTATAGAGGCCAACTTTTTTGTTTTTTTAATGACATCCCGTTGGTTGTACACGGATACAGTTATTCCTTAGTATCTTTGACTAGGATAAAGCGTAAAAGTTTTCTTTATTTTCTGTCTGTCTGTATTTGCAAACTTTAAACGCGTTTTTCTCAAAACAACGTTTTTTGACCTGGCGACCACGATTTAGAAAAATCTACTGCACCGATCGGGTTCAAGTTCCAGGAGGATGTTCACCTACCAAATACCTAATTTTGGCCCGTAGTAGAATTAGATTTTTATACGACTGTTTATTAATATTTTAAAAAAAATTGAAGTTGTAAAAAAATGGTGAAAAAATTAAAAATGCCGCCAATTTGTTATTTTTCATTTTTTTTTAATCTAGTACCGGCTATAGCCACTTATGTACTCATGAAAAATCAATTTGAATTTTTGCTTTCAGATATTCCAAAATCCAGAAATCGTGGTCGCCAAAAAAAAGATTTTTTTCAGGCTACCGTATCTCCGCCGGATTCCATTTAAAATAAACAAAACATTGTCGACATACTTTTATACGTATATTATCATATATCAAAATAAATAAAAAAGAAATTCTACTTGCAAAAAAAAAACTTTGGAATAAAAGTTATATAAATGTATACTACCACCTTAAACAGGCCTTACAAGCAATAGCTCTGGTATGTTATTGGCTTAAAAATAATTTACACCCACAACATATAACGCTTCTGAAATTTTGGTATGATATTTCTATCAAAATAACCTTATCAAAGCAATTGATAACTGTAATGATGCTTTCCTGCAACGACTAACTTGACATATGAGTCATGTCATAACATAACATCTCATGCATCATATCATCATGCATTAATTAAACTATAAAAAAAACTAAAGCAAGAAAATTATTAACATAATTCCAGTGTTAGTAAAGCCCATGCCTACACAAAAAAGTATTTACCTTCTGCCAATACAGGGAGAGCAAGAAAAAAATAGAAACGATTAGTTGGTACATATTAATTTAATACTCCTATAATTTTATTTCGAATAAATAATGATGTTAATGCATATATGTATGTATGTATACCTATGTATATAATAACATTCACATAAAAACAGGATATTATTTTAAAAACCAAAAAAATATGGTATGTTCGATTTCATGATTTAACTAGAAAAAAGTAAATCAAGCTTTGAAATATGTATACCAAACAAATTATCATCTGATATACAAGTCAAATATCGTATAATTAATGGTAAACATATTGCGATTTAAACAATCTGAATGTAAAAGTTAACAGTAACCAAGATACGGGGTATTACAGTTTTATTTAATGATCACTTCTTGTAAATAACTTTTTTTAAACTAACATTATTGCGTCAAATTTGGCATTTGGGGGTTTTTAGAGGCAAGAAATATCCATTTGTCGATAATTTATGTGGATTATAGAGGGCGCGTCATTCTGAGTATATACAAACGGTGTTTTTCTTTTTTTGCACGTTAGATTCTTTGTTTTTATTAAAAGTATAAATTTTCCCATTATTTTTTTGACTAAAACGGTACTTATACCTTTTTCGTAATACATATTATATGTAGTGTTTTAAGTGATCAGTGCACATGACCGCTATTTCTATCTCGCTCGTTCATAGCCAAATTTGACGCTTTTTTGGATGTCTTATAAATACTTAACATATAAATAAATTACATCGGTTTTTACGTACTCAGAAAGCCGCAAAGTGCTTTCCATGTCATCTAGACCAAAATGATTGACAAATTAAAATTTTTCGCACCAAAAAACACAATTTTGAGGAAGAATGTCATTTTTAAAAAATGTTATTTACGAAAACTTAGACACCCTGTATTTTGGTTAGTTTTTGGACTAACAATAAGCTAAAAAAAGAAATATTGTTGCCCAATAAATCGTTAATTTTTCTGTGTACCATAATGGACATCATGTATGTATATGAATATTTAGAAGAAATAGTAGATTACTTATTTTTACCTACCACAAGCATGAATTCAAATTCACATAGATATATGTATATACTTAAACACATAAAAATGAAATAAGTAAACATTTAATTTTTAATATCTTAAATATCAAATGTAATGTAGATAATTGGAAAATTGCTACTGCATTCTTTGTATGTTTCTAATAAAAATGATTTGACAGTTTCAATAATTATTTAGAAGGTATTTTATCAATTATCTGCAGTCTAGGAGAATAAAACTGTGTTGACTGTGGTATAAAGTTTTATAGACTTTATACCATCGCAGGTGAACGCTAAGCGTTTTTGGATCTATCTTCTATTTTTATAAATTCCAATTGATACGTATAACACATGGTTCTCATTAAAATTTTTGACCTCACATATATTTATTCGATCTCCTTCACTTACTATGTTGCAAATATTTTGAAGTTGTTAGCCATGTTAGATCTCAATGTGGGAACTATTAAGTACAAGATAAAATGCCTGCTAAAATCCACTAAATTTTATCTTAGTCCTCCATATTTACGTTGCAATTAAAAGAGTATAAGTACAACATTTCTAAAAATAATGTTTATATCATTAGCAAATTTTCTCGTGCACAGTGTTTGAAGACCAATATGAATTTGTAATCTATTACTTATTTTTATTTATCATTCCTCTCTTTCTGAGTAAGGAGGAGCGGATTACCAAAACAGGAAAGGTCTAGGAAAATATTAAAAAGCTCCATATGATATGTGATCTTATGTTTTAAAGGTAGAAATTTTTGTTATATGTATAACAGTTTTAAGTCTGTATGTAGCCTACTGATTTCTTGTAATTGAATTTAAGTAAAATTGTACATGGATATACATAGTGATTCCTTAGGTAGTGGAATTTGTCTAGGATAAAGCAGGAAAATTTTCTTTATTTTTTAGAACCCTAATACCATATTTATATACCATCCCTCAGAAAAATGTATATTTGCAAGAAAGTACTATTTTTGTTAAAAACCAATTTCAACAACCTTTTTTGTGTTACATTCAGTGTGGCTTATTAACAACCAGAACACCCCTGATTTTTTTCATTTATTAGTCAATTTTGACGATTTTGGTACTAGTGTAGGACACAAAAAACTGCAATTTTTAAATGGAGTTGAGGGGGAGCTTCGTCGACAGTCTGAATAACGCAATACATTGGAAACAATGATAATAATTCTGATACAATTTATGACAAAAAACATTATACAGGGTGTTTTCAATGGTGCTGTATTTGTAGCTTCGAAACCGCAACAGATACGATGTAAGAAAATAGCGTTTATTGTCTAGTTTTCTTAAGGATTTTTACTTAGTGAAAATGTTATTATCGGAAGGTCTTTTCAGTTAGCATTGTTATTACTTTTCAATAAGTAATGTATTATACAGGATGTTCGGGAGTTGAGAGCCCAATGTAATATCAGAGATTCTTCGACCCAAAAAGAAAACGATTTGGCCAACTTGCATATAGCCTAAGTTGCTATAAAAATATATTTTTCTTTAATAACCCTAAAATGGGACTGTTTTTTTGGGATACGGTTTTAGGCTTACAATTGATGGTTTTCGCAAATATGGAAACACCTGATAATGAATGTCGAGTGTAGTTTTCTACACTCCGGAGTTTCTAGTTCCGAAGCTTTTTTATCTCTTGTAAATGTTAATCGGATGAACAGTTTAGCAAATATATATACAGTAAGCAACGAAAATTATCATACACCCACTTTTTGAAGTTTGCTTAAATTCTTATAATTTTTGTATTACAGCATTGATTTTTTTTGCTTCTGACAGGATTATAGCTTGTGATATTCTGCGTCTAATAAGCCGAAGTTGAAGGCGGTATGTCGATTGTGTGAAAATATATCGCTAAAAAAGTAAAATTTCAATGTTTTCAAAGAAACGTAAATAACTTCGAAAATAGTAAATCACTTTCGAAGTTGTTGGACTCGTATTAAAGGGAAATCTTCAGTGTATCTATTTGACTAACTGAGTCATTTTGAAAAAAATGTTTCCTAGACATGAATAAAATCTAAAGTTGAACCAAAAATATCACGAAAATTCAAAATTCTACCATCCTTAGTATCGTTTTCGTAAAAATCACTGTTCCTGAAATTTTAATAAAACACAAAGAGATCTAGAGCGATATTAATCCTAAATTTTTGTTGGAGCAATGTGTGGCATACAGGGCTTTTTTGAATTTTCGTGATATTTTTGGTTCAACTTTAGATTTTATTCATGTCTAGGAAACATTTTTTTCAAAATGACTCAGTTAGTCAAATAGATACACTGAAGATTTCCCTTTAATACGAATCCAACAACTTCGAAAGGGATTTACTATTTTCGAAGTTATTTACGTTTCTTTGAAAATATTGAAATTTTAATTTTTTAGCGATATCTTTTCACACAATCGACATACCGCCTTCAACTTCGGCTTATTAGACGCAGAATATCACAAGCTATAATCCTGTCAGAAGCAAAAAAATCAAGGCTGTAATACAAAAATTATCAGAATTTCAGCAAACTTCAAAAAGTGGGTGTATGATAACTTTCGTTGCTTACTGTATATTTTTTTAATAATTGCTTGCTGAAATATTGCTGCAGCATTCTTGGTACTTTTCTTATAAAATGGATTTGACAGTTACAATAATTATTTTCGAAAGTATTTTATTAAATCCACGCTGCCTTTTGAACTATATTCGCACACCAAGAAGAATATTTTTTATGTTTTAGAAAGGTTTGGTTAACTACGGTGAATGCAAAATGAGTTACAATACATAAACGAAATAAGGAAAACATGTTTCATAGTTAAAAGTCATTTACAAATTAAAAAAACTTTACACACATTTTATTCTAAATTACCAGAAATGTTCAAAATTGTCTGACAGGCAATTTTAAGATTTAAATGATACCTGCATTAAAGACACAAGCAGGTCTTTAACTATTCTGGTTATTTCTGGCTATTACATTGTATGTTCACTCACAGTGTAAGCACGTAATATTTTCTTAGCTAGAAGAAAACACAAAAAGAATGGCAGAACAATCAATTTTTCCGCAATGGCGCTGGCTACTTAAATTCAGATGCCTATAACTTTTTCTCAATATTATACCCCCCTAAAAATATTATATAAGTAAGTAAGTCTTGGATTGAAAATATCAAATGTGTCATACTCTTCCTAAATACAGTTTTTGTGCCCTTCGTTTTGACACCAAAATCCTTCGAATTCGATAATAAATAAAAATAAAGGGATGTTCTGGTTCTAAATGGGTCACACTGTATAAAATAGTGGACTATTGTATGGCAAGAAAAAAGTACTAATTGTTCAGTAATTATCAAGATATCATTAACAATAAGGAAACAGTACTTTATTTTTACATTACTACGGTAAATCGTTATTCTTAATTTCATACTTTTATCAGGCAATAATTACAGCTTTAAAGGATATCAGCTTATCTACACTACACACTAATCAAACAATGTTGCAAATCAAATAGAAACTTCCAAACAGTGATTTATAAAACGACGGTTTATTTCTGGTAGTTTTGGTTTTACCCATTTCATCAGATTGCATTTGGTAGAGATTTAAATGTTCACTCTTAAATGCATACTATTCAGTAGTTTAACACACTATTACTCTCAAATTTAACGCACAATATTAAGAGAGGATTAAAATTATTTTGTATGATGAGCGAAGATATATTTGTTAATACCTACAAAGATTTTACTAAAATTGCTCCAATCTATTTAAATCATCATCACAAAATATACGAGGGGTTTTCAGCAGACAATAGACCTGAATTTATTAGATATTGCTATAATTGTATACACAACTCTAAACCTCAGATAATATATTCCGAGTAATATTCTTTTTGCAAAATCATAAATATCACAAATTATTTATATCCGTTTGTTGCAGCTTTAAAGCCGATACTTTAAAGCCATCAAATTTTGTGTTCCATTGGAAAAGTCGGCAACGGAAACTTTTGCCATGATCAAGACGGCATTTGGCCAATTGTCTATGGTAAAAAGGAGGAAGACTCAAAACCTATAAACACGTTATTAACGCATTTTTACTCCTGTCTTTTTGATCTCATACGTCATCTTCCGTCAATAATATGAAGGATTACCAGTCCGGCCCTGCATTAGAGCACACGTTCGGAACCCTACTAATGATTAATAATAGTTTTAAAACTATTGTAACGAAAAAAAGTCTCTTATTTTAAAATTCGATTCGTTTGATTAAATTTCCTCATAATTTACATTTACTCATCATATTAATTTATTTCCTAGCTAACATTTCACTTAAACTATGAAAAAATTGTGGTAAGTTGAATAATGCTGTATGTCACTGTAGTCATACAAGTTCATTAAATAGCATTTTTAATCTTGTACACATGTCATATTCTGAGGAAATTATAACATAAATATGTGGATTTGTCAATGTTGATCTACAGCGTCCGCCAAAAGTCTGCACCATGTAGAAGTTTTTTATTTATTTATTTTTCAAACATTGACTTAACCATTGATCTCTACAGGAATTTTGTCTAAGAAAGACACACCACAAAAAAAAGTTTATGGTTGAGTCCTACTTAAACGAACGGAAAGTTGGTGTGCTCCAAATCGAAGGAAAATAATTGGCTCAATTTTCTTTAATGGAATCCTGACTACCAAACGATAAAAGAAAGAAATCATTACACCTTTCGTTTTGTTGGATAATAACAAAATTACTTCAATTCACTTCTAGCAAGTTGATGCAACTGTTACACAGTGCCAGTGGAACAATGATAATGTTACATAATATTTTCCATAATCACTTGGTGAGCTTGAATTCCGTACATAAATTTCCTCCAAGATCATGTGAGGTAACACCATGTGATTGGTTTTTGTGGCCGTACTTACATAAAGAACACAATTTTGCAAGTTCCTAAACCTTGATTTATTATAAGAAATAATTATGGAAAAAATCAACTAGTTGAACACTACTCCTCATATCCTAGAAAATGTTTTCTGTTTTATTCGAAAAAGGTGTCAGACATGTTTAAAACAACATAGTGGTCATTTTTTGTAAATAATTTTTTTTATTTGAAAGGTCTTTTCCATTAAGATTCCTATTTTGATCTCATTTCGACTTAATTAACCCATCTATAGGAAAAAAATGAAGTTCCTTGAAGATTTTACTTAGGATATTATATTCAAAGGCAAAAACTTAACCATTAACCATTATAGGAAATTGTCCATAGCTCAAGCTATCAAACATTAGTTTATGTCAGACATATTGAAAAACAAATGGCTAAAACACACGTATTTTTTCACAGCCAACTTAAGGTCAACTTTATTTGAACACTCGAATATAATACAAAAAAAATCCCAGTTGATGCATAACAGGACGCTGTATCAGTGAGGGTGTGTGGACTTTTGCATTCTCGTATTTTCGCAAGGAACCATGGGATTTTAGATAATTATTACTAGGCCCAAATAAACGGCTAGAATAGGGAAAAAATCAAATAAAACTATCTAATTTTTTTTTTTCAAAAATCTGCAGCACCCCCAGAAAATCTTGGAAATGGCTTGCAAAATATTTTTGGAATATACTTTTTTTATAAATACTACGTGAATATAAAACGTTTTATTCTTAGGGTGGTTTAAAAATCTCCCTTTTGACGAAAAATTTAATAAAATGTAAAATAATAAACCTGCTGTTAAAAAGTCTCAGAAACAAAATGATGGTATGAAACAACAATTCAAATTTCCATAACTTTCGAAAAAGACAGGAATAAAAACTTATTTAAGGGGGACTTCTACCTTGAGATGTCAGTTTTTAGTCATTTTTGTGTTATTTTTTCGTGGGGGAAGCAATTAACATTAACAAATGCGTTTTTTGCGAATTATAATTCAATAATTATTACATGAAAAAACATTTTTTTTTTAATCAGAAAAATCCAAAATGGCGACCGCCAGAACATCGCAAATTGAAAGCCGCGAAAATTTCCGTCTAAACGGCTGACATTGTGTTGATTTTAAACAGAAATACAAAATATTTACCGGCTCGTCAGACCCTGGAGAAATGTTTTTTACGGATTCGTGCAAAATTTCAAGTCGATAGCGTAATTACAGTGGCCGCTAGAATGCCAGCCATTTTTAAAAACGTGATTCTAAGAAAAACGCGTTTAAAGTTTAAAATGTGAATTATTCAAAGGGGCTTATATTTACCGTCAGTCTGCAATGCCTGGTCCGTAAAGACATCCCTCTCCTGACACACAAAAATAAAAAATATATATATATTTTTTCAAATGTAGCAAGGTAGAAGTCCCCCTTAATAAAAAAATACTTTTTTACAAGTTTCGTTCAATGTTTTTTTGCTATTTTAGCATTCCATTTTGGTCTAGTAAAAATCCTACTACGAATCCTAGTAATAACCAAATCTGGCGTGGGCCCCATGCTTCCTTATGAAAATGCGAGACTTTGCCGCCGTAGCGCTGTATAAACATATTCTAAACGAAAACTTACCAGTTTCTTTTCCATTTTTGCCTTAATATCCCTGGCTAAAGTGAAAAACGCATCCTCTACGCGAATGCTAGCCTTGGCGCTGGTCTCTATAAACTTAATGCCGTATTCGATGGCGAGTTGTTCGCCCCGCTCCTTCGAAACCTGTCTTTTCTCCTCTAATTCGCACTTATTGCCCAACAGCATCTTTTCCACGTCCGCGGAAGCATTTTCCTCGATGTTCCTGATCCAGTTCTTGATGTTCTCGAAACTTTTCTCATTAGTAATATCGTAAACTAGCATTATTCCCATCGCACCCCTGTAATAAGCAGTGGTAATCGTTCTGAATCTTTCCTGGCCTGCCGTGTCCCTAGAAGTAAACATAATATTGACTATAGAATATCATTGACTTTATTTTGAATTTTTGAATTTTTCTTAAATAAGAAAAATTGAATTATAATCTGCATGAAATTTTCAACAAAAACTTCTTGTAATTTTTTCAAAAATCCCTTTTTTTTGAAAAAAAATATTGAAAATTGTGTGACGAAGTCAATTAAGAATGTGAAAATTCTCCCTCTCTGCTTTACCCAGAACTAACGAAGACGACGTGAAGAAAAATAATAATGGGTAACAACTATCGTTTGCCATTTTCATCCGCCATTTTGAAAAATTCATTTCTTCTATTTTTTTCACGATTAGTTACTTCAACTTATTATTAGGTATCAAATTATATTCAATCATTATATCAAATAAGTAAATTCAAAAAGTCAAATATACAGTGGCGGTCACATAATTAGAAACGGCATTGTTTTAGCATAACTTATGCACATTATGTCATTTAGTTTTTAACCCGTCCCAACAATTATATATACAATAAACATGCGTTCTAAAGCGAATCAATTCGTAACTTATTTTGTGCTCCATCCGTCTCAGTTCAACTTTTATATTTGTAATTGCCATTTACCTACCATTTTTCTTACACATAATTAGAACCGATATAGAAAAATGTCCATTATTCCAGAAACTATGTAACATACATTAATATTTTGTTAGATAGCCATGGTTCTTTATTACTTCTGCGTATCTCCTACCCATAGAGCTTATCAAAGTTTAACATAACTCTACAAGTATCGAGTACCAGGCCTCTCTAACAGCTTCATACAATTCATCAAAATTTTTAAACTGACGCTGACAAACTCGCTGTTTTACTTCACCCCACCCCATAGATTCTCATTCCAACTCATTCATGTTAACCACTGTTTTACAGATTTCGCAGTATGTTTGGGATTATTGTCTTGAACAAACTTCCACGTAACAGGCATAAACTCGCCAGCGTATGGTTGCAGAATATTTTCCAAAATGTTAATATACACATACTGGTCCATGATGCCCTTTTTACAGTTCGATATATTATCGGTATTCACGCCCGACGGCGGGAGTCGGACGTACTGTTTTCCATCGGATCCTAGTGAAAACAGTATGTCCGACGTCCGCCGAAATGTGAATATAATCCGAACTTTACAACCATAACGTTAAAACACGGATGCGGAAATGTCGTCATCTGGGGTTGCTTTTCCTGGAGAGGTGTAGGCCCCATACATCGTGTAAAGGGAATCATGGACCAGTATAACGTAAACAAACATACTGCGAAATCTGTAAAACAGTGGTTAATTAATAACTCCGTATCTATTATTGACTGGCCATCTTGTAGCTCTGACCTCAACCCCATAGAGAATCTATGGGGTGAAGTAAAACAGCGAGTTTGTCAGCGTCAGTTTAAAAATTTTGATGAATTGTATGAAGCTGTTAGAGAGGCCTGGTACTCGATACCTGTAGAGTTATGTCAAACTTTAATAAGCTCTATGGGTAGGAGATAAGCAGAAGTAATAAAGAACCATGGCTATATAACAGCTATATAAAAGTTGAACTGAGACAGATGGAGCACAAAATAAATTACGAATTGATTGGCTTTAGAACGCATGTTTATTGTATATATAATTGTTGGGCGGGTTAAAAACTAAATGACATAATGTGCATAAGTTATGCTAAAACAATGCCGTATCTAATTATGTGACCGCCACTGTATATCAATTTATAGTCTGAAAATAGAATATTTGGAGTCTCCATTTTGAATTCGCCATTTTGCATGATTCAAAGTTTTAATTTGTATAATTATAAATTCAAATACTACTATTATGAACAAAATAGAATAGAATAACCAAGTGTAATAAAAGAATATACATATAACTTTTTTGAATGAAACTGACATTTTTTTTGCTATACTTTGTTACATAAAAAATAACAACAATAAGTACATCTCAATTTTTACCAACAATAGCTTTAGTTATCATCTCTAGAATCTGAAAGCATGATTTAAAAGATGACTTACATCCTAGGGACCTCAGGAACGAATTTAATGTAAAAAAAGAGAAATTTTCGCCATTGTTTATTTAATAATAATTATTGTAAAATGCATAATTTTTGCAAAAATAATATAGAAGTGTTTAGATACATTACTAATATGTATAAGAAAAGTTATTTTGTATTGATATCATATAATAAACCGTAGTTATAACAAAAAAACCAAAGAAGTATTTCAAAATTATTAATTTTTGTTCCAAATGTATAACAAACTACAGTGTACACGTCACTATCTCTTTAATTGCTAGATCCTATACGGATTATCGAATCATTCGGATTAATGAATATGCAATGACAGCGGAATTTTTGGTGGGTTATTAAATTTTTCCTAGTAGAAAATTTAATTTTAACATATTACTTTTTTTATGAATGCTATAACGATGCAACTTTAGAATTTAGTGTAAATTTAGATTTGTTTGATTAATGCAAATTTTGTCCGTTATCAAAATTAGTTAGACTGTGGTATATTTAAGAATGAGATTTTTTGGTCCTGTGTTAAAATTTAATTTCTGTTTCCAGGACTCAAAAAAAGCAAGAATGAGCAAGTCGAAGATCAAATGCATGCTGATTTGCTTTTTTGATAGCCATGGAATTGTCCAGAAAGAGTTTGTGCCTCCAGGCCAAACAGTAAATCAACAGTTTTACAGAGAGATTCTTGAAAAACTTCGAACAAGGGTCACGCGTGTGAGACCAAACGGTAAACGAGCTTTTAGCCCGTAAAAACATTCCTGTGGCTCCTCAGCCTCCTTATTCGCCTGACTTGAGTCCTTGTGACTTTTTTCTCTTCCCGATATTGAAAAATCACCGCAAGGGACGTTATTTTGGGACCATAGAAAATATTCAAACGGCTGTAACCGACCAGCTGAAGGCTATTCCAGTATATGAGTTCCAGCACTGCTATGAGGAATGGAATAACCGTCTCCAGCGCTGTGTGGCTTGCTAAGGAAGTTATAAAGAAGGAGACAATACTGAATTGCAATTCTATTAGAATAAAAAAAAATAAAAAACCAGTCTCATTACTTAATTTATACACTTCGTATATGTAAAACGATGGTTTTCAGCTAATAAAATATGATTTTAGTCATAGGCGTCGACTTTACGATATAAAAGGAGGGTGCATTAAAAAAATAATAATAAATCAGCGATTAGCGCAAAAAAAAATACTACTTCTTCTAGAATTAAGCCACCTACAGAAACCTTACTGTACCAAATATGAGGAATGTATAGGGAAGAGAGTATAGGGAAGAGAGTAGGAATGTATAGGACAAGAGGTACATTGATACACGAGGCACATTGATACGCAATTAAAATTTCGCGGCAGAAGAAGTCCATTTGTTTCAACCTATTACCTCAAAGATGGCACTAGTGTGGGCTACTTGTCATAAAAATTTAGTAACGGAAGAACGAGTGAGAGTAAAGTTACATGTGTTTAGTTTATTTTGGCGCGAGCAAGTAGTTTTTAATGCCTTTTTACATGTGTGTGTTTTTACCAACGTGGTAGCAATAGAGTGCTGCTTGTGTCACCATTCCTAAACGGAAGTATTATTTAAACAAAAAGGAGGTATTCAAACTAAACTGTGCTGGTGGTACACTTCGCCAAAATAGACCTTTTTATTTTCCAACAATTTCTAATCTTATAATTCAGTAAATATTGCACTATAATATTACTTTTTTCTCTAGTGTATTGTATGTGTATCAATGTTTTCCAGCACTGTACCAATTTACCCCACCAGAGAGGTAGTTTGATGCAAATGTAGACATTAAAAAAAGTTGCAAAAACTCCAAACTTGTTTTTATTTTTCCTTTAAATAGAGTATTATATGAAAGACAAATACATAGCCTGTAAGCCTAAAATAAGAAGATGGCGACAAGTATTTTGTCTTGGACAAAATCATAATCACGACAAAAATTGTATCATTATGCCTCCCTCTCCCTACCTTCAATGATTTATGATCTTTTTCCCCACTTTATTGAAAAATATGGCCTACTGCTAAATATTTTTCAACACAAGGAAGCAGTGTTGTGTCATGAATAAGTCAAGAAATTCGCGAACCTACTTCCTCTTAATACGGTCCTGGTATTAAGAGGAAGTAGGTGGTAGTGATGATTAGTGTAATTAAATTTTTTTTTATTTTCTTAAGGAAACATGGAACCCCCATGATATTCTGAGTGATGTATTAACATGAATAAAATGCTACAATAGCAAAAAACTTTCAAAAAAATACCTGCTTCATCAAAAACTCTTGGAAACGAGTTGTAAAATATTTTTTTCCTTAATTACCAAGTAAATGCAAAGTCTTTTTGTTCTTGTTACTGCTGCGAAATCTCTAGATCTGTTAAAGTTATGGGAGTTCTAATTTGTTGCGACGCCTGATGTCGTGCAATTTTCTTTCTTTTATATATGCAAAATTATAGCCTCAAATAGTCGGAGAGTACTTTCTGTAGATCATAATTATCTTTAGCCGTCCACGAATAAAATGGGGTGGTAAAAATAAAAACAAATCAAAATATTTGTTTTCGTATCTCCTATTAAATTTATAGAAATATAATAATAAACGAGGTATTACATTTTGGACAAAAAAAATCCTGAACAATGTTTTGAATTCAAGAAATCCTACTATATTCAGTATGCACCCATCCTAGATGCTGAAGTTCAGATTTTTGTATAAAAATCACGAAAATGGTTTCTTGGATACCAGTCATAAAAAAAATAACCGTAAACTTTGGTTTTTGTAAGTTAAATAGGTCACTCTGTCGCATGGTACAGTTTTTGATACCTGCATTAAAGAAAAAACGGTAAACCTCGGGCAACAAAATATTTAAAATGGTAATCAGGTTTTTAATAGGTCACTATAGCGTGGATATATATATATCAGTTTTTCAATTTATTAGGTAAGGACTTTGAGTATCCAAAGTTGATTTGTAACAGTGGATTTGTATTTATTGTTTCAAAACCATTTTGTATAATTTATTTTAATAATGCAACATTGTTGTGTTCTTTTAGATATAGGATATACAGTAAAACTTGTTAAGATGCTCTTCAAGGGACCGACGCAAAAGAGCGTCTTAAGCGGGAAAGCGTCTTATCCGGGAAAGTAAAAAAAATCTCAAAATGCTCGAAAAAAGAAAATTATTGCAAAATTTGAACGTAAAATTTATTAAAATGCATAATACTCGTGCAGGAATGTGATAAATACTCACATGAATAATATGTATGTACACTGCTTACTCACTGACCAGAGAGAAACCTGTCAAGGGTACTTTGTTTGATGTTCTTGGTAGCGTGTGTGGAGAGGAAGTTGTCAATTCTGTTAATGTAAATTAGCATGTCCTCTGCATTTTCCAGGGTGGAAATAACTTTTCTGAGCTCGCCCACGTTCTGCAAGCCAGCAGAAACTGTAGGTGTTGGGGAATGATCGTCCTCTTCTTCAGAGTCACTTTCTTCTCCCTCATGGCGATGGCGATCATGTCATCAATAGTGCGAGTGTTGCTAATTACAAGGGCGTCATCTACTGTCGCATAATCGCGGAAATTTTGGAGAATTTCTTCAGTTTCTGTTGGTGTGCTGTCAGTGGTATCTGTCTCGTCTGAAAATCCGAATGCCGCCTTCCGAAAACAGTTTTTTATAACGAGTGGGTCAATTTCATCCCAAGCAGCAGTAATAAAAGGTATAGTCTAAAACATTAATTTTGGTTGGAATTGTCCCCTCCATATCTCTCAAGTACCGATGGACTAATTTTTTCCTGTACTTTTGTTTGATAACACCTTGATAATACCCTGATCTAAGGGCTGCACTTTGTTACTGAGACTCATGTTACATTATGTGTCATGTAAAGAAATACCCTGACATCTAACACCTATATTCACCGACTTATTATACTCACCCATTGACTGTCTAGCACCTACATATAGTCACCGCATAGAGCGTCTTATCCAACAAAACAGTGCGTCTTACCGAGTACTATTTTACTGTCTTAGCATAGGAAAATCAAGGTACCGACGAAAAAGAGCGTATTATGCGTCTTAACGAAGTTTTACTGTATTACTACAATATTATAAAAATTTTAAGGATATTAAGAGGGGTTACCATATTGGAAGTGGGAAGGGTTACCACATTGTCCAATCCAGGTTTCATATTTTTCATTCAAAAAACAAAATATTACTAAGCGAACATTATGGGGTGGTACCCCATCTTGCTGAAAAACAATTTCATGCGCTTCATTTAAAGGTGTAATCCATCGACTAAATCTTCAATGTCGTTCTATAGCTTGTCAAGGTAAAGATCACCGGTCAGCCAATAGTTAAAATAAATTGGACCCAAAGTTTTATTATTTTTTATCCCACCCCACACGTTTACAGATCGGCAGCCAGAATGTTTCACTTCAAAAAACTTTTTGGAACTGTAAGGAATGTAGTAATGAATGTTTTTCCTATTTGGAATTCCTGCAATGCTAAAACATGACTCATCATTTCACAGCATTTTATAGAAGACATTTTGATCGATTTCTAGTTTTTCTAACACATTTCTGCAGAATGTCAAACGTTCTTGTTTATTAGTTCGGGTTAAATTTTAAACCCTTGTCGGCTTAAAAGAATGAAAGCTGTATTATTTTCAAAGTTTTATAAGCTTTTGCAACACTTTTCAGCAAATTTTTGAGACAACCTCTTATTGGATTATAATTCAGCGAAATCTGCAAGGTGTCCGAACAATTGCAAGTCCATTCTTGAATACATTGCATATACAGGGTGGTCCATAAGAAAAAAATACATTTTTATTTATTACGGTTTTCCACAACACCCTATATATACATAAAAACTATATCATAAAGAACAACATTGTACCCTACAACTTTTGTATTTAACATTTTTTGATATAAAGCCAAATAAAAAAGAGGGGGGGGGGGTCCATTTATAGTGAAATAGTTTTGCAGATTTTCAACTGTTTTTGAAAAATTCAGGCTGAGAGTGCTCTAAATATTTCCAAACAGCATCTAAACCAAAAAAGATAGTTTAAGTTAAAATTCAATTTTGCCAAATATTGTAATGTATCGCAAATACTGAAACCTATACTTGACAATCTTTCAACAGCAACTTTTTTTCCAAATGGAATGACCCACAGTAACTTATATCGTTGAAAGCGAAATTCAATTACCTTTTAATCGATAGGTTTTTTTAAAAATAGTTGAAAATGTATGGTTAATAAAGTAGACCTAAATTTTAGTGACGTATCCAAAAATGTACAAAGACAAAATATGTTATATTTAAAATAACGGTTATTTAGCGGTCACAAGATATATGTAGACCTATAGACCTCCTGATTTTTGACAACTTTTAGTTAAAACATTTTTTTCCTCAAATTTGCATTAACATCTATGGGAGAAACCTTGCTTCTTGGAATACCCTGTATAAGACTGTGATAAAAAAATATGTCTTTTTTTATAGTGACTTTGATACCACTTTTTTTTTATATCACCATGTAATAGACTAAATTTGTATCACCCATGGATGTAAAAGATTTTTATTTTCGGAGCTCCATCAGTCAGTCGTTCTCTATTATTTTAAAGGGGAAATAAATGAGACGACAAAGATAAAAAGTACAACCCTTTAGCACAAGTCCACTGCATCGATGTGGAAGTAAAAACTTAGTTCTCAGAATATTTTATAAGGGGCCCTTTTTTCAATGGAGCCGTCTCAAAGACCAACCGCGAGATTTCAAAAGTTACGTCCTAGTAGTAATCAGTTAAGGAACATGGTACAGTATATGACGGTGTGTAAATTAAGTAGTAAGATCATGGAAACGAAGCAGGACCAGCAAACACTTATGAGCTTAACACTTTAATGCGGAGTTTAAAACGCTTACCCCCCTCTCTGCCTTGACTTGGAAATCCGGGCAGACGTAGGTTACCGATGTAATGCAACCCTTCAGTACAAGTTTGAACTTGTTAAGAGTTATTTGTTTGTTCTTTGTGACTGTTTTCGTAAATCGGTTTTTTCTAGTGCGTTTTAAAAATGAATGACATTAATTTTGAGCAACGCTGTACTATCAGGTTTTGCTTCAGACTTGGACATAGCGTAACGGATACTTTTGCAAAACTTGAGTATTACGGTACATTGGGGTACTACCTGCAAACCAAGCGCCAAAGCATGGAATGACACACTTCAAACTCTCTAAGCCAAAAAGCAAGAATAACAAGCGAAGAAAATGCATGCTGATTTGCTTTTTTTGATAGCCAGGGAATTGTCCACAAAGAGTTTATGCCTAACAGTAAATCAACACTTTTACAGAGAGGTTCTTGAAAACCTTCGAAAAAGGGTCATGCGTGTGAGACCAAACATCAAAAACAACTGGATGTTGCATCACGACAGTGCGCCTTGTCACACAGCCATTTCAGTTAAAGTTTTTAACCAGTAAAAACATTCATGTGGCTCCTCAGCCTCCTTATTCGCCTGACTTGACTTCGTGATTTTTTCTCTTCCCGAGATTGAAAAATCAACTCAAGGAACGTCATTTTGAATGCTGAACGAATGACTGAAGGCTATTCCAGTATATGAGTTCCAGCACTGCTATGAGGAATGGAAGAACCGTCTCCAGCGCTGTGTGGCTTCCCAAGGAAGTTATTTTGAAGGAGACAATACTGAATTGTAATTGTATTCGAATAAAGAAAATTTAAAAAACCAGTCTCATTACTTAATTTACACACCTTGTACATGTATTAGGAGTTCCTCAGTTCATCTCACTAGGAGTTCATCAGAAACGAGTTCCGAACGTATTATAAACTGTATTCAGTGCGCATGAACGGGTTGAATTATGTTTCCAACGTGTTTAAAACAAAAATTAGCTGAAACAACAGTAACAGTGACGTCAGAAAACCCACTTCTGGTTTCTAATTCTGTGACTGACAAATTACTTTCCATTCTTATCTTTGTATATCTCTGAAATTGTATATTGACCTAAAAGCAATAGTCTTCAGAAAACATTTCTACTTCTGAATCGCTTTCATCACTTTTATCAGGAATTGAAATTAATTGCATAGGCACAGACGGGCGGATGGACAGATGGAGACGGAATCGTCAGAATGCACCAGACAGGCAATTTTCGATGCCATGGGGAAATGGTAAGGGTCTTGTCTAGAGCGCTGAGGAAAAGCTGATCAGCACTCTTATCGTATGTCGTTCAAAATTAAATATTCTGGTATTTTCGCAAAGAAATACGGAAGTCAGCATCATATTTGAGGAAGCGATTATTAAACCTAAATAGAACGCTATAGTAGCAAACCTGATAGCAAAAAAAAACTTCAAATGAAACAACAGATTTTCAAAAAATGTTTGCTCACCAGAAAACCTTGGAAAGAGCTTGCAAAATATTTGCGAAATATTTTTATTAATCATCAAATAAATACAAACTCTTTTTATTCTTGTTATTTTTTCGAAATCTCGAGATCTGTTAAATTTAAAGGAAATTATATACGTATGTTTTATATTTTTTTTTAATACCAAGGATCATGCAAGCCATTTTTCGAATTCCTTGTTGCAAATTTCATTTTAAGTTAAGTTTTATTGCTATTATTACAGCTTTCTATTTGGGTTTAAATCATTCTCCAAAATATACCCGTAATATGGGCCCCATGTTCTCTTATTAAAATATAATATATTTTACATAGGTACAATAAAAATCTGTGTATTCCAAATTTGTTAAAAATATAGAAGGTGCATATTCAATTTAAAATAAACAAGTTAGTCGACGCACATAAGTTTTTAAACACCTTGGAGACACGTAAACTTTGAACACCTGTTACTAACTACAAGGAAAGTCCTACCTTCTAA
The DNA here is from genome assembly GCA_029963805.1 of Aromia moschata. Taxonomy (NCBI): domain Eukaryota; kingdom Metazoa; phylum Arthropoda; class Insecta; order Coleoptera; family Cerambycidae; genus Aromia; species Aromia moschata. The sequence goes on from JAPWTK010000186.1 coordinate 42,992, forward strand.
AACACCCTGTTTTTATTTATTTCTTTTGCACTGATACCAAAAAAAAAAAACACTAAAATTTATGACACTTTTAAAACAATGTGGTATAGCCATATATTCTGCAAATTAGCCAGTTTTTAGATTGGCGCCATTTGCGTTCTATTCGAGTTAGACTTGCGGTTTTTAATTTTCGGTAGCCCGTAGGGTTGGTTTTAATGCCCCAAAGTCGGCACGTTGTGACTTAAACGGTTCGCCGTTCACACACTTTCCCAAAAAGCAAACCCATGTCGAAAGTTGAATTCGCTTTTGACGGCAATTTCCTAATGGATCGACTAATAAGGACGCCGTCTGGTAAAAACTCCATCCTGGCACACATTAAGACCTCCTCCATAAGTTCTGGGTATTTGGTCGCTGTCCCATCTCCTCAACCGATTTCCAGACCCCCCCTAAGCCACCCCTCTGCATGGTGGTTTTGCCTGGTCTTACCTCTGTTGGGCGAATCCATTGATCCTAATGCTTCCTAATAAATTGGTGTGTGAGGCCACAACCCACTTTCACCCTTTGACAACTTAAGCACCCCTCCAGGCCACACCCACACCGACCCCCCTGGTTCCTCCCCTGTAGAGGCTGCGTGAGATGTCGTTTTGTCTCGAATTCATGTCATGGAATTACTTGAAGACTCTAGAAAAAGCGGAACACACTACAGATGGTTGATTAAACGCCAAAAGAAAATTTGCCGCCCCAAGGGGTTGTAAGCACATTTTGATGCGTGGGGTAAGTCAGAAAGCTTTCCTGAGGATGCATGAACTCTTTCTGGCACACCCCCGAGTCGTCCGTTTCCTTCAAATCCTCTTTTGCCATCACCCTCCATCACCCTCCTTTTCTGACCATCTCCAAAAAAATTTTGAGTGCATGAAAATTCCTGAAGAGGACTCTTTGGGTATGCGGAACCTTCCTTTCCACTTGTGTGACTCGACAATCGCCAAATTCACGAGAGGAGTAGGTGTGGTTTGGGAAGGTGCTTGGGCTTGGGAAAGGGTGAAAGCGAGTTGTGGCACCCCAGACTAATGTATTAGACAGTATTAAGATGAATGGATTCGCCCAACAGAAGTCAAACCACGCAAACTCTGCGTAAATGCAAAGGGGTGGCTTAGAGGTCTGGAAATGGGACAGCGACCAAATACACAGAACTTATCGAGGAGGTCTTAATGTGTGCCGGGATGGAGTTTTTACTCGACAGCATCCTTCTTAGTCCATCCCGTATGCCTCTGAAATTGCCGTCAAAATCTTATGAATTCTAATTTCAACATGGGGTTGCTTTTTGGCATTCAAGCCAACGCAAATGGTACTAATCTAAAAAGTGTTACGCTAATTTTGACAATTTTTTTTTTGTTTATTTACAAAAGTATTTAAAAAATCAGATAAACTGTAGCTATACTTTATTTACTATACAGTACACATTATTGTCACAGGTTTAATTTCTTCTGGGATGCTGATTACATTTGAGGCGAATCTTATTTCTACAATTTAACTTAAAGATCAGTTGAACCGATCACAAACAACCAACTCGTAGTAAGTTTAAAAAAATCAACAATGTGCTAAATTTAGATTATAAATGTTATCGCCAAAAAAAGCACTTTAAAATATTTATATATGTAATTAAACTATAACGTGTTAGACAATCCGTTTTTTTTCTTAATTTCGTCATATACAACAGACAATAGAGTATATGTACATACAACTTAGCAAATGTGTTTCTATTATATAGCAATTAATTGTTGTGTCAGAGAAATTATAATAAATATGTACGTACATCTTTTATGTACACAATCGTACTGTTCTATTAATGTGCCAGTAAGTTTATCATCATTAAAGCAGTTCGACAGTATTATACACATGTACTATACACATGTATCGATTGATACCATGTATTAGCCTGCCATTCTTTTATTTATTTTTCATTTATAGCATTCTATTAATCTAAATGTCAAAAATTAAGTATCCATAAAATGAGCAAATTCCGTGCATCTGCCAATTATGTAAGAATATACAGGGTGTTTAGTTACGTTTTTCCATTTACAAATTTGAGATTAGTTGCACTCCCAGTGAAAGTCCAGAAGTGTTATTCAATAGTCCAATAGATGTCCAATAAGTCAAAATAAGCCCATTTGCGTATAGTACATACAGTTATAAAATTAGTGGTATCCTTTCAAAGATAAAAATTAACATACAAGTTTGGAAGTCACTAAACAAAGAAAGAAGTAAAAAAATTAGGTCACAAAATTATATGTACCTTCCATATTTACTATATGTTAGATATAGAAATAAAAGTTAAAAGTACAATTCAATATTTCGTCCATTGCCTGTTGTAGTTATTGCATTTGGGTTGGCATGTTATCTACTAAGTCTTGAATGATGACAGGGGATGGATCATTCTAAATCTCCAAAATGTTTACCTTTACCCTTGCTTCATGAGGTATACTAAAATGTTGTCTGCACTCTTATTTCCTGCTTTTATAAAATATTGTCGAATATACAGGGTGTTCGTATACTTCTGTGCATTGATTAATTTTCTTATTATAAATGAAACACTATTTATTTTTACTCAATTTTGAGTTGAAAACCTAGACCATCCCGTCTAAACCTAACTACTTCGGATATTTTTGGCGTTTTAAAAAAAAAATTGAGAGTGGAAAACTATCATAACTTTTCTGGGTGTCAGAAATCCATTTCATTTTTGACGCAGCATAAGAAAATAAGCTGCTCCATTTTCTATAACTAAAATAAATTCGCAAATGCTATAATAAGTATTCAATTTATTATGTTGCCTTTTACCAATAATTTCAAATTGAAATAACTTAGTTGAGTAGTAACTAAATTGAAAATAATTTAGTTCAATTGAAACACCTTGTATTTCTTCGTTTGAATTTAGCTAACTTTCAGTTCTTTTTTTCACAAAAAAAAAAAAAAACTTTATAAACACTGCAATCTCACTCTGTCTACACATAAAAAAAATCAATAAAAAAGAATTCTAACAAATTATTGAAATATATAGTATTTTCTATAATAGACAACATAGAGATATTCAGTCTTACAAGTAAACTTCAAAGTACAAAAAACACACATTAACACACAAAAACACACGTTTTTTTTCTCTCTCAAAAAAGTATAATCTTTATAAGTAGGGAGGAAGACGGGTAATCTGAATAATACTGACAAAAATCTATGTCAAAAATTTACGAATAATATTTAAAATTATTGTATAAGTAACACACTTGCACATAATAAACACTAAACCTTATATCAAAGATAATTTTTTATTAGTCAAATAAAATTAGGTAGTTTCACAGTCAGAGATATTTGTATTGTTTCTATTCTACAGGGTGCTTCATGGTGGCCTATTAAATATACTGGCAGAACTGCCAACAATGTCGTGCTGAAAATTTGTACCTGAGGGTTTTCAGGAATGCTCTCTCCATCTGAAATAGTGGCAAATTTCTGTCACAACTGGATAGAGATACAAGCCATTTTAATAACCATTGTCTTACTCTAAAATAAACTGTTTACAAGATATTCAATTTTAGGGAAAAAATTGCGATTACAAACCACTAGATTAAAAATAAAAATGGATAACTTTTGCTGTGGTAAAATTCTATTATTATATTTTTACAATAAGAGTTTGAGAGGTTGAGCATACTGTGAAGTGTATTAGATATATGGCAAAATGTATAGGGTGGTCAAAACAGAGGGTTAAACATAAACAGCTTTGTTCTTAATTTTAGATGGTACACGCTCATCGTAAAGCACCCTGTATTTATAAAAAAATGACTTTTTCCAGAAATACAGTACAAGAAGATGAATTAAAAGATTACAGAACAATGTTTTTTTTTTTCTAAAATTAAATATACTTTACTGACTTACCATATTTGAAGTTTAATTTTTTTACCATCGAGATCTATCGTCCTTATTTTAAAGTCAATACCTAAAAGCAAAAAAGTTTAAAACAAGTGTTATTAAAAGAATGAAATAGATGAGATGACAATATTGTTTACATAGGTTATGTATTTTTTGTAAAGAAGATTAAGAAAACCCTGAAGAATAATCTTATCGAACTTAACTATAAACTGTATTTTTTTTTTAATATAGTTTAATAACAGCTGTAACTGCACTCACAAGAAATTGAGGTAAATAAGGTTGTACATTAAAATGAAGTACTTATTACTCTGTTTATTACCAATAAATATTTATATATAGGATTCCATATACTTAGGATATGGAATTTGGAATATTCGTTAACTGTTTAGATCATCTAATTTTAAGTTTTAGGAATTAGTCATTACTCATTAGTAGCCTCAAGCCTTTAAATTATCAACAAAGAAATGAATACTTCATTACATTAAAAAAAAATAATGTAATTAATGTTAACAGTTTCTTCAAGATAGTTTCTTAGGTGTGGTTAAAATGAGCTTTGTCCTAACCTAACGTGGTACTGTAATTCTCCCGTCTTATACCCAATGACCCATTCTTGTTTTTTGATAGTAACCCCAAGTTGAAAAAATAACCTTCATTATCCTACAGTGGAAGGTCTACAGGTTGGCAGGATTATCAAAATACTATCTGACTCACCTATGGTCGAAATAAAAGTTGTATTGAAAGCGTCTTCCGAAAATCTAAATAATACGCAAGTTTTTCCAACTCCAGAGTCACCAATAAGTAATAACTTAAACAAGTAATCGTATGTTTTTGCCATGATTTGCCACAAGACACTTTTATTCCTGGCCGGCCACTTTTTTAATACCACAGAAGCACAGAACAACAACGATTTTGATAGGCACTTCGGAGCTCGGCGAACTTCTATGCCTTACATCAAATATGTCACTAACACTAAAATCTAAAATCCCTATATGGTTCCAAAGAGAATGACGTAAGGCGGGTTATAATCATTCTTAGGCAAAATAACATATCGCAGACGTGTATATAGGGTTGCATATAATAGACAAATATATACATTCAACTATAGCCTGATTCACATCATATCACTAGTAAATCCGTTATTATTAGAGATACAGGGTCGATTAAATTAGCAACTAGTGTAGATTTATCTTTTAACGCTGATTTCTCTGATTAGGATGAGATGATGGAAAAAACAATTGAACGTCGCGTTATTGGGTTTTTCGACAGAATAATATTTGTTTTAGATATAACACCCTATACCTATATTATACCTATATTATATGTTTTTATGAAAAATAGTGAAATTTAAAATAAACATAGTTAATAACAAATAATGGAGTTATAAGAATCTAAACATATTATAAAAACTCAAAAACTTACAAAATGAATCTAGTATGTTAGGTATATGGAAACAAATGTCAATTATTTAATAAAAGTTTTTGGGACATGGAAAACTAAATGCTATTGATGATACGGCATGCGGCTTTAAATGTTCGATTTGTTTTAAAGCTGATTCAGCTTTAGATGTTCGAAAACTCCTCCTAGTTCTTCAATACATTCTTTGGCTCGTTTCAGGACAGCACGAATACCTTTCAAGAGAAATGTATTGGTGCCCTGCCCATCTACCTGACTCTTCCCGAACTGCATTTTTGAGTGAACATAATCGTGTTGTATTGGATAGATACGATTTTTAAGATAAGATATGATTTTTAAGATAAGATAAGATATGAAATCAAGTGGGGTTAAATCAGATGATCATGAAATCGGTCGATTAGTTCTAATAAACGTCATTAAAAAAATGTTCAGTAAATGATTGATACAAGTTATTAACATTTTTTTGGTTCCAGAGTATACTAGACTACAAAAATAAAAGTTTAGTTTTCGAATTTTTGTAATTTATTTAGATCCATTAGGTATAGCTTTGTTATTTTCTATATCAAGTGAAAAATTATTATATCTTTCACAAAAAAAAAAACTTAATATACAGGGTGTTCCATTTTAAAGAATTATATTTCGTCTAAAGACTCATAAACATGACATTTACAACCACCTCATCTTAATCAGCATTAAAAAATATACTGGATTGCCTGAATTAATTTTGAATTATTAGTGATAACGAATTTGTCAATGGTGCGCATTTGATTTGGATCAAGCTGTACAGAGTGTTCGGTGATTAATTGTACACAGCAAGATGTCAGACCCCTTCAAGTTTTTGTTACACTTTCAAAGGATTTTAAATGACGGCTCACATTTTGATAAAACTTTATTATGATTAATTTTTGAACATTCTAATAATGTTAAGAACAGTTAAAGCTAATATTTTGTTGTTAATTAATATTGATGGTGCATCGCTATTTCCTACTATAATTTTCTGACAGATTTCCAAAATTACAGGACTGTATTAAATTCACCGTATTCACGATATAAGGGTGAACTTGTCGACGCCGCTGAAAGGGAAATTAGAAACTAATACTCTAATTTAGGTATATGCATTGTCAATTTAATGGAATATTATCATTAAAATCGATTATAAGTCGATCTTGGATATATTCTTTGAACTTTGAACCCCAATCAATTTCTGATTTTGTGATGGCGCGTAAAAACACAACACTTCGAAACAACAACTTACCACCGTATACATAAAAAATGTATAAGTAGGATTTCCCAAAAGATAAATAATTATTTTCCCTATGTAGATTTTGAAAGGGAGTATAATAAATATCGGATATTTTCAGTATCTCTATACAGAACTTTAGTATGAGAATTAAAAGTAACCATTCTTTACTAACTCTTTAAAATAATTAAAGAAAAAGAAAACTTATATTAACATCACAGTAACATCATTTAAACTGACGCATAATTCCACATCTTCCTTATTTATCTAATGTACAGCATACGTTTTTCTATTTTAATCTAACGAGATTGTAAATTGAGATCTCCCTAAAGATTCCTTTGAAATATTTGTAGTCGTATCTATTTTCCTACTTATACTTACAGATCGGCTCTTATTAGATAGCTGTTCCAGAAACAGATATTATTTGTCAGTAGAGTTGGCCGAAATGGACATAGGCGTACTCATCATAATATTGTAACGTTTTTGTCCTCTTTGTAGTTCGTTCGGTGAGAAAAAATCAAATCACTTTTAACTAACACTATTTATTTAAATAAATATAAATTCGGATTGAGCACTAATTTACTAACACTAATTTATTTATGTACAATTTATATTCGAATGCTTTACGAAGCTCACGGCACAGCAAATTTATGTCAAAGACTGCCTCGCCGTATCGGCATGGTCTTATAATACCTCCCCTGTGAAAATTCCAAAGAATTTTTTTTTAATAAACCTACCTACCTATAATACCTTTCATTTTTAAATTCATATATCGGGTAAAAAATTTATTTCTAAAAATAAAAATATTAATAGACATAAATATGTGAAAGGAGTTCCTGCACCATTATTTGCAACATATTAGTCCTCATAAACGACCAAGCGCCTAGTCTATCATAGCGGTGGCAAGCCTCCGGTGCCAATGTTTTCACATATGTATTTACACGGAATACCGGGCCTCGCGCTTCGCAACCATCTGTGTCTGTTAATAAATTTAACCCTTAACATCAGTGACATTAAAGATCATTTAAAAAACTGCATAGTGGAGGCCCACCCCCACCTCTCACACGTGCAGAAAAACCTAACAACCTAACCTACAAAATTTAATATTTATCTCTTATTTAGCAGCAGTTTCTTCTTAAGGCTCCTGTACACGTTTGGCCAACTAGTTGGGCCAATGAGTTGGACCAAAAATAAAGACACTGTTTACACGTTGGCGTTGCTCATTCTGCATCTGCATTGGCCATTTAACGAGGATGGATGTGGAAACTATCTTCTACTATCTTCTAGCAACTTTACTACAGCACTTTCAATTATTATAGAAATGTGCACCAAAGAAGTGTATTGAGTATTCATCGAAACAGAACAAGGCGAATTAAAAAAAATATCGATTTTGAATGAAGTTGATTACATAATTATGTAAGTAATTAGTAGACTGAAAACCTAACAAGCTGCCAGTTTAATTTATATATATTTTCCGCTTTAACGGCAACCACGAGCTGAAGAAGAGGCCAACGTGTAAACGCTTTTGCTGGATTGCGCCAAGATCCTTTGATGTATGCACGAAAAACCCACAACATTCGGCTGGCCGCCAACGACCAAGTAACGCCAAGTAGTCTTGTAAACGTTGGCCCAACTAGTTGGCCAAACGTGTACAGGGGCCTTTACAGAGTCTACACATTAGGGTCGTGCCACGTCATCATAAAATGAAACTTCGAAATCACCGATGCATTTATTCTTTTTGTCAGCAAATGATGGTTTTTTTAGGCGTTGCACGTGTGACATTTTATTCTTAAGAGTAATACCGACGCCGACGACATAAAGATCTCAAACACACTAATAATAATGTTAGAGTCTACCAGACGGTCGGGCGAAATGACTGAAGTCAAAGATTTACTCACCGCGCTCTTCTGAATTGTGAAAAGCTGGCACGATCGGCCAATCCTATTAATAAATAATCTAACGTACATTAGACATTTATACACATTCAGGAGTTTATAAATAAAAATATATAATAACGACATTTATAAGGATAACAATCTTACAATGGCAGATATTTAGGTCTAATGTTTATAATTTGAATCATCGCCTGATGATGCCAAGGTGACTGGCGAAATGAGCGCATTGATTCAGCATAATATTTCAGTGGTGTGAAAAATGTGGCTGGAATTTTCCTTGTTCATATATCAAAGGTTCTATTTTCACTGCAGATTATTTATCTAAATAAAAATGGGTCATAAATGTCATCATACATATCTAGAACTGTACATTTTCATTTAGTGAATGATCAATAAAATTCCAGGGGGAATTCGTTAACACCAAGGGAATTTATTCCAATTATAGAAGGCCGTGCCTATAATCCAAGCAATGAGTTATTAGTTATATGGATTTCATCTTTATCGTCTAATATAATTGATTTATTAAATTAATAAGATATATACAGTATACGAAGAATAGCTTTGCCCGCACGAATTGCGCACCGCGAACATAGTGCTATGTAGTACGACCATATCCGAGAGATATTTCTTATAATTACTAGAGATATGTACAAACAGCGACAGAAGCATTTCAAGTTTAGTAAGCAAATTATAATTTACCTACAAAGTGCAGCAACAGTACCTACCAGTGGCGGTGCGTGATATTTCAGTTAGCCATATCTTGAAAACGGCGCATGGGACCCACTTCACTTTTTAGGTGATGACTATACACCTCTTACAGAAAGGATTTATAGTGAAAAAATCGTCAGCAAAGTTTGCTGAAAAAATTTTCAAAAACACTGGAGCACTCCCTGGGTTCTCAGTAACGCTCTGTGGAATATTTGCAGTATATTTTTTTTCATAATCTAAAACAAACAAATATAAAGACGTTTTCGATTTGTTACAAAATATTTTTGTTTCAAAAAGTTATGGCCATTTTAATTTTGGGAAACAAAATGTTCCTATAAAATTAAAATTAAAATGGCCATAACTTTTTTAAAAAAAAAATATTTTGCAACAAATCGAAAAACGTCTCCTTATATTTGTTTCTAGATTATGAAAAAAATATACTGCCAATATCCCATAGAGCGTTACTGAGAAGCCAGGGAGTGCTCCAGTGTTTTTGAAAATTTTTTCGCAAACTTTGCTGACGATTTTTTCACTATAAATCCTTTCTGTAAGAGGTGTATAGTCATCACCTAAAAAGTGAAGTGGGTCCCATGCGTCGTTTTCATGATATGGCTAACTGAAATATCACGCACCGCCACTTGCTACCAATAATTAGGTAAAATGTACGTCAATATAACAAAGACATGATTTAAGTTTTCAATAAAAAAAAATAAACAACAGCTAAAAAATATTCAATTATGAGTTGCACCACCGATAGATTATGTGAAAGTAATACATAGAGATAGATTACACAGCACCACAAAAAAAAATAAGTGAAATGTACCTCTGACCAAACTTGGTGGATTACATGTTTTTGGGGTCACTGAATCCGAATCCGAAGCCCGTTTTACCCCATCACGTCACAAATTTTTTTTATCCTCAAAAAGCTGCGGAAAATGGCAAACAATGACAAAAAATACTATAGAACCCAATCAAACCTCATAACTCTATTTTCCCTTTTTATATTTGTATTCAATTTCTAACTTACAACATGGACGATATTCAAGCAAATTTTCATCATAATCAGATCACTACAATCGTATGACTTTGAATACAACAAATGTCATTGCGAAGCTCCGACGAGATACATTTTTAACCATAACTCTCACGCTATAGTTCGATCGCGACCAAATTCAATAGCACTTGAAACCACATTAATTGTAATGTACATGTCAATTTTCATCGAAATCTGATGAATAAAAATGCACTTATGGTGGGCTAAACGAAACTTAAGTTTTAAATCCTAACAACCCCGTAATCCATCGGGTCAGTCCTAAAATTTAACTGTAAGGAATACTTACGAACACCAAAATCGATTTATTCAAAATTTAATCTCAATCCGATCATTACAATGCGAGTTATAATGCGTTAAAATCTGCGTACATACGAACGTACATACATATGTCGTAGTGTTATTGTGGGTTAATGGGGTTCTGGCCTTTGGTTTGGCTCAGCTACTCAATTCCAGGCATGGATGGGTCTAAGATTCGGGGTGTCTGTCTCCCGTATGGCATTTAGAAGTTATTAACTTATAAAATGGGGCCATTGGGTTATTTTTCGACCAAATATGAAGTGATTTTTCTACCATTTTTTGGCCATTTATGTCTAAAATACCCGTTTTGGATGACTGCACAACTTTGGTTTAAGGTTATATGGTCAATTGGGGTCTTTGGGGCTTATTGATTTTGAGGGCTATGGGATTAGATATAGGAAGTTATTGAAGTGTTGGGTTATGAGGTTTGATTGGGTTCTAGAGTATTTTTTTGTCATTTTTTACCACTTTTCCGCAGCTTATTGAGGATAAAAAAAATTGTGACGTGATGGGGCGAAACAGGCTTCGGATTCCGATTCCACACGGCGTGCGACGATTCCGTAGTGTCTTACGTTCGCTCGATGTGAGTGGATGGACGGACGGACGCCGAGTTTAAAATAATTTTATGTGTCGTGAGTGGCTAACTATCAAACATATGTGTACATACGTATTTTGCACCGTGTACGTACTTATTTTAGAGTTCGTGTAGTGCATTTACATATTATCTGATTTTGTGTGGATTTTTGCAGTAATGGCACGAACATTACGAGGATTTTACAATAGACCGATCACATATTTGATGTATTCCTAACAATCGTCGATATATGTATATTTCGTACACGTCGAGAATGGGAGAGACATTTAATTCGAATATCTATCAACCAAATACTACTGGTACTGTTACGTTTTTTTTTTTGCCAAATATGTATAACATTTTCCATTGCCTAGTAGCCATACATTGCGTAAAACATATTTACAGAAGACATATCAACTTGTCATAGGAAATATCAATGAACACGCAATAAATGTATGTGCCTGACAGTGGACGAAACAACAAATAAGGGCGTTAATGGTTTGATAAGAATTTTAGGTGTTTCAGATATTTCGCCCCTGATATTGATAACTAGTAAATGGGTTTTGCAAACAACAGCTAACAGTATAGAAATAGTATTAACACGTGCATTGTCCTCTGTATATGTAAAAAATAATAATGTACTGATGTTAGTGATAACAAACAACTGTTAGTGATACAAACAACTGTGCTAAATTCGTGAAAATAATGTGTTTGGTGAATCGTCCTTTGCCCATGTGAACTATTTTGAATTTGCACCTCTAACTTCAGTAGATATGAAACGATCTTTTTCCTTCTACAACCATATACACAGGCCAAATAGCTCACATTTAACGAGAATAAATGCAGAAAGACTAATGGTTGTGGCAACGTACGATCAAGCAATGAAGACAGCCGGTGTTTCTGAATGACACAAGCGATAGGTATGTATAGTCCTTCTAATTTTAATTGAAAATGATAAATACGCCTGGGGAACAAAAAAAGCGGTGCAATTTTATGATTCCATAGGCGTGCTCGTATAATAACTTTTAGGGAGTAATAATAATAAGTAATTAACGTCGCTTTTATATCATGACTTTTTTAATTTAAATACATACATATGTATATATGTATGTAAATAAAAAAAGTCAGGATAATAAATGTATGTATTATTTATATTTATTTGTATATTATACTAATGTTCATTTGGCCAGTAATATGTTTTAATTTTTTTTGTACTTGCAAACAAGTAATGTTAAAAATATTTAAAAATGCGTCAGAACTAAACAAAAAGCCATCTTTTAATTAAAATATATTATTGCTCAGCAAGGATCATCGAGAAGGTATGAACATATCCTTGCCAGGAAGGGGATGGGAAGGATTATATTAGTTTAGGTCGGGAAGTTATTTTAAAACAAAAAAATATCCACTCTATAAATAAATATAAATAAACGTTTATAAATAAATAAAAATTCCAAAAAATACTAAATAAGACGTAACAAAAACATTTCTGGTGAAATAAATATATAAATAAATCATTAATTCCAATAACGAAAATAAATTGTAAAATACAACCATGAAAAACGTATAGTCCTTCTAATTTTAATTGAAAATGATAAACACGCCTGGGGAACAAAAAAAGCGGTACAACTTTATGATTCCATGGGCGTGCATATATCTTTTAATAAATTCAAAAATTGTGAAATAATTTTTTTCATTCAAATCAATATAGGAGATTAAAATTAGCCTGCATACAAAACTCTTAATATTTGTAATATAATTTGCTGTAAATAATGCTCATTTAGCCAGACAATCTCAAAAAATTGTCTGTGTTAATAAACCTAGCTAAGATACACGTCACTGGCGCCTTAAACACGTGGAATTTCTAAAGTCGTAAATCGTTTTAACGACGTCGTAAAAATTTTATGGCACAGTGGACCGAATAAGTAATTGGATGTATTACATATAAAGCAATCCTATAGTACATATGGTCGGCATTTGCTGGTGCATTCGCGGCTGCCAGCAACTCAGGCATTGCCAGCTCTTCAAAATTTTCTTAAGTATAGTAATATACATAAAGTTGTTTTAATTTACAATTATTTTTTCCAGCAATTTTAAATGCTTTATTTTAATGCTAAGTAATAAATTTATATCTATGTATTTTTTTAAAATAATTCCAAACTAGCTTTCTAAGAACGTCACGAACTAACAGTTTACTGAAGTATGAAGTATACTTGTATAGTGAGCTTAGCAATTTTAGAAAATATATCTGACAACCTTGCTTTTTTCTACCTATTTTCAATTTAAAATGGAAATAGAGTACATTACATTAGTAATATATTTTCACATTATTAATATATTTTTACTCCTGTCTTTTTGATCTCTCATATGTCGTTCCGTCAATGACATGACGGATTACAAGTGCGTTGTAGCACTCTTTCTGGACCCTAAATACTCAATGTCGTCTTGGGGTAGGGGAGAGTCTGCAACTATGGCCACACAGGAACAGTGGTCACTTAAGTCACTTTCGTACTATATTTTTATTTATAAAGAGTGGCTGTCACCCACTGCAAAGGGGTCCAAGTAACATCTTAAGAATATTAACGGGTAGTATCCTTGAGCTTCAAAGCTTCTTTTTATATGAATTTAACTTTAAATTGACCACATGTAGTAAAATACAACGAGCAGTGAAAATTATGCGTAGCGAATAAATACCTACGTATCGAAGTGAACTAATAATGAGATCAAACTTTCTGAAGTGGGCCACTAAAAATCGACTGGTTGAATTTAATACTTTTAATTGAAGATTTCGAAAAGTTTATATCTGAAATTGATTATCCCAAAATTTTTTTAAAAAATTTTAATTTTTGGGAAAGTTATAAACAAATGAATTTTCAGACGCTTCTTTTGTAAACGTCAATTTCTCAGCGACTGATTGATAAAAATTAACGAAAATTTAATGGCGTGTACAGAATTAGTTGCAGAATCGAAAGATATGTCGCACACATGGAAAAAATTTAATTTAATAACTAATTTTGCAATAAACAATAGACGATTTTACCATGTTCTCCTTGTGTTAAAAAATTTGTTTTTTACAAATTCCTTAAAATATACTCTAATTGATACTGCAAAAATATTTCAGTGCACTTGATCTGAAAAAAATATATGAATTTTTAACGTTGATGAATATAAGCGGACTGCGACCAAGGCCGGAGCGCAGAGCCGATTCCGAGCGCTCGTGCCTATCTGTTCGCTTATGTTTTTACTGAAGAATCTTATAAAAGATCTATACATTTTTAAAATAATTACGTCTGTTGATTTACTTATGTATTTACATCGATTATTTGTTTTTTACTATTTTTACAACTGTGTAGATTCAGAGTAGCTTGAAAAAATCTTACATTCTAAACAATTCGAATCGAATGACTTGTAGCAATTAAATTTGCTTGTGCCACTGATGATTTTAGCTGTATTAAAGCGTCTCTTTACGCTTTTTCGTGTTTTTTTGTATTCGTTTAATTTGCAAAATTCAAAATCAATTTTTTTAAAATAATCGCGAGTCCATTCAAACAACTTTACTGTTGAAATAATAGTTTTATCCTGTAAACTAGCGCGGTATGCATTTATTTTGACAAAGCCACCGAAACCATTGTATGCTCCTTTACCATGGGCAGTGGCAAAGAAGTGGTACTCTGCTTTAATCTTAAAATCCTTGTCATGGTATAATAAATTCAAAAAATTAAATATATTTTTATATTTATTAAATCTATTTTTATATTTAATTGCATGCAGAGTGGCACTTCTTTGGCATTGCCCATGGTAAAGGAGCCAGCAATGGTGGTGGCAGGTATAAAAAAAAAAAAATGCATACCTCGCTAGTTTACAGGAAAAAACTATTATTTCAACAAAAATGTTTGAATGGGCACGCGATTATTTAAAAAAAAAAAGATTTTAATTTTGCAAATTAGAAGAAACAAAAACACAGACGTGCTAAAAAAAGCGCTTTAATACAGCTAAAACCATCATTTGTGCACACCAATTTCATGACAAAACATTCATTCGAATTCTTTCGAATGTAAGATTTTTTCAAGCTACTCTGAATCTACAGTTGTAAAAATAGTAAAAAAGAAATACTCGATGTAAACAAATAAATAAATCAACAGACGTAATTATTTTAAAAATGCATAGATCTTTTATAAGATTCATCAGTAAAAACATAAGCGAACAAATAGGCACGAGCGCTCTGGCTTCAGCTTTGCGCTCCGGCCCGCCGCAGTCCCGCTTATTTTCATCAACGTATACAATAAAAGTTCATATCTCTTTTTCGGATCGAGTGCACTGAAATATTTTTGCAGGATCAATTAGTGTATGTTTTAAGGAATGTAATCGTCGTAAAAAATTTTTCTTTTTAACACAAGGAGAACATGATAAAATCGTCAATTGTTTATTGCAAAATTAATTATTTATTAATAAATTAAATTTTTTCCATGTGTGCGATTATTTGTGATTCTGCAACTAATCTATATATGCCATTAAATTTTCATTAATTTTTATCAATTAATCAAGAAAGAATTAAAAAAAAGCGTCTGAAAATTCGTTTGTTTATAACTTTCGCCAAAAATTAGAATTTTATTAAAAAAATTTGGGATAATCAATTTCAGATATAAACCTTCCCGAAATCTTCAGTTAAAGGTATTAAATTCAACCAGTCGATTTTTGTGGCCCACTTCAGAAAGTTTGACTCAATGACGATTTATACTTAACATATGTAAGCGTTTATTGATATAATAATATATATTTTGATTATATTAAATAGCTTTTGTAATTACCCATTGTTTCATAAAAACATGTAGTTGATGGTACAGTGGTCAGCAGTGCCGGCTTTAGGGTAGGGCGACGCGGGCTGCGGCCCCAGGGCGCAACGGAAGTGGGGGAGAAAATTTGTTTTCCTTGAATGTTTATATTTAATTAGAATTATTGAGATTTAAGACTATTCATGAAGCGTTAAGTCATTTTTACCCTGTTTAGGGAGTGTTTTTTTAGCGCTAGGGGTTGATTTTGGGATGTACGATTTGTTTTGACTTCAGATTCGGATTCAGCGTCAAAAATTACATAGAGATACAGTTGTCTCGATAGCAGTTCCAAAATTTTGCACCAAAAAAACAGCCCCTCTATTTTTTTTGGTGGGGCTGTGTAATCATTAAGAAATTTAATTTTATGCAACTATACAGTGAGGGCGTAAAGTCGCGCATAAATTTGAAAAAATTAAATTATTTTTTTTTTCTAAAAACACGGACATGTCAATTAAATTTTTCATTTACACGCACTTAATTTGTTGTTTTTTTTTTGACAGCTGTCAAAAATATGACATCCATATTTTTTTTTAAATGGAAACAAATGGTTTGTGACATCATTTGAGAGCTTTTATTTCACGCAGTACGCTCCTAAATTTTGGCGCCATTCTATAGAGCCTTTTTAAAATGGCGACTGTTCAAGTGTTTTACCAAACAAACTTGTTAGAACTTAAAAAAAAATTAAAAGTTTTTTACACTGATTTTGGATCTTGGACCATATAAGGTCGAAAATTTTAACCCCCTCTATATACAATTTTTTGGATTTCGGTCTCCTTACATGGGGTGCCATCATATCTCGCCGGGAGGCGCTGACACGCTGAAGCCGGCACTGGTGGTCAGGTTAAAAGTAGGTACAGTGGCCACTGCTTTATCATATTAATAAGGGACGACTGCTTTACCACTATTAGAAACAAGACTATTTAGAATGGCTTTAGAAATGCTGTATACATTTCAGTTGTTTTTTAAATACATTTAATGTGTATTATTACCTATTATTATTTTTGTGACATTTTTTTGACATAATATATCTTTATTCTAACAAATATCACCCGATTGCATTGTTTTCTATTTTCTAAACAGTAAAGGCCACTGTACCATATCCTAATGACCAGTGTACCATCAGAGTAGGTATTGTAACTCCAAAATTTTAGTTAAAATATTTTCAGTCTTAGAGTGAAAATATATATAGAAGAATGTAGAATTCGTCACCTAGTGCTATTAGGGTGGAGAAAAAACTCTCGCAGATACTCACTCCAACGCGTTCTAAAAGATCGGCCATGTAACTGGCTCTGTTCAAATTGCCCCGAAGGAAGACTAAAGGTGACTTACTACCAAAACATATTGCATCCCAAACCATCACCTCGCGTGTAAAGGCAGTATGGCGTTCAACAGCTAGTTGTAAATTTCTCCGTTCCCCACGAAAACGTCTACCCTTCCGGGTCCATCTTAAACCCACACACAGAACCCACAAAACAGAATCGGGACTCGTCGTTAAAGACCACATAATACCATTCCTCGACCCAGTGCATTTGTTCATTACACCATTTCAAACAAGAGTGAGGGGTAAGCATTGAAACGCTCGATAAGAATGCAGTCCATAGTGTCTACTTCGTCAATATACGGACACCATAGGCACTGTAAAGTTTCCCTGCAATAATTTCCCACATCTCGTGTTGTGGAAAATCTGTATCTTACCGCCAACGTTCTCAGATTATGCTCTTCACTATCTATAGTCCTCTTAGGACGTTCTGATCCTCGGAGATGCGCATGAACACCTTCTTTAGGCCACCTGATCCAACATCTTAAAACAGTTGTCATATTACGGATCTACGCGACTGGCAATTTCCCTAAGAGAAAATCCGGCCTCTTTCATGCCAATAATCCGGCCACGTTCAAAGTCACCTCATTGACGCTAATTTTGAATTTGTTGAATTCTAGACATCGTAAATAATCATCACTATAGAAATTAAAAGCAGGACTGACAAGAATTTATTTTTGTTTAGCAAAAACTGTACTGTTTACGTGTATGTACGTTTGTAGCGTGCGTTTGTACATGTATGTGTGTAGCGTGCATGTAGTTTACGTTTTTAAAAATTACAACAAATACCAAGATAAACTAGATATTTTTTGTTGAAACTTTAACCATTTCTTTGCGACATTTGAAAATTTCAAATAAATTGCTTAACTAGTTAGTACTGGATGTTGTGGTTTTTATTCAAATCATTCTACTTACAGTTAGGATAATTGAACCAAAAATATCATAAAAATTTAAAATAACATAACTGTAAAAAATAAGAGATTGATAGATATGTGGCGGTTGGTGATATTTCAGTTAGCCATATCTTGAAAACGACGCATGGGACCCACTTCACTTTTTAGGTGATGACTATTCACCTCTTACAGAAAGGATTTATGGTGAAAAAACCGTCAGCAAAGTGCGATTTTTTTTTTAAAAACTGCAGAACACCCTGGGATCTCAGTAACGCTCGATTTGTTACAAGTTTTTTTTTTTTAAAAAGTTATGGCTATTTTAATTTTGGGAAACAAAATGTATGCCTATAAAATTAAAATTAAAATGGCCATAACTTGTTGAAAAAAAAATATATTTTGTAACAAATCGAAAAACCTCTCCTTATATTTGTTTCTAGATTATGAAAAAAAATTATTTGAGTATGCTAGATGTTAATATTTTTTTTAAGCTACCCTAAATAAAAAAAATGTCTGTCATTTGAGTGATTTTTCACCGAGATATCGCAAAAAAAAATTTGCGCGTCGATTTGAAGCGCTCGATGCAGCGACTGATTCAGAGGATCTTTAAGCCAATTTAGGTATTTTTTATATTATTTTCTCCAAGTAGGTAACAAACTTTCAATCCCCTACGTGGACGTGGAAGTATTTATATCACCCACAGCAGAGGCCGCCGTTATAGTGTTCTCGATACAATTTGAATAAGTAGCGAAAAATATTTGCGCATGTGTAATTTGTATTAAAAGCATAACGACGCTTCATGTATTTGTTTGTGTAGCGATTCACGGCCGCCGCGACGCTAAGATAACATTAAACACGTGAACATCGCGGATCGTATAGTGTGCAGTTGTTTTCGCTCGCCGAATTTTTTTACGAAACGAAAATGGCGATGAAGTGATTTTCAAGTACAATGTTTGTACAATGCACTCGAATACATAAACACTGTAAGTAACGCTGTTGCTTTGTATATATTTTTTTTTGTTCGAAAATTTCAGAACTAGGAATAATAGTAGTAGCTTTGTGAAATAAATTGTATAGCATCTTGACCTATCCTATTATTAATAAAAATGTTAAATAGCAAATCATAAATTCAAAATAAATCATTCGTTTTTGGTCTGTTGGATTTTAAGTCCGGAAATAAACAACAAATTATTTGATTTTAGCCAACGTTTTCTAAAGATTTTTAAATTAAGGTTTTAAAGGTTCCAAAACCTTTATTACTACAATAATTTTTAAAGCGTGTTGTCCTGTAGATAGTTCTTTGTTTTTGTTTTGTTACAATTGTTACATGTGTATATAGATAGAACTGTCATTGTCCGTAACTTACCACCTTATGTGACACTAATAACAACATTGATTAAGCCCTGAAGAAAGAGAAATAAATCTGCGAAACGTTGGCAAAAATCAAATAGTTGTTGTTTATTCCCGGACTTAAAATCCAACAAACCAAAAACTAATAAAAAAGAAGGTTGCCAAATTCCCCACATATATGAAAAAATGATGGTCCTTATGGCACAGGTCCCTATGAAAATGAATAATAAAATAACAGGTTGTCATAAGGATAAAATTACTAAATGTTATTATTACCTGAAACTGAATAAAACTGAAACTATGATAATTCAGAACTACATACATACATATATCAGGTATAAGAAATCCTTAAAACGTAGTGTTACATACGTATATGCATAGTTTGTGTTTGTCATAAAAACATATTTTATCAGATATGGGAAGCTATAATATACCGGGTGTCAATGAGAGCTTGTATTAAGGTATATCGAACAACCTATTATATTCTTACATAATTAGATTCTATAAAAAGTTTGCTATTAAGCAGTTTTAGATTTTTACATTTGGATTATAGATGGCGGACTTTCCTATTCCATTGAATCTCTGCGATCAAATCAATGTTCAAGAAATATATCGTTTAAATATGTATTCCTGTACATTTTTAGCAAAATGTGGAATATCACGAACAGATTTGATAATTAAATATCAGTTTTTCAAAAATCAAAGTTTTTCTCACCTTGGGACATCTAATTTTAGGATAATAACTGCGTTGGTACTAGGTACAGAACCAAACGTTACTTTGTGCAACTACGAGGTGTGGCTATTAAATAACCGAACTGCTGTCATTACTTTTTATTCGTTACCAATTACAATAGCAACTTTTTCGCCTTCAGTGTACCCTCCTTGGCAATCTCTGCACCGCTCCATACGACTTTTCCATTATTGAAAGCAATGCTGGAAGTCCGCTTCTGTCAGCTGGTTCAGAACCGCAGTCGCTTTTGCTGTAACCGCTTCCACACTTTCGAAACTTGCCCCCTTCAGTGTCACCGTGTCTAACAAGCCTGGATCAGTGTCAACGTTGTTTCGAATGCCAGCGCAAATGTTTATTCTTGATTCCTTTTGCTCGGGAGTTTTGGCACCATTTTTGCACAAACTTTGCGCATGTTGAACGATTCATGCAAAATCTGGCGAACACATTCTTTGTCGATTCCTGTTATTTCAGCAAGCCCTCGGATGTTTAGACGACGATCTTCGCGGATTAATTTACCAATTTTTTCAACGTTTTCGTCCATTTTTGACGTTGAGGGCCGTCCGAGACGAGGATCGTCTTCGGTCGTTTCACGTTCCTCTTTAAACCATTTAAACCATTCAAAAACTTGTGTGCAGGATAAACATTCATTCCCGTACACTCCTTTTAACATTGCATGAGTTTCTGGAAAAGTTTTCCCCAGTTTAACAAGAAACTTGAGATTAACCCTTTGCTTTGCTCCATCTGAACACTTAACATTTTCGATGTTAAGTCTCCTTATAAGACTCATAAGTCTGTGATCACGTCACGGGAAGGACATCCTAGTCCCAGAAGAATATTCTAAGAGAATTATTTGATGATATGGTTACATTACACAAATCAGCATTTGGTTCTGCCTCTAGTAGGTACAAATATACCTAAGTATTTATTTCTCCATTTTTTTTTCCATTTATTTATTTATTATTATTTTCCATATATTTATTTCTCCAATTTCTCCAAGAAAAGTGCGTATTTTGTCGTATCGAATTTGTTGCACACTTCTTTTTTCCACACTACATTACTCCGTCGGTGTTGCTTTTGAACTCATTAACAAATGAATTTATCTAATCTTTTGTTGATTTTCGAAGATTAAAGCTTCGTACCGTTTGAAAGTTTATCTGAAGTAGCCAAGTACTTTTCAAACAAAACTGAGATTACTGCGTTTTGAACGCTGCAACCAAGCTACAGATTTGACATGATCGTGACATATTTGATTTACATGGCGTTAATTATTATGTAACTTATTTTAACCCGTTTCGGCCGAAAACGCCACTCCTGGTACATCGCTCTTCAGCGCCTCATAACTAATGCTATTTGCGACAGAAACATTTGACAGGGACATATTTTTGAAGTTTAAGACGTGCCCTTTCCGATGGTGTCCATGAAATTCCTCCAAAAAATTATTAAGTATGAAAAAAAAACAGTTTAAAAAAAAAACACGTTTTTTTGAACATTTTTTTTAAATCAAATTTTCAAGGGGTTTCCGGACTGCAATGGACCTGGAACCTGGAACCTCACTAACTGGTGGAATAAATGTTTGAACTTTAAGTATACGTGGTTTAAAGATCGATTTTTTTTGCTTTATGCATTCAAAATGGCGCCTGAACAGCAAAATTTTTGCATAAAAATTCAAAAATTTTTTATTGGAAAATGATGCACTTTTACAAAAAATTGTTAAGAATAAAACGTTCTTAAAATGAATTCTTTCAAAGTTTTTTGAGCAATTTTTTGGATTTTGCAAATAGTCAATTTTTGCAAAATTTAAAAAATCGCTTAAAAAATTCTGAAGAAATTCCAGTTCATTCTTGCTTGATTTTAAGAACTTTTTATTCTTGACAATTTATAGCAAAAATGCATTGTTTACTAGAAAATCATAACATATATAAAAACATAACGTATAAATAACGTATAAAAAAAGTCGCTTCCCGCTCTGTCTGTCCTATATGCTTAGATCTTTAAAACTACGCAACGGATTTTGATGCGTTTTTTTTTTTTGGTTTATATGTATAATACATGCATAATATAGTAGAGGAACACTGATCATTTTAGGGATTTCTAAAGTGATGTCGTAAATAAACACATTTTTTTTGCGCTTACATTGCAAACGCTGGCTGAACCCTACGAGATAGATCAAAATAATGTAATACAGTATTGTACACCTTAAAAAGGTCTACAAAAAAGTCCGCGTGCACCCGTGCGAAGCTGGGGCGGGTCGCTAGTAAATTCTAAAAATCAAATTAGTATCGAAATTTAGAAATTGTTTTCTCGAAAACAATGCATTTTTACTATAAATTGTCAAGAATAAAATCAATCAGTTCTTAAAATCAATCAGAGAATGCACTGGAGCACTTTTTTCAGAATTTTTTAAGCAAGTTTTTTAAATTTTGCAAAAATTGACTACCTATTTTCAAAATCCAAAAAGTGCTCAAAAAAATTTAACTTAATTTAACCACGTATACTTAAAGTTCAAACATTTATTCCACCGATTAGTGCGGTTCCAGGTCCATTGCAGACCGATTACCCCTTGAAAATTTGATTTAAAAAAAATATGCAAAAAAATCGTCTGTTTTTTTCATAATTAATTATTTTTTGGAGGAATTTCATGGACACCATCGGAAAAGGCACGTCTTAAACTTCAAAAATATGTCTCTGTCAAATTTTTCTGTCGCAAGTAGTATTGGTTATGAGGCGCTGAAGAGCGATGTGCCGGGAGTGGCGTTTTCGGCCGAAACGGGTTAAGGTGTGATTATTGGAGTCACACCTTAACCCGTTTCGGTCGAAAAGTTCTTATAAACATATGACCCAAAATGACCCAAAGTTTTCTAAATATAGTTAGAAAACCAAAGTTTTGGTTTTGTTTCGGTTTCTAGTAAAAATGTCGAAAACGGGTTGAGATATGTTTTAAATTATGTGGTACAGTTTTACGATCAAACTAAGTTTAGCTAGATTATGGTTTAGAAACGCAGTTTTTACTTGAAACAATTTATGTCTCTATAAATAACTAATGACGCAGCTATTGCTAAGTACAATACACCACTGATTTTTAACAAGTGGTTTAACAAGTTTAGGGCCGGTACTTTTACTCTCGTTTAATGCCGCATTAACTAACCAGACGCTAAGACTGTGAAAAGAATACAGATATATATTTTGTTAGATATTTCTTATCGTGTGGTTAGTTAATCCGGCCTTAACCGGGAGTAAAAGTACCGGCCCTTAAAGTTATAGTCAATTACCGTTAAATTCTAGACAAAAAATGTCTCTTTCATTTTTGTCCTATAACTTATCCTTTGTTGTTGTATTAAAATTGTTACTACAATGTTATTTACTTTCCAAAGACCATTTTTTTATAAAAATAATATGATAAACAATGGCATTTAGTTAACTTTTTTGCAGCCACAAGATGATCTGTTATTAATAAATGATCACCAAAGGACCACCGTAGTACCAATCCAAAAATGTCATCTCAAGAAGAAATAACCAACGAATCCACGTCTGGAAGCAATTCGAAAGACGCCATGTTCGAACCGAAACCTAAACCAAAAATGATCAGAGTTCTCACAGTTTTAGCATACGTCCTCAGCGTCTCAATGGCGGCTATTCTTCTTTCGATATATTACATTTTTATGTGGGATGGAAGACCACAAATAGGAGCTAGAACAAGTATCGATAGTGATGGAAATAGGTAAGTAATAGGAAATTACAAAAAAAAAAATGCCTCAGGAATCATTACGTTCAAAATCAAATTATACAAAACATTATACCAAATTTCAAGAAACCTCGTGTTTAATTAAGGGGGTCGTCTACCCAAACGGCTTAAAAATATCGATTTTAGTATTACCTTTCTCTAATATTTATAGTAGGGCGAAGCGTCACAGTCAATAATTTTCTGATCGAAATGTTTGGGGCGGGAAAAATTGCCTTTTGGCCTCAATAACAACTGGTTAAAATTCGAAAACGATCGGTTAACATCTTTTGCCCCCGACAGAAGCTCAAAGTTTGCAAATTTTAGTCAAAAAATGAAAAAAAATGCATTTTTTTAAAAAATATGTTTTTTAACATTATCGTTTTTTTTTTCGTGGCACAAATAACGTCATTTGCTTTATAAATTGTGAAAGAGTGTTTTAAAACATTTTAGACAAGCTCTTTTTGCATCTTTAGTTGTCTGAAATACTCCTCATTTTAGTGCTATAATGCATAAATATGTGTATTTGTCGTTGTATCTGATCTGCACACTTGCTTGGTGGCATAGCTTCGTTTCTGTGATAAAAATTTAGCGTTTTGATGTTTCGAGTTAAAACGGCTATTTAAGATTATTGTATTTACTATCATGCAGCATTTAGCTCGCTTTACGTTTTCGAAGCGACCCAGAACTCACCACGGGGAAGTAGCTGCAATTTGAGTTGCACTCACACCCTACCCAACCTACGAACCATGAGTGCTGTTTAAAGGATCGGTTTCCAAGGATCCTCAAAATTCCAAAAAAAAGTCCTTCTTAGTTTCGAAGGAAGGCATTTTTTGCCTTGACTGGAGAGTTGTACGAATGAAGCCATCTCTTTTCTCTGGGCCACAAACTTTGGATGCAGCTTCGGTAACAAATTTCACCGTTCTCTCAACGGCCTGCGTGTGACATGACAGTCTCGAAAATAAATACTTATCACCTAGGCCCTCACTGACGATGCACTGAAGGTCTTCTATAGGTAAATGAGCCAGAAGACGGGGCTCAGTTACGTTTACTGTGGCCCAATCTATTACATCGATGTAATCAGATGCGTAAAGATTAATGTTAGGAATTTGGAAGACCCTTACACGGCCTCGTCGGTTCTGGCTTACTTGTCTACATTTTAAAATGCGGCGGTAAGCAAGTTCACGAACGTGCTTTCGATTGTCTGCTAGCATTGTTATAAGAATATTTTCCGGGTGGCAAAAGTACGCGTTTTTACAAATAACCTTATCCACGACCTTTCGCATGTCATCAGCGACGGCCCACACATGCTGTGCTCCTTCAGGCGAAGATGGATTTTGCTCGATTCGCAACCAGGAAGGAAGATAAACTTTTAGAATGAAGGTGACAAGGGCTATCCCAAGGGATTTTAAAATGTAGACAAGCAAGCCAGAACCGACGAGGCCGTGTAAGGGTCTTTCAAATTCCTAACATTAATCTTTACGCATCTGATTACATCGATGTAATAGATTGGGTCACAGTAAACGTAACTGAGCCCCCTCCTCTGGCTCATTTACCTACAGAAGACCTTCAGTGCATCGTCAGTGAGGGCCTAGGTGATAAGTATTTATTTTCGAGACTGCCATGCCACACGCAGGCTGTAGAGAGAACTTGTAACCGAAGATGCATCCAAAGTTTGTGGCCCAGAGAAGAGAGATGGCTTCATTCGTACTCTCACTCGTAACTCTCCAGTCAAGGCAAAAAATGTATTCCTTCGAAACTAAAAGGACTTCAAATTTTGAGCATCCTTGGAAACCGATCCATTAAACAGCACTCATGGTTGGTTGGTTGGATAGGGTGTGGATGGAACTCAAATTGCAGCTACCTCCTCGTGGGGAGTTCTGGGTCGCTTCGAAAATGAAAAGCGACCTAAATGCTGCATGATAGTAAATAGAAAAATCTGAAATGGCCGTTTTAACTCGAAACATCAAAACCCTAAATTTTTATCACAGAAACGAAGCTATGCCACCAAGCAAGTGTGTAGATCAGATACAAACGACAAATACACAGATTTATGCATTATAGCACTAAAATGAGGAGTATTTCAGAACCCCCCTCTTTCTCAAACCCCGTCCTTGTGTAATTTGTTTCCGTAGCTCCGGTTTTATCCCCTAAGGTTAAGGTGTATAGGTTTTGGCTCTAGTTTTAGGTTAGTTATGACTTTTTTCTTTTTAAATCGAGATTTTGGACTCTCTTACCTCCTGTTTCTTTATTTTTTGTTTTTCTTACCCTTTTTTGTTTTTTTTGGTTGTGTATATTGAGTATTTGTCTTGTGTTAAGTTTCCACGGCTGCTTTTAACCCCTATTGTTTCAGTGGCGGTGGATTTTCTGCCTATCTTAAAGCCAGGGACCCACTTCACTCTTTAGGTGATGATATTTTTTGGAACATTTAATTTTGGATTTAATTTATTTTTGGAAATTTTGTTTCCCAAATTAAAAACTTTTGTTTTGTTTGAAATTATTTTTTTTTTTTTTCTATTGGTAATAAATATCACCCGGTCTTCTATAATAATAACTAAAGATGAAAAAAGAGCTTGTCTAAAATGTTTTAAAACACTCTTTGCCTTTTTTTAACAAACTTTGTGCCACGAAAAAAAACACGACGTAAAACCTTAACAAACCTTAAAAACAAACGTTAAAAAACATATTTTTAAAAAAATGCATTTTTTTCATTTTTTGACTAAAATTTGCCAACTTTGAGCTTCTGTCGGGGGCAAAAGATGATAACCAATCGTTTTCAAATTTTAACCAGTTGTTATTGGAGGCCAAAAGGCAACTTTTCCCGCTCCAAACATTTCGATCGGACAATTATCGACTGTGGCGCTCCGCCCAAATTTATAGTCTAGAATATGCTCTCAAATGGATATTTTGAAATTCAAAATTTTGTAAATGTTACGAAGCCGAAAAGAAGGTAGACGCGGCGCGGGGCGTTCAACCCTTCGTAGCATAGGGTCAATGACGCAGCGAAGCGGGCCAGGATTGAACAGAGAGGGGGTAAGGTAGCTCAAATACGAGGACAAGTCAAATATAAATAGGAATTTTCCAAAATAAAATTTTTATTAAGAGATAAAATTGAAAAACTAACATTTTAATTTTCCATAGTCTCCTTCATCCGAAACCTATTTTTCCCAACGCATCGGCAACTTTTTGATCCCGTCGTCATAAAAAGTAACAGGTTGTGAACAGGTAACTGTTCAACTTCATTATTCTCAAATATCTCGCCTCTCAGAGCTTTTTTAGCGGTCCAAACAAATGTTGGTCGCACGGCGATAAGTCTGGACTGTAAGGAGGATGTTTAAGCTGTGCATTTCCTCCAGCTTGGCCTGAGTTATGGCTGCAGTGCGTGGTCTGGCGTTGTCATGGAGAAGAACGACATTCCTGATGGGAGAACGACGACTTTTGGTGCGATATGCAACTTTTGTCCTATCCAAAAATTGACAATAATATTCTGCATTGAGTTCGGCGTTCTTGGAGAAAGTCAACGAAAATAATACCTTTCCTATCCCACAAAACAGTCGAAAGCACGTTTCCTTTCGCCGTCACTGTACTCTTTCTCCTCTACTCCAGACTCGCTTGTTTGGATTCTGGTGTATAGTGGTGAAACCATGTTTCATCACAATGACTATGCGATTAAGTAACCCTTCACCTTCATCTTCATAACGAGCCGAAAGCCTATGACAAACCTGAAAACGCACACTTTTTTGATTGGGGTGAGAAATCGAGGAACCCATCGAGCTGAGACCTTCCTGAAATCAAGTTTATCGTGGATTATTGAATGAACACTCCCATGACTGATTTGCGCTGGTCCAGCAATTTCCTCAAGTGTAAGGCGACGCACAGTGGGCGTACGAAAACAGCAACATTTTTTCTCAAAATAAGATAACTCCCCCACAGAAAACTCCAATCATTGTGATTTTTTTTTA
Organism: Aromia moschata; assembly: GCA_029963805.1. Taxonomy (NCBI): domain Eukaryota; kingdom Metazoa; phylum Arthropoda; class Insecta; order Coleoptera; family Cerambycidae; genus Aromia; species Aromia moschata. The sequence goes on from JAPWTK010000186.1 coordinate 70,864, forward strand.
TTTTACAGGTTTTGGACAGTAGATTAAAGGAAAATTGGTCCGACACACGTTTGAGGTTTAAAGAGGGTGGGAGACACCCCATAAGGGACCCCATATCCCAGTAACTTTACAATTAAAGCTTTTAAGCTCCAATAATCGCATACCTCCAACTTTTAAACCCCCTGACCTTATAACATAAGCTTTCAAAACCCATTGACCCTATAACTTGAAATTTTAAACCCCCATAACCCCAACTTTTAGACCCCCTTTAGATCTACGCAAAAATCAATTTTTCGAGCCCGACAACACTAAAACTGAAGTTTTTATGCCCCAATATCTATATAATCTAAGTTTTTAATCCCCAGGACCCCATAACTTGAACTTTCACGTCCCCATAACCCCATAACCTCAACTCTCCATAATAACTCTCTAAAATCTCCAATAGAGATATTGGGACCTAAGAGCTTTAGTTTTAGGGTTGTCGGGCTAGAAAAATTGAGCTTTGCGTCCATGGGGGCCTAAAAGTTGAGGTTATGGGGTTATGGGGGTTCGACAGTTTGAGTTATGGGGTCATGTGAATTGAAAGCTTAGGTTATAGAGATATTGAGCATAAGAGCTTCAGTTTTAGAGTTGTCGGGCTCGAAAAATTGATTTTTTGTGTAGATGGGGGTCTAAAAGTTGAGGTTATGTGGTTATGGGTGTTTAAAATTTCAAGTTGTGGGGTCACGGGGTTTTCAAAGCTTAGGTTATAAGGTCAGGGGGGTTTAAAAGTTGGAGATATGCGGTTATTGGAGCTTAAAAGCTTTAATTGTAAAGTTACTGGGATATGCCCCCTTATGGGGTGTCTCCCCCTCTTTTAAACCTCAAACGTGTGTCGGACGAATTTTCCTTTAATCTACTGTGCAAAACCTGTAAAATAAAAAAAATCACAATGATTGGAGTCTTCTGTGGCGAGTTATCTTATTTTGAGAAAACTGTTGCCATTTTCGCCCACTGTGCGACGGTCACCCTCAAAAGCTCACGTACTGCTCATATGTTCTCTTCCGTGATGGAGGTTCGAGGACAACGATCATGTGGTTCATTTTCCATCCTTTCTCGACCCACTGAAAAACTTTTATGCCACTCATACACTTACGTTTTAGAAAGGGTTTCATCCGATTGGACTAAAGACGCGTCAAAATTTCAGAAGGTGGCACACCTTCAATAGACAGATATTTTATAATGAAAACTGCAAAAAAGAAGGGGTGTCGAGTGTCAGGAGGTGTCTAGCTATCCAGACGGAATTCGCAGAAAAGCGGCGGCCTCCTCCGATACGTCGTCTGGTCTTGAAAAGGAAATTCCGGTTTACATATATTTGACTTGCCCTCGTATTTATAAGATGTGGAAAATAATGCTCACCCTATAATTACTCCGAAGAGTAACCCCTTAGGTCGTCTCCGGGACCGGGGGGGGAGGGGAATATTTTTTTTTTTTTTTTCCTTCCCCCCCCCCCCCCCCCCCTTAGTATTGGCTCCTGGGCATGTCAGGTTATGGCATCTTGCATCCACATATACACAAGTTTTTAGTGTTGTTCTAAAGAATCGCTACCCCGGCCAGGGTTCCAAAAGAAAAAAGGGCTTTAACCCACGCGTCTTCTATATAGATGTGGAAAAGGTGCTCATCGCCCTTGGGGCAAAGGGGGGTTAAAATATAAAAGTTTTTTCTCAAAACCGCAATGTTAAGATGTTTGACACGATATCTCACAAACTATTGAACCGATTCTGCTCAGATTTTGACAGTGTGTTCAGAACATATATAGTTAAATCCTGAACTGGTAATAATTGTGATATCTCGCATAGTTTTTCTCAAGCTAAGATATTAAAATAAAAACTACGAAAATCGGTAATGACTAGGGTTGGTCGTACACTATCACTACAATTAGATACACTAATATAGTGAGCAGGCGAGAGCGGGTCGTTGGGTTTAGTCGTTTCGCCTGACCATCTGGCAGACTTTAGCATTATTATAAGTAGAGTCCGGCAAGTGTGCCACAACGCAGGGTCGACACTATACAACGCTATGATAATTAAAGTATAAACTGTATTTTTTAAGCGCTTTGTAAATTGTATACGCGTGTATTTCCTGAACGTGCATACGTACGCCACTGACCGTACCTAGTAACGCACACTGGGACTGTAGTACTCCACTTCCGTGCGGGTAGTCGGGATACTTTAATGCATTTTAGCCACGCTGAGTGCGCCGATTCCGATGTGTTTTACGTTAGCTCGTTGCGAGCGGATGGACGGTAGAACGCCGAGTTTAAAATAATCTTATGTGTCGTGAGTGACTAACTCGTGAGAAGACGAGCGAACGTGTAGTGCATGTACATATTATCTAATTTTGTGTGGATTTTTGCAATAATGGCACAGTCGTTACCATTTGTGAGTAGACTGAAAGAGTTGATTGAAAATTACAACGATTTTACAATAAACGGATCACATATTTTATGTTTTCCTTTCAATCGTCGATATACATATATTTCGTAGACGCCGTAGATGTTTTTTTGCCAAATACATATGTATAAGATTTTCCATTATCTGATAGCCATATATTGCGTAAAACATATTTACATAAGACATGTCAACGTGTCACGGGCAATATTAAAGGAGATATACGCAATAAATTTCTGTGGCTGGCAGTGAACGAAACACCAGATTTTTACGGTACTAAGGTCGTTAATATTCTGATGAGTTTTAGGTATTTCAGATATTTCGTCCCCGATATTGATAGCTAGTAAACGGGTTTTGCAAACAACGGCTAAAAGTACAGAAATAGTAGTAACACGGGCACTGTCCTCTATAGACGTAAAAAATAATAATGTACTGTTGTACTGATGTTAGTGATAGCAAACAACTGTGCGAAATTTGTGAAAATAATGTGAGTGGTGTGTCGTCCTCTTTCTATGTGAATTATTTTGAATTTGCACCTTTAACTTCGTAGATGTGGAACAATCATTTTCCTTATACAACCATATGTACATGCCAAATTGCTCAAGTTTAACGAGAATAAATGCAGAAAGACTACTGGTTGTGACAACGTACGCTCAAGCAATGCAGACAGTCGATGTTTCTGAATTACACAAGCGATAGGTATGTACATTTTTACTCATGTCTTTTTGGTCTCTCATATGTCCTTCCGTCAATGACCAACCTTGCGTTGTGGCACACCTGCCGTATCATAATTATAAGTGTGTTCGAGGCGTTTATGTCGTCGTCGTCGGTATTACACATTAATAATAAAATGTCACACGTGCAAAAAACTACCATTTGCTGACAAAATGAATAAGCTTATCGGTGACTTCGAAGATTTATTTTAAGATGTGCAGAGTTGTAAGGAAAAACTACTGGATAATGAATGGATTTATGAATTGATGATTTCACTTACTCTCTTCTTCGATTAGTATTATTATTACTATTAACGCCACTTCCAATGAGTAGGAAAAATGTCTTTTATTGTGTTTCCCTCTCTTACAAGAAATGTTTTAATTAAAAAATTTATTTTGTAGTTATGCAGTACCCCAATATTCAACACACATTTCTGAAGGCGAGTTTGACGATTTGCTAAATAACACAAGCAATTTTTTTAATGAAAACGACAATATCGATGACCATCTTTCTTCAATAGACGCCTTGAGGATGACAAACGAAACAGACGAGCAGAATCAAACTGAAAGCGAAATGTTTATAGGTGCGAAGAATTATACTTTGAGTCCAGAAGACATGCCTGAAACTGGTGAGTTATACAATATAATAACAGAGGTAGCGGTAAGTTGACTATATTGGACCAGATTTAACTTGCTGATTGTAAAATGGAGCATATTTTGCAATTGTATGTAAGCTTGCTAAGATACCTTTTTATACAGGGTGAGTTTTTATACGTGTAAAGAATTGTTGCCTCATAAGAAATATTAAAATATAAAATGCAATGTTGTTTGCACTCTGTTTTGCCTCTTTTTAAAAATATTTACGAATCTACAGTGTGTCAATAAACTTCATGCGTGAACTAACTTCCTCATTTTAAATCGAAAACACTAGATAGTTGTACAAATTTGGGCACGTAATTTAGAGTTGTATTGTATCTGTATCGTAACCGATACCTGAACCTAGCCGTTTCGGATATATTTGATTTGAGTTGTTTAAAAAATTTGCATGACAATTCATATGTATTTTTTGAAGCGGCTAAACGATTTTTCCGAAAGAATCCATTTTATCGATTTTATCTACCACTCTACACAAGGACTGTATAAATAAAAATGTAATACACCTGATTTAAGGTAGGTAATCATTTTTTTTATTCGGTTACATGTAAAGTGCGTTTAGTTTTTAATTTTACTTTAATTTTATTTTCTAATTTAATTTAATTTTAGTTTCTAGTTAGTTTACTATATTTTCTGTTGAACTATGTAATAGTTAATGAAACCTTACCAATTTTCATGGCCTCAATCCTCCCGAATGCATAACATGTAAGTTTTCTTATATACCTAGTATATAATTAAATTATATACCTAATAATCCACTTTGTGCTAATACTAATCTTTTTTTATTTATAGTAAATTGTATCTTGTTTATACAGTGAGGTTTTGAAGTTTGGAACTTATTTTTTTCACACAAAATTTTCGAGCAGATGAATTTTATTTTTCAAAAAGCTATATTTGTAGATTCCAGATGGTTTGTTTTTGCCGTTTCTTTTTTTATTAACGTCTATGAATACGTAAATACAAAGTTTAGCTTGCATATAAGATATACCTACGAGAGATTTTCAATTACCTAATTGTAAGACGAGGACTTTATGCCATACAATAATTATTGATTCCTTATATTAAAAATACTATTACATTTATCTCGTTCTATACGTATAGCCCCGTAAATCAATAACATTATCCCAACAAAGCTGCTTCTGGTCAAAAACATGGTACATATAATTCTTTGGTAGCTTCTTCAAAATCTCCTCCAAAGCCTTAACATCTAATTCTGACTGGAATCACCAAACCCTTTTCTCCTCGAGAGTACAGATAAAAATCGCACGGAACTACACAGGGTTACATGAAGAGTGATACATACATTAGACATGTTTACTGTTTACCATCACGATATTAACCATATTTATGAGATCGAGTTATACCGTGATGAAGCTTATTTGCCGATTAACTCAGATCCCTTTCTGGGGATATGATCTTTCATTAACTGTCGTAAAATTTTTTTATGATAATTCTCACTTACTATAGTACTATCTAGAACAATGTAGCCATATATTATACACCATACCTTTGTAGTCAAGAGAGTTATCACCATAGCTTTAATGGCTGATTTTTGAACAAGTGCTCTCTGGTGGAAGTCCTCCTCTTTCAACCCACTGTTTAACAATTCTCTTCCACCATTCATCTCGTTCTTCTTGAACTCATTGTTTACAGTACTCACAAATACAAACAGGTACCCTACTTGCTCTTTGGTCAGTGAAGTAAACACTGAATCCGGCGAGTACAATTTAAATGTTTCTGTAGGAGTGTAAAAACACTTCTGATGGATATTTCAAGGATATTAGAGAATTGCACGATACTGCTCCACTGTTTATGGTTTTCTCAGTCAACACAACAGTTGGAGCCCCCAACCAGTGGCAAAAGTTTCTATTTCTGATTTTCCCAAATGAACACAAAATTTAATGGCACACCTTTGCTCTATATTTACGTGCATAGAAAATATAATACCTACTTAATATATGAATGAGTATTTCAAAAAGTTTTTGAAAGTCCTACATATTTTTTTCATCATGTCAAGTAAGGAATTTCTATAGGCAATAATAACGATGAAAAGGGGTGGGTAATTTATAATTAATAACCTTGTACAACAGCTCCAGCTGTCACCGGACTACTGCAATCAAATCAAATTGGGGCAACCTCCATCCCGTGTTACACGAGCTGCCTGTGTGTTACATCGCCGTATGCCAACTTTATTCATGTATTATATAACAGTGGGTGGTAGGTGGTTTCCAATACAAAAATAGAAAATAGATTAAGTCAATTAATTTAATATCGATGGGATTACATAAGGTCTGAAGGTCGACACGGACACAGGATTTTTATTTTGTTGGGTATATTCTGATGGCAACTGAAAGGCTGACAGGCAGATATCGATCAAATTAATACTAAGAGTATTTTCAAACATGTCATATTTTAACGAATGCACGTTTACTAAGGGGGGGGAAAAATAAGCCATGTGGCTGTGCTATCAACTAAGGGTTACGATTTGTAAAAAGGATTTATAGAAAATAATATTTTCCCTTTTAAGGTTAACTGCCACATCCACTGTACATAATCAATGAGATTTTTTTTAACTAAACTAATTTATATCATTATTACTAATTCTAATGACTAAATGAGTTCTTTGTGGAGTTGGGGTCGCTAAATTCAAATTTATTGTCAAAAAATTCAGGTAAAATTTTTAAAATATAGGTATATTTATTCCCATTTTATGAGACAAACAGAAAAATTTCCTTAAACAAAAACGTACCGTTTTATCACTTAAACAAAAACGTACCGCTCTTGTTTTTATAAGTTTGAGTCAGTTTCTTTTATCACCGGCCAACAATAGTACCTAATATAATCTCGGTTCCAAATCTCTGGTATCTCTGCTCAAGGTATTAAGTCCTGATCAAAAAATTCACCTTGTTCGTCACTCATATGTAGTTCCTAGACTCTCTGCAAAAAAACTTGAAATGGAAATCCAGAAAGCAGAATTTTAAGATATGTATATTATAACACCCATTTTGTGGTAATTAACCAAAACAAATTGTCTATAGTTCTCACTTTACAAAAATTCATTGACCACCATGCTAAAAAATGTTCAAACTGCCTTTCAATCTCAGATAAACAATTTTCAAATTTGTCATCCCTAATTATAAAATTTAATTTGTGGACTAACAAATATGAGTTTTTTTAAGATTTCCTCCGGGCAACTTTGGTAAAACATTTTACAAGTACTTAAATGATTCTTATTGCTCAAGTGCTTGTACAAAGATTTTCTTTAAGCCGAGCTTTATGTGAAGAAAGGATAACATTTTGTTTATTGATGGAACTATAGGAATTGTACCTCACATATATTTCCATAAATAAATTAATTTCTAAATTTTTTAAGATAATGCTGTTCTCTCGCTCTACTATAAGTAAAACAACAAAACAAGGATAATTTGTTCAACAAATTTTTCGTTGACCCTAAGATCATTTCTTTAAAGATCAAATATCTGAAACATCTGGGTTTAGGTAAAGTTATGATATCGGTTATTGACTCAAAAGTGTGTGTTCTTTCCACTTTTGTAAGAATATGATGTTCCTCCATTTACAATAAGGAAGTTAATCAACCTACAAAAGTACCTACATACTATATGAATTAGGGCTGTCCGCATCGTTCTTTGTTTCACAACAGTCCTTTATTTAAGGATTTTGTCATTTGACCTTTTATGGGGTGTCGATGGACGCTATTTGTCTGAAAATAATTTATCAATACCTTTAAACAACTAACTTCAAATAAAATATATTAAAAAATATTCCATTAGCGTCTAAATTTTATTTCTAAACTGTTGCAATGGATACAATCAAATATTCTTTTCCTTATAGTTAATTTGAAAACGATGCCAAGATATACACTTCAAATTTGAAACACATACAGGGTGAGTCAGAAATAATAAGGCCAACACTAAACTGGAGCTATTAGACACCAAAATATCATGATTGAGCTCAACATAAGTGCCTTATTCCAATGTTGCCGTTTTAAGACATACGTGTTCAACGTTTACATTTTATTCTGAAATTTCTCAATAATTGAGAAAGTTTTGAAAACAGGTAGTTTTATGTCTTTTGGTGTGAGAATTATGAATTTTAATCTTATTTTGACGTTGCTCCTAGAGGGCGCTAGTTTCATCGTATTATTTATGTAATACAGTAAATCTATCAATTTTTAAGTTATTTGCATTTAAAAGGTTCAATGTATTTTGTTTTGATTTTTCAAATCATAACATTAGGATGAAAAGGTACAGGAATCAACTTCTTCCTGATAAACTATTTTTTTCAAATTTGACCATACAGAGATCCAGAGGGTTTATGCCTGGACTCCTTGGTGGCCAAACAAAAACAGCCAATCCACCGATAAGGAAAATGATCATGTAAATATTGGCATACTGGCAAGGCAAAATGTGGTTGAGCTCTGTCGTGCATAAACCACACGCTTTTACCTTTTCTCTGTAAAATTGAGCGTTATTTTAGTTTCTCTACTTGTTTTACGTATAACTTAACTCATAAAAAAATATGGTTTAATTTACCTGAATAATACGGTGAAATTAGCGTCCTCTAGGAGCAACGTCAAAATAAACTTAAAATTCGTAATTCTCACACCAAAAAAACATTAAACTATCAATTTTCAGATTTATAATATCAAAACTTTCTCAATTATTGAGAAATTTCAGTATAAAATTTAAACTTTGAACACGCTGTATCTCTTAAACCAGCGATATTGATATAATGCATGTTGAGCTCAATCATAATATTTTGATGTCTAGTATCTCCAGTTTAGTGTTGCACATTCTTTTTCGACTCACCCTGTATACAACATAACAGACTCTACAAATCTAAAGATTTTTAGCTCACTAGGTTGGGGGGTTGAGGGGGTCTATGGGGATAGGTATTAAAAATATGTAGGTAAAATAGATGTTTGTGAATAGATGTGTGATAAAATAGATGTGTAAGAAGAAAAGTCTTCTTACCCCACCCCTTCCTCGGAGTACGGAAGGGGGGACTAGAATAAAATATAAGGACAATATTAAAAATTCGTGAAATCTTATGTATAACCAAAGCAAAATTGAATTTATGTTCATTTGGCTGATGGTGCTTTTGTTGTACACAAGAGGGGAGGGGGAGAATTCAAATATCAATATCCAAATTGGATCATACGGGTCTTAAAGGTCATTCATGTCATCAAAGTCACAAAGGTGGGTCATACAGGTCATAAAGGCCATAAAGGTTATATACGTCATAATGGTCATTAAGCGTCATATACGTCATGAATGTCATGTAATACAACACGACAACCTATCGGATCTGCCGCAAACTGCATAACAACGAATGTCAAGCGCGAAATTTAAAATTCAATAAAACATTCTGTTATAATTTTTATTTCAATGTAATTGAGTGTGCTATCACTGCACTTATTTAATAGCATCATCGGATTTTTATTTTGTGCTTGTTCAATATGTTGCCCTGTATTTCGACCATCCATTTTAGTTTAGAAACACCTTGTATACTAAATACGCACTAAACTCACCCTGTATTTGTCATCGGTAGACACACACGTCCCAAACAATATAACAAATACTTCTGGGGCAAGGTAAAACTTAAATTGTGTAAACAAGTGTAATTTTTATTCAAATAAACTATTCCCGCTACAATCATGCGCTTCACACCTCGACCCAGCAGACGTATTGATCAAGGGGCACAAGTTTAACCACCTCGAAAACCAAAACAAACACGCCCTAGATTCAAAACAATCGCCGCTCTAAAGCGAACAGTTAACCCGTTTTTGTAAAATGATCGATTATTTAATAGTCAAGCAAATCGGGCACGCTCTAAAACATAAACTCGAGGATCGAAATAACTCCTCATCGTGAATTGTGTTCCGTAGCCCACCGGTGTGGTTACCGAAAGCGTCAGTTTTCTATTTAAAATTCGGCAACAGCGTGGCGTTGAAGCTGATCTCGAAGGCCCTGCTTCTCGTGAAACAAAATATGTCATATAAATCCACGAATGGCATCAAGTTGACGAAGTGCGACTCCCAGCAGTGGAAGACCGCCTCGGTGATCGACACCTCGGTGAAGTTGGCAGGGGACGAGGCCAAAGACAGGCTCTACGAGCCCAAACACAAGAAGAAACTGGTGCGGGTGTTGACGGTGGTGGCTTACGTCTTCTTCGTGTCGCTGGCCGCTATCATGTTGTCTTTGTATTACGTGTTTTTGTGGAACGGGGACCAAAAGGTGAACGCCAAATACGTAGCGGCCCAGTCGAGGCAACAGCGGCAATATCTGAGCAATAAATGCGACAGCATCTTGGCAGGTATTTTATTTAAAAATCGCTGCCTAAGAAACCACCACCTCCACATACATATGTACATACATACACTGTGATCCGTTAACTCCATACCTAGTCATCGAATTGAAAAAAGCGTTTTTTTTCACATTTTTTTTTAAGAAAATGCACTTTAAAGTTAACAAAAACCACTACTTTCATTTTTCAAACCAAGTACCGTTGATGGCCTGACGTAATACGCTCAAGAAAATCTTGTTCAAATATTATTCACTACACAGGGTGAGTCACTTTTTTGTAGCAGGACTTTAACATTAGATAGAATACGATATTTTGAGAAAAAAAATCCTATAAACATATGGTCTATTTAGCTTCATAAAGGAGATATAGGGTGTTAAAGTTTCAGTTTTTTAATTTTTTTTAGGATATTTTCTGAACGAAATGGTACTTTCTATTAATATTATACACACGCTTTAACCTCAATAGGAACAACAATTTATATTGATTTTGTCGAAAACACTATACTGGAAGTTGCTTTTCTCGGGTGCCCAGGTTATTTAGATTAACAGAACTTTTGTATCGTACGCCACTGACTTTATTTGACTAACATGTATAAAATAATTATGTTTTAGCTGCAATTTTGATCTCTTGCAATTTTGCGCTAACTGTGACGGTTTTCGAGATATTGGTCATTTTTCATACATTTCCTTACATGGCAACGAAAAAATTTTATTTTCAGTTTTCATTTTATTTTTTAACGAAGTGACCCGGGCATCCGAAAAAAGTAACATCCAGTATAATATTTTCGATAAAAACATTAACCCTGGAGTGGGTACTGGAACCTTCGGCGTAGAAACAAAAAACTGGACGTTTTCCACTAAACACCGAACTACTATACTTTTCTCGACGCGCGTTTCGCCAACTAAGTTGGCATTCTTCATCTTCTCCTGAAGATGCCAACTTAGTTGGCGAAGATTATAATTCAGATTTAATCTTCTCCTGAAGATGCCAACTTAGTTGGCGGAACACGCGTCGAGAAAAGTATGATAGTTCGGTGTTTCGTGGAAAACGTCCAGTCTTTAACACCCTGTGTTTCCCATAGGAAGCTAGATAGACCATATGTTTATAGGAACTTTTTCTCTCAAAATATCATGTTCTACCGATTGTTAAAGTCCTGCTACAAAAAACTGGTTCTCTGGATATTTTGAGAAAAAAAGTTCCTATAAACATATGGTCTATCTAGCTTGCTAGCTATAGAGGGTGTTAAATTTTCATTTTTTCGATGCACGACACGTCTTAACATGGATGAGATCAACATTTTTAATATTCTTATCGAAAATACAATACTGGATGTTACTTTTTTCGGATGCCCAGGTCACTTCGTTAAAAAATAAAATGAAAACTAAAATACAAATTTTTTCGTTTCCATGTAAGGAGATGCACCATCAAACTAAAAATGACCAATATCTCGAAAACCGTCACAGTTAGCGCAAAATTGCAAGCGATCAAAATTGTAGCTAAAACATCATTCTTTCATAAATGTTAGTCAAATAAGGTCAGTGGCGTACGATAAAAAAGTTCTGTTAATCTAAATAATGGCATCTCGAAAACTTCAAGATAAGTGTAACAATTTTGTGTTCCAAATCAGAGCATTGTTGCTCCTATTGAGGTTGAAGCGTGAGTAAAATATTAAGCGAAAATACCATTCCGTTCAGAAAATATTGTAAAAAAAACCTAAAAAAAGCTGACAATTTAACACCATGTATCTCCTTTATGAAGCTAAATAGACCATATGCTTATAGGAACTTTTTTCTCAAAATATCGTATTGTATCGGATGTTGAAGTCCTGCTACAAAAAAGTGACTCACCCTGTATAAATCACTACTTCCGTATTTAATTAGACAATATCTCTAAAAACACCTGATTATGTTCGTAAAAATAAGATATTTGGATATGATCTTTATGACCTATGTACATATATGATGGTGATGACCTTTATGATCTATATGACCTTTGTAACCAATATGCCATTTATGACCCGTATGAGTTTTATGACTTGTATGGCCAGTAAGAATCATATGAGCCTCACCTTTCTCATCTCTAGGCATGTCATAATAGTCGAAATTACAGGGTCGCACTAGCCCACACAATTACCTACAGGTATTATAAACCGGCGTCTTATCTATAAATGCTTGTTAACAAAGTTGTATGACGCAGGATGGTGATGGGTAGAAAACATTTCCTTGCTGGTTGTCGGAAGCTGTATGGTAACCTGCCAAACTAACACAACACAAATACTGTGAACGTGAACTGTTGTTCTTACTAATTTTATATGACTTAAATCCCAGTCTGAAATTTAGTTAGACCTACATGGTGTATGGAACTACATGGACATCGATCCGTTTTTAGAGTAAAACCACTGTTCTCTGGTTATTTGAAAAATTTGTAATTTTAAATAAATTTACTTCTAACAAATACATTTAATAATTAGTTCATTGGTATAAGAAAAATGCTGAGTTGCCCCCAAAACATGTTTCAACCTGAAGAGTTTTAGATATATGTAAATTTGAAACGTGAATAAATTGAAAAGGCATATCCTACATGAGTATTAATCCGTTTAGAAATTCAAAATCTATCTAGTCGTTCTTAAGTTATCTAAAAAACTAGTCACAGACATCCTATCAGAAATAAGGACTTTTTTTCCTATAAAAATAACCAATCAAAGGTGAAGATATTTTTTTCTGGGCTATGTTTTACACACCATACTCGACTTGGACGTTTTTTATACAATTGTGACGTCATTCTGATGTCACAGCCTATGACTATGATTATGACAGATTGAATAATATTTGGGTGAGGCCAACTGTGTCAACGTTTCGTATACTAAAACGTAACGGCAATCGTGTTTTATGACCCACATCCCATTTCAACTGCATTGTTGCTTGAGGCTTTTCCCAGTTCGGTAGATCCGATCTGCTATGACCCTCACATCCGCGGTGTATATTTATTATACGTAGGTACATGTCTGGGTTAGTGCGACCCTGTATCAGCCTCACTTTGGCGATTTCTAATTATTACCTATTTGACATGCATGACCAATATGACCCGTATGACCTTTATGACCAACACCTATGATCTTGATAATTGTATATGTCCTCTATTACAAATATGAATATGTATGATCTGTGTGATCCATATGACCTTTATAGCCGAAATGACCTTATGACCCATATGAACTTTATAACTTATATGAGCTCAATGGCACAAATGAACTTTATGACCTGTGTGATTTATATTACCGTTATAATCCATATGATCTTTTTGACGTGGGTATATAATCTATTTTGGAAATGGGTGTGGACTTTTGTTTCATAGCCACTTTTAATTTATTATTTAAATTCTGTCTTACTTGTGATTTTACATCGCAACGTTCAATAACATGTGTCATACATATCTGTTTTTAGAATGACGAACTTTTCGAAATCTGAAATAAAACACCCAGGTCCGTATTTTAAAAAAAATTTGTTTAAAGTTGATGATGGACCCGAAAAATTGAAACGTCAGACTCAAAGATTGATAATGTCTTTTTATAGAGAAGAAAAAAGTGGAAATGAGGAAGTAGAATTCGTTTCTAAAAAATATCTTTCTTTACGAATAAAATCCGGAAATAAAAACCAATTTTCAAGATTTTTCAGTTTTTTCTTTCGGAAAACTATTAGCATTTAGGACAGACAGATTTTTTTTGCTTAAACTTAAAATCTCCATGTTTCAGAACAAATGACCTATTTAGCCAGAAAAAGTTTTTTAAAAATTTTTCACCGATACCGCACTGCCCAGAGTGGATGTAGATAATTAATTAATAAAATGATGAACATGGCGAATTTCATAAAAAAATGAAGTATAAAACCGGGAACTTCGAACCTCAGTGTATGTATATGGTATTTGTAAATAAGTAATTATCATGATTTTTTTTAAGCGTCTTGCACGCTGTCAGACTGTTAACGGTGCATAGATTATCTTCTAGTAAATTTAGTTTGACCGAAAATAAGCCGATTTTCTTAAAAATTTCTTTATACTTTGTACACAATAAAAACCCATGCACATCACCGATGACGCTATTAAATGAGTGCAGTAATATCACCATTCAATTATATTGAAATAAAAACTATAACGGAATGTTTTATTTAATTTTAAATTTCGCACATGATATTCGTTGTTATGCAATTGGCACCAGATCCAAAGTTGCCGTTTGAAAAAGAACGAGACGATAATGGTTCATTGCTACCCTGTTACACAGCTGTTAGAAAGATAATTTAAACATAAAATTAAAATTACAGTCAAATAGGTACATTGTTACATGAACTTTTAAAATCACCTAGAAAAGATAATCCTACCAAGAGGGTTAAAATACTGTAGTACTGAATATAAATGATATTCGTAACATTTTTAATAATTGATATTTTGTACAAAAACTGCATATTTGAAACCATTTTTTAAACATTTCAAAACTTCAGTGTGCCTGTTTCTACTAATTTTTCTCCTATTAAAAAAAAAGCTTTTATCACCAGTTTTTCCTGCTTTTTTTGTACTTGCATATTTATGCCAACCATGTTTTAAAAATTAATAATTTATGATTTGATGTTTAAAAAATAAGTTATTTAACAATAAGCAAACACAAAGAATCCATCCATATCGCGGGTCAAAATTTTTCTAAATGATAAATGACTTGTATGTAATCTAGAACCAGTTAGCTCTAAGACCTGGACAGTATTCTCATGACGAGGATAAGTTTTTACACTAAATGGGCACGTAAATGCCAAAATTGTGTTCACTGGCTCGAGACCCCCATTGGATGAGGTAACTTCAAAACTCAGCGCCCACAGAAACTATTGGGGCCGGAATTAAAAGATAGAATTGTTGCGACCATTTTACTTTATCGACACTTTTAAGGAGCAAGATACAAGCGATCAGCACTACCTAATGCCAGTGCTTGTCATTTAGTTTCGAAACTCCCTATAAATCCTAACTTGACCGACGAGAGGTTAAATGGAATAAGCAAGAGGGGCCCCACCACACTCTGCTGCCATCGTCAGTATCTGGACAGAATTTTCCGTAGTGGATTGGGAGGAGAAGTAATGTCGATGATGGCGCAACGATCTCAAATCTACATCTCAGGTCTGGAGTTATATATGTGGGGACATTTAAAAGTAGGGCTGACACCCAGAAACCCAAGCAACAGTAGCAGATCTGCAGGAAAGGATAAGAGAGGACATCGGCAAAATAACTCCGCAAATGTTGAATGAATGTGGCGAAACCTTATACTACAGACTGTGCACAACAAGTGAATGGTGCACATTTTACAATTGTTACGTTGAAATAAATTAATTTTTAAATTGTTTAATTATAACCTACAAACCGAAAAATTAAAATTTGATCATGCGTTGGTTCATCTTTCACACTTTCAGAGGGCTCACAAGCCATAGGGTTGCATTTGAACAATTTTTGTCGAGGGTGATATTAGAAAACCCTGAAGGTTCACATTACTTGCAAAATGTAGGTAAATACATTTAAAAGTTGACGTGTCTCGGGAATTTTTTGAAAAATCCTTAACCACCCCGCTAGCGAATATATTCCAGATAATAGTCTCCACCGTGTATGTGTAGAGATACCAATAGCTGACTATCCCTTCATAAGCTCAATTTACAACAAAGAAATTATTCGTGATTAATAATAACAAACTATTATAGCCGTGTAATATAATCTTATGTTCAAAAGTTATATATGGGCGAGGTGTGATTTTTTATTTTAAGGGGTTAAAACAACCCCCTAGTAAAAAAAATATAGAAACACATTTTTAAGCATTTCAACCCCTATAAACCACCCCTTATGATGAAATTAACGTTAAAAATACTATAGCTATTGGGTGTGCGAGTATGTTTATGTATAGACTATTAATCTACCACACTAATATATGAGGGGTACAGATGCAAAACACATTATCCATAATTTTTCGAAATAGAGTTAGTGGCGCTATCTTGTTCATCGTGTTGAACTACACCATTTTAAATCTTAAAAGTGGTGGTATAAAACTCACATTTTCGTATTTATTTTAAATTGTGGAATCTGTAAATTGTTTCAAAACTCACATTCTCCTAAGGAGAATGTGAGAATGTTAGAACTTTTTTACTGTCAACATTTTTTGTACTTTGCAATTTTAGGTGCATTATAAAAATATTTCACTTCACCAGTCAATAAAACCGTATTCTAAGTATTTTTATTGATTATGAACTACCATATTACATACAATTTTTATTGATATACCATTGAGTTTGTTTCCATGTTAGTTCCCTTTCTTAGCCTAACTTCATGAATTTTAGTGTAAACAATAATATTATGTAGAATAATTTGGAACAAGACGACCGTTATCCAAAAACTTGTATCAAAACTCACATTATCCAAATTTTAATTCACTTTCTTGGAGTCAAATATTGTTATGCTGTTATTTCACCAATTGAGAAGCAAAGTTAAAGTTCTAATACAAATACCAAAAAAAATTCAGCGCCTTAAGTCACTTAAAAAGCGAGAAATCAGTTATTCCTTCTTCCTGAAAAATTTTAAAAAGTGGATAATGCGAGTTTTGCATCTATACCCCTCATATGTACTTTAGAAATCTAAGAGCTAAAATATTAATATTTCTCACGCTCCAAAATTATCTCACAAAAATTGCATTGGTTTTTCATCAATAAGTGGTTAATTTTCGAGATTTGCTATATGTATTATATGCCATTTTAAAGGTAATTTCAAGGGCTACAAGGCTAGGCTCATTAAAAAGTTCACGTACCTTTTAATTTTAAAAGGTAAAGAGTTGAAGGGCTCGGGACAGGTGGTGTTCACACATGCACTTTAATTGGTAATATCTCCGTCAATTTTCATCCTACAGAAATTTTAAAAAAACTAAAATTTTTGTTGAAAAAAGGGCTACTTTTTGTATTCTACAATTCTATAATGTTTTACGTATATATCATAGTTTTTAAGTTATTTTGAAAAAAAGGATTTTTTTTTAGAAATTTGCAAAATACGCGTTAAAAATTAATGTTACTTTTTTCAAAAATTATGCAATTTAAACCGGTCAAACTTCTGGATCTAATAAATAATACTAAAATAAAATGTCATGTAGAGGGAAAACGATAAATTTTGATTCTGGTGGATATTAGGTTAATTATACTGCTCTTTTTTTTCTTAAAAAATTCGAGAACTCTATCTTTTATGCGCTATAACTCACTAAATTTATATGCAAATGACTTTTATCAGTGCCCATTTTGAAGATTTTTTCAAAGACTAAAAAAAACTTCTCTTATCATTTTCCCCGAAAAATCAACCCTTTTCTCGTAATTTAACGTTGAAAACATTGATCCAAGTATTCGCAAAAAAAAGGTCTCCTTTCACCGATCATATCTCGCTTTTTATTGCACCTAGAATAATTTAAAAAAAATTAATCTCTTTGTTTTTTTATAAGCTTCATTTTTGTTCTCTATACTTTTTTTTGATTAGAGGCGTCATTTTTGAGTTATTCGTGAAAAATCGTTAAAAAAACGTGGCTTTTTTTCGATGAAAATTCAAGGTTTTCAACCACTAATAATTCAAAAAGTATTGACTTTCAGAAAAAACTTTATAGAACAAAAGTTGCTTAGAATTTGATCCTCTATCGATTCCCTGGGTTATTTTGAGTAAAAGGATTTCAACCCCCGAGAAGGGGTGGCAACCACCCCTGGGGCAAAAGCACACATCGGCATTATATAACTCATAACTTCTACCCAACCTGAATAATTCTACTAGACATTATCCAATCTTTGATCTCTAAAATAACTAGAATTTTACTTCACGGTTTCCTTAATACTATACAGTATGTTTCCAACTCTCAGTTGCTGGGAGAGGATCAGGCACTGCTAGAATTATGTTAGGGAGAGCGAGAAAAATGCAAATAAAATGTAAAACTTCTTCCATTTCTAATTTTGTTATATTTTGTTATTATTCTTACGCTGTATCAATGGTATTTTTAAACGAGATTTCCTTACAATTAATTAATTGTTTTTACTGGCAGACAATTTTTTACTTAGACTTTAAGACAATTAATTAATTGTCTTTACTGATAAATTACTTTTCTTCTATTTTCTTATTTATACAGAGTGATACAATACATTTTAATGTATTTGTGTAATGTAATGTATGTAATGTACATTCTAATGTATTTTGTTGTTTAAATACTTTTATGTATGTATTTATTTTAAACTGTGTCTATACCAGTTTTGAGTCGTAAAGTTCAAAATGTATATAGTAAAGTGTTCAATCTATAGAGAACAGAGTGTTTTTTTTTCTGGTTATTCAACTACATATTTACAGTTGTCTTACACAAATAAATAAATTACTGAAAACATATTATCTTGATGCACTTATTTTTTTTATATCAATTTAAAAATGTGAGAATAATTAAATGGCATATTAGTTACGTTTATAAAAATGATTGGTGTTTAATTAACGATTATTTCTAATCTTACGTTTTCGGCTTAAAATTAGTCCACACCCTAAAATAAGTACATTACATTAAGTAACACCTTGTTTTATAAGTATACATATGTTCGCAGAACTGCAGCAACACATAACGGCGATAGAGGCTGAAAATCTCGCTGAAAACTATATGGTTACGTCACCACCAGCCCCGACCACGACTGAAGAGAGTGTAACTTGGTCTGACGATTACGAAGCTTTAAACGACTTAAAAAAAGAACGGTAATTTTATAAAGAAACTAATGAATAATAAATATTATGGTGTTTACTGAGATCTACTTGGAACATTAAAGCAACTCGTAGAACATCTAGGAACAGGGTATTTTGTCCTTCATTTATATGTGAAGTAAAATTGATATTATCAGTGTTAATAAAATACAGTTTACTAAATCAGATGTAGAATTGTGGTTACTTACCTGTTACTTTCTTTAGCGAATCTACATAAGGAATCAATAAATTAAAGGTAAACGGTGGTGCTACCCAGGAGGTATCGCCATCTGGTGTGCGTAAATGGCACTTAGATGTGTTCTGATGCTTCCAACAAAGTTGCCTTCTTCAACAGACAAAGTCGTTCCTGAAGCACACCAGCTCATTACCAATTCATGAGGTGAGACTCCCCGTCATCCCCGTCAGAGTCCCCGTTCATCGTTATTCACCATAAAACACCACTGATCCAAAAGAAATGTTTATGCTAAGTCAACTTTTATGACCGAACACCACAAACTAATATTTTCTTAATACGGCCCTGCAAAGTTCTGGTAGGAAACAGTGCTGTATCATAAATAAATAATCAGTGATAAAATATTACCTTTTAACTGATCTTAATATAATTACAATGTTGAAAAAAGTAATCATAATAAAGATATGTTACAATTCGAGCCGTTACGTCATATCCTTTAAAGTTGTGATAAATGATAAAATAAATAAATATGTCGAATTGAAAAAAACAAAACAAAAAACTGGACATTTTCCACGAAACACCGAACTACTACACTTTTCTCGACGTCCGTTTCGCCAACCAAGTTGGCATCTTCAGGAGAAGATTATGTCGAATTTGGAAAAAAAAACGTATACTGTCATTTTGTAATTGGTCCTGTAATTTTAAAGTTTTCCACTCAAATTGCTGTCCCATTTCTTCAACCCATTTCTAGTCCACCTACGCCACCTCTTTGCATTTACTCTGGGTTTTGCGTGGTTTGACCTCTGTTGAGCGAATTAATTGATCAATGCTGCCTAATAAATTGGTGCCATAACTAGAGTTGCCACCTCCATGAAAATGACCCGGAGACTCCGGGTTTCCACGAAGTATCTCAGGGCTCCGGGTTTCTTACGTTATTCTTTTGAAATTGAAATTTGTATTTATAAATTTATATAATTGTGAATCATATACTATAATAGTTCCGTGTATATGTCGTTTAAAATATAGATTATTTGTTTGAATTCTGGCGCATTTCTGTCTCTAGAGGGCGTATCGGTATATAATGCAATCTAAGATATTATCTTAGTGCAAATCTAGAGATGTTAATTTAATGTTAAATTAATTAATTAAAATCTATTTAATTTATAAATAGTTATTACGTCACGAAGATCGTATTCAACACAACTTAACCAATTGTGTCCAATTGTATTTCTTCAAAAACACAATTCGTCACAAAAATCGCCTTCTTCAAATATTGCGCGCTGCTTTACCCCCCACCCCCACCCCACCCGCCGCGGACACCAAACTCCGGGTCAGCGGTCTCTCTGAGGTGGCAACTCTAGCCATAACTCGCTTTCGCCATTTGACAACTCATTCTCTCTGGTTCCGCCCCTGTAGAAGGCTGTGTGGGTTATCTATTTGTCTCGAATTCATGTCATGGCATTACTTGAAGGCTTTTGAAACTAACGGAACCCACTGTGAATGGCCGATTGAGCGTCAAAAGTGATGGTGTTCTTAGGGAGTAATTTAGTAATAGGTACTGTTTTTAAATTAAATATTAATAAGTAAAATTTTAATAAATGAGAATTTGTGTTTTATTATTAACTATTATTATTATTATTTTCTTGGTCCTGGAACCTTCGGCGTAGAAACAAAAAACTGGACGTTTCCCACGAAACACCGAACTACTATACTTTTCGCGACGCGCGAAGATTAAAACTGAGAAAGTTTTAATCTTCTCCTGAAGATGTCAACTCAGTTGGCGAAATGCGCGTCGTTTATGTGGGTAATTCCATTTGAACAAAAAAATATCTCCTTTTTTTATCTTTCTATTATTATGTGTGAACAAAAAAAAAAATTGCTGTTGAAAGATTTTTAGGTATAGATTACAGTATTTGTGACACTGAATAGTAGACAATTTTTCGACGAATCGAATAGTCCAAACCACACGTTCCTAACTTTTTTGGTTCAGATGCTATTTAAAAATATTTAGAGAGCTGTCATCATGATACTTTTCAAAAACGTTAAATATCTCAAAAATGGTGAGTTTTAGGTACCATGTATAGTTAAGTCGACCTAAAATTTAGTGGGGTATCCAAAAATGTACAAATATACAGGGTGTCCCATTTAAAATAATAGTGTAGCGGTTATATGAAATGAAGCACCCTGTATGATTATAAATATTTACAAACATGCACCACATCATTTTGGCCAACTTTTATTTGAAACATTTTTTTACTAAATTTACAATAAGGGAGTTACAGAAGAAACCACAATTGGTAGAGCACCCTGTATAGATATTTTTTGTATTGGGTATTTTAATCTTTGCCAGTGGATAGGAGCTGTTGTTTTTAACATTCCCTGTCGGTAATCCTGATTATCCTGATTATTATGAAGTTATCTCTTAAAATAAAAAATTATTTTTTCTTTAATAGCCTTTCACTAACACTATTCACAAGACTCTCGTAAAATATGTGGTAGGTAGATTGTTTCTAAGAATTTTTAGTAGTTCCTACAGTTTTAAAGAAGAAAAGAGTATGCTTTATTTATTTTTTTTTTGTTTGGTGGAAATTAGGTTTTATTTAACAAAATAAATTATTGTATATCACACAATTTACAATGAAATTATTTAATCAACTCCTGTAAGCATCATGTGTACTTTCCGGTCAGACCCCATCATTTTTGCTGCCCTATCAGTGCCCACAATGGACGACAATTGATGGACATCATATTTTGAATAAATCACTGTAACTGTCATATTGGCCATATTTCCAATTTTCTTGTTCATATTGGCCGCCTAAAACATTTGATCTTGAGAATATGTCTATTAAGAAATTTGTAACTTTTCTTTATTAAATGTACAAAATCGGAGTTATAGAAGGAATCGCCATTGGTGGAGCACCCTGTATAGATTTTTTTTGTCCAACAGTACAGATTCCAGTATGCACATCACCTTACTTTATACAGGGTGTCCCATAATTAATGTTACACAGCAAAAGTACATATTTTTTGGGTATATATATCAATCAAACTATGAAATGCAAATAAACTGCTCATCAAAATTAGCGTAACACTTTTTAGATTAGCGCCATTTGCGTTCTATTTGAGTTAGAGACTTGTGGTTTTTAATTTTCAGTAGCCTATTGGATTGGTTTGAATGCCCCGAAGGTGCTATGTTGTGAAATGGTTCGCTGTCCACACCCCAAAAAGCAACCCCATGTCGAAATTTGAATTCGCAAGACTTTGACGGCAATTTCAGAGTCGTACAGGATAGATTAAGAAGAACGCTGTCAGGTAAAAACTCCATCCCAGCAAATATTAAGACCTCCTCGATAAGTTCTGTGTATTTGGTCGCTGTCCCATTTCTTCAACCCATTTCTAGATCCCCTAAACCACCCCTTTGCATTTACATAGGGTTTTTCGTGGTTTGACCTCTGTTGGGCGAATCCATTGATCCCAATGCTGCCTAATAAATTGCTGTGGGGTGCCACAACTCGATTTCACCCTTTAACAACCTAAGAACCGTCCAATCCACACCTATTCTGACGGGAGGGGACCAGAGAGGATGGGTGGGGAACCCATCCTGTATGACTGGGTGGGGGACCCATCCTCTCTGGTTCCCTCTATAGAACTGTAGTGGCTGTGTGGAATGTCTATTTGCCTCGAATTCATGTCATAGAATTACTTGAAGGTTCTTGAAGTTGACGAGACCCACTGCGAATGGCCGATTGAACGCCAAATATGATATTCCATCTCCAACCCACCCCCCTGAAAATTTGCTGCACCAAGGGGTTGTAAGTAGGTTTCGATGTGTGGGGTGACTCTGAAAACCTTCCTGAGGATGCTTGAACCCTTTTTGGCCCACCTTTAATCGTCCGTCTCCTTCAAATCCTCTTTTGCGTCAT
Organism: Aromia moschata; assembly: GCA_029963805.1. Lineage (NCBI taxonomy): Eukaryota > Metazoa > Arthropoda > Insecta > Coleoptera > Cerambycidae > Aromia > Aromia moschata. The sequence goes on from JAPWTK010000186.1 coordinate 93,833, forward strand.
ATCGTCTTCTTTTTTTTGACTCCCTCCAAAAAACCTTTGAGTGGGTGAAAATTGGAATATTACTTTTGGCGTTCAACCGGCCGTCCGCAGTGTGTTCCGCCGACTTCGAGAGCCTTCAAGTAATGCTATGACATGAATTCGAGACAAAACGACATCCCACACAGCTTAACAGTACAGGGGCAAAACAAGAACAGGTGAGTGGGGGGGGGGGGGGTAGGAGTAGGTATGGCTTGGAGGGGTGCTTGTGTTGTCAAAGGGTGAAAGCGAGTTGTGGTACCCCACACCAATTTATTAGGCAGCATTAGGATCAATGGATTCACCCAACAGAGGTCAAATCACGCAAAACCCTGCATAAATGCAAAGGGATGACTTAGGGCGGTCTGGAAATGGGTTGAGGAGATGGGACAGCGACCAACTACCAGAACTTATCGAGGTTTCAATATCTGCCGAGATGGAGTTTTTACCAGACAGCGTTCTTCTTAATCGATCCTGCAGGTCTCTGAAATTGCCGTCAAAATCTTGGGAATTCAAATTTCGACCGGGGTTGTTTTTGGGGTGTGGACGGCGAACCGTTTAAGTCACAACGTAGTGACTTCGGGGCATTAAAACCAACCCTATAGGCTACCGAAAATTAAAAACCGAAAGTCTCTAACTCGAATAGAACGAGTAGTTTATAAAAATTAAATGTTATGTAATTATTAAAAATGTGCAACTGGGATAATTGCGAGTTACATAGTATCAGAAGTCAATTTTTTCCATTTTATTTATGTATCACTAACAATCAATTACCTGCATTAAGTTGCACATTTCATAATAGAAATGTGGGAAGTTTGGCAACTGATAAAAAACGAGATGTCTGATTCCCTTGATCCGTTTTCTATTGAAAAAATGATACCTTTCAGTATACAATAGAAAATGTGCATCTCCGTGGAAAAACATGTCTCTCGCTCTTGCAACTTTGGCTTCCTAAAAAGTCATTAAGCAATTAGATATAAAGCTTTAGTTCGAGAAAATGTAAAAAAAAACCCTTACTTTTGAATATTCACATATCTGGACAAACCCGAGATCTTCTTTTTTGAAATAGTTACGTATCCTGACGTAATCAAAGTAATTCGGTATAAAAACTAAAGTCTGCTTCATTAAACTCTCTTTCTGTTGTGGCAAAATTCGATTTACGAAACAATCAAATCTCGTGTCGATAACGTCTGCGGCACTCTGAGCGTCAAACCTATGAAACACATGCGGCAATTGAACGAACACCTGGCCAATGCAACCAAATTCAATGGTATTTGCGACTCTCACTTTGCCGGCGTAATTCGAACACTTCCTGTTGAATACCGCGTTGATTTCCGGCAAAACTAGCGATGAAAATATCAAAGTTTGCCGATAATATTTAGCCCAGCCGTTCAAGCTCCACGTGCGCACCCTAGAAAAGTCTGTACCATGCGAATCTTTCGGTTGCAGATGCATGTGGTTTAATATGTGAAAGATGTGGTCCCAATTTTGCATTATGAAAATCTCTGTCTGATCGAATATCAAAAGCTCAATGGAAGCCAGAAAATCGAAATCACGTTCTTGCTCACCTTCCGCACCAATAATAGTCCTCAAACCCAATGGCGATGCTATTATTATATCCGAAGAATAAAAATCTGCATACAGCTGAAAATACAGTATTTGTTAAATAAAGAATTCGTTATTCGTCATCCTCATTCACCGTCAGAAAACCCAGAACTGGATTTCGGCCTTAGTATATCTCTCATCAGTACAGTATATCCGAGGGTGAATGAATATGAACAAGTGTATCTTTTTAGTATGCACCGAAACATGTCTAGACCTATTTATACACGCTAGAGGGAGACACTAATGTATCAGCCTAAGATAATATAGACATCCAAAAAAAACGTCATCAACTCTGGCTATGAACGAGTGAGATGGAAATAGCGGTCATGTTTAAGCTTTTCGGTTATGTCAAACTTTTGACAAGTGACTGTCACAATTTGTAAAATAGACAATGGCTGTCATATGATGTGACAGTATTGACAAGTAAATAAGGTTATAAATTAGATTAAGAATAGAAATACCTCTTTTTTTCTCGGCCAACTTTGATAACGTTTTTTTTGGACGGCTCTATATAAAGTAAGGTATTCTAATCCTGCAATGCATGATGGGAAATGTGTACACACGTATGTCTTGAAAACTAACTTATATTATACCTAAGCTACATTTCGTGTAGATTATGGGTGCATGCAGCTTTCCGGATTGTTATAATAGAAGTGAAAAAGGTTTCAAAACTTTGCGGTTTCCTAGATGTTATTTGTAATGAAAAATAATTTTTGCGACGTTGATTTATTTATTTTTTTATAATATTTGTTGCCCGGGGAGTTGCATGAATGTAGCTTAGGTATTAGTTAGTTTTCAAGACACATGTGTGGCGGCGCGACCTCTTGACACATTTCTCATCATGCATTGCAGGATTAGAATACCTTATTCTATGTTATCTTACATCAGCCATAAAGAATACTGCAATGATGTAGGTAAAGAGACAAGAAACATCCAAAAAAAAACATCAACAACTCTGGCAATGAATGAGATGGAATTAGTGGTCATGTCTAAGCTTTTCGGTTATGTCAAACTTTTGATAAGTGTGTCACTATTTGTAAAATAAACAATGGCTGTCATATGATGTGACAGTCTTTGAGAAGTAAATAAGGCTATAAATTCGATTAAGAATAGAAATACGTTTTTTTTTTCTCGGCCAACTTTGAAGACATTTTTTTTGGATGGCTTATTATTATAATTACTAAATACCTTTAAACTTTTCTTTGTAACTGTAATCCCTATTTTAAAATCATCGCTGGTGTTGCCTTGGAAGGTCTGTTCGTAGTCTTCAGGTTTTGGGTTCTTTTTGGGCAGTTCAAGTTCGTTGCCAGTGTAGTCTTCAATGAACCGTTTCTTATTCATGACGTTGCCTTTATCCTCTGGTAATAGTATCTTTATAAGCATCTGAATTGTTCTATAGGCTGCTTCTTTAAAAGGCAGAATTATAAGGACCTACAATTACAGTTTTTCAAGACATAAAATAACAAATATTGTTCTAAAAATATACAAGCAATCAGCAGTGAAAGTATTCGTACACCCACTTTTTTGAAGATTGTTTAAATTCTGATAATTTTTGTGCTACAGTATTGTTTTTTTTTTGTGCTTCTGATGGGTTTACAGCTTATGAAATTCTGAGTTTAATAAGCCCAAGTTGATGGGATATGTTATGTCAATTGTATGAAAAAAATATTGCTAAAAAAGTAAAAATGTGATGTTTTCAAAAATCATGGATGACTCCGAAAATATTAAATCTCTTTCAAAATTGTTGGGCTAATAATAAAGGCAAATGTTCAAAGTATATATCTGACAAACTGAGCCATTTGGAAAAAAATGTTTCCTAGACTTGAAAATTTTGAAAGTTGAATAAAAAATATCATAAATTTTCAAAAAAGCCCTGTACGTCACACCTAACTCAAAAAAAAAATAACGGGTCAATATCTCTCTAGAACTCGGTATTTTATTAAAATTTCATGAAGAGTGAGTTTTGAATTTTTTTTGATATATTCGGTTGAACTTTAGAAATTTTTCATCCCCAGGAAAAATGTTTCCTAAATGGCTTAGTTAGTCAGATAGATACTACGAAGATTTCCCTTTAATATGAGTCCAAAAACTATGAGGTTTTTTGAACACATCGCAATTTTTCCATAGATAATTTGGACTGAAAGAATACAGGGTGCTCCTTATTGAATAAATAAATTATATTGCTTTGAAGTTGAAGAAAATGTAACATAGTGTATAAAAAATTGACCACTTGATTGACTTGGATGTTTATTCCAGACCCTACCATCTATTATTTTTTTTAACTGGTCTGGTGCCATCTTTGCCACATAAACGGTCAGGTCGTCTCAGAATCTAATATTTTTAAAGACGAAATATAAATACAAAAACTAAAACAAATTGAAGATTTTATTAAACATAGATATATGAACATTACTGAATAGGGATATGTAAAAAAGAGTGTGATTAAAACAAAAATAAAAATAAAATACCGAATTAAAGAAATAGTAGGTATACTGAAAAAAAAAAACTGAGAAAATAATATGCTTATAAATTTTACTCTAAAAAAAGTAAATAAACAATATAAATCAGTAGTTTGATTATGCTTAGGCTATAAAACAATCAGATTAACTAAATATTAAAGAAAAAGAAAAATCCAGCAAAAACTAAACTTTATCGTTTTCTGCACATCCATTTCAAATTGGTTTAGTGTTTTTTTACAGACAGGCCTTTTACATAGTAGGCGTAGGATTAGGTTGTCATTCTGTTATGTTCCAATAGGAGAAGGATTAGGTTGAAGGAGTGGTACATAGGTGGTTTCATTATCCAATAAGAAAAAAATATTTTTATAGCGTAGTCTGTCAGATGACACCAAACCAGTTAAGGGTTAAACATCAAATGCATATCTCTAAAACGGCTGGGTTTAGGTATAGGTTATGTCAGAGGTTTCCAACTAAAAATTGTATGTTTTTTCTTGCTCTCTTTGCTTGAAAGGTAGAAGTGGTACAAAAGTATATAAATACCCTGTACATTCGTCAATATTTTAAAAAAGTGGCAGGAAATAGTTAATGTAAACATCCTCACATATTAGGTTTATTTGAGTTCCAACAAGAACCATCTAGGAATTGTTTGAAAATTGCATAAAACTGAATGCACTGTAAGTTCTAAACAAAGACAAATTAGTACTGAAGCAGTTCTACAGTTAATTAAACTCAAACAATCTGAGTCAAAGCTCTTTGGGAATCAAAATCACAGATCAAAATATTCTAATGATGAAAAGAGTTTGGTTATTAGGCATTTTTGTTTTGGTATTCTCATTTATTTGAAGACTATGTGAAGACGATAAACTAGAACTGGATTATGAACTCATTCTAATATTACATTAGGTAATTACATTTATAAACAATACAAGTAGAAGAAAAACCACTAAACTGAACTTTATAGTGACTTAAAAGTGGTATCCTCACCAAAGTTAATCAAAACTTTTGTCACAGACTGCAATTCTATGGTCTTGTTTAAGACCTGACGACAGTCAATAAAAACTTGCTCTTTGTACATGTGTAGAAAACTGTTCTGGAGGAGTTCCTACTTTAAACGAGGGACCAAACTTGGACCATTCTATAACAGTTCCAATACTGTCTTAAAAAATCTCAAACATGAATTAACCTGACAATATAGCAAATACACATGCATCTGATAGTTATAGAACTGTAGTAAACGAAACATGAACAAACCAAGTATATTTTAGGGTTTATGATTGATTTTATAGATAAAAAATGCGAGTTTTGAAAATATGAGTTGATTACCTTTGGCCTCACTAGACCTTGATCTCGAAATTCTTCTGGGACGTCATCCTTTTTGGATAGCCTCGCATTGTGGTGAAGAACTTTAAGTCGAGTTTTCAATATGTGGTTGGCTGCATGTAAACAATACACATATCTAATTTCTTCTGAATTACTAAATGTTCTTCCCGGATAATATAGGTCTTGATAGTTATTTATAATGGAAAATATCTCTTCTTGTAAAGAACTTAAAACATGTTTTGATTTTTCAGAATTTTTTATGAGATTATTAACAATTTGATTTTTTAAAAATGAATTTTTACTTATTATAGATTTTGAATCAAGTCTTTTAGGCACCTCACCTTGAGGAGCATAGATCTTAGTTTCCGATATACTAAAATTACTGTTTATATTTTGATTGCTGGTATCACATTCTGGTATTTGAAAAACTAGTTTTCCCAATTCCGACCAATGTTCTATATGATTATTAAGGGAAGAAGGTTTATTTTGAAGCGACTCCAACATACTGTCTTGTAAATCGTACAGAAAATGTTTTACAAAGGGGTCATGCGATTCAAGATTATCTATATCATCGTCTTGTGTTTCGTCTATATCTTCCTCTGATTCCAATTGTTCCTTATTATCACCAGCTGCTATTTCGGATGTTTCTAAACTCTGTTTATTACTAACTTCATCTTCATTACTTCTACTACCATCTTCTTCAGAAAAACTGTCATCATTATCACTATTTTCTAAACTATCATCTGAACTGTACAATGCAACTTCATCTTCATTTAATGTCTTATTTTTATGATCTTCCTCATCACTCTCACTGTCACTGCTATCAATTGCTAAAGCGTTTTTATTTGAAGTTTCCCCAAAAGTGTTTAGAAGTTTCTTCATATCATCTTCCACTTCACTTTCCGAAGACTCTGATATCTCATTTTCAGGAAAGTCCTCAGTCTTTTGCTTTTTTTATTTGAAACTCATCTTCTGGATTATTTTCATACCGTTGTTTTCGCTTTCTGTGATTACTTTTGTGTTTATTAGTTTTGTATATTTGCTGTTTGCGAGGAGTAAATTTACCTTTTTTTCTTTGTTTCTGAGGATCTTTTCCCACAACATCTCTATACTTTAATTTTTTACGACCCATGTATTGAAATGTAGAAACCTTTTAATAACGAAAATATGTTTATTAACAGATGTTAACACCACTTAACCTCACATCACATGTTTTGCGTTCATTCCTAACCTAACCTCTCTTTAACAATCGCAGCGCTGCCAACAGTGCCAACCAAAATCTAGCACTAGTAAGGGTGCTTTCCATTTACCGACACAAGTCGACACGAGTCGACTCGTGTCTCCGAAAGTGCTTTCCATTTGATTTGTGTCGCCGTGAGTCGACGACACAAGTCACCTCAAACCGACCGCTAGATCGCTGAGTGTGAGTCTGTGCGTGTAAAAGAAGTGAAAATTTAAACGAACGTGGCAAAACAGACTATATAGTGGATAGTTAATGCGAATTCTGATTGAAGAAAATGAAAGTAGGTGACAAATGTAATTATTTGCAGATACTTTCAACAATTTTTGCACGAAACTACTAGCCTAGCGAGCGTTCCATTTATCCATTTGGTGAGAGTCAACATTAGTTGTCAGGAGTCGCTGGGACACGGCGTAAATGGAAAGCACCCTAAATATAGCTAAAGCCCGTTCAAATCTGGTACCCCTGCTACAAATGATATATTCAGTTCATAATCACATGACAACGAAGAAATTCTGAATCGAACAACTTGGGAACATAGGTCACAGTATACATACATGAGTTGTATACTGCACGGGTTTACAAATTAATATTAGATTTAATTTAATTCATACAATTCCAGCAAGTTCCAATTCTCCAACAATTGCTGAACAGTTCCAGAAAATTAAAAACGGGGATTATTTCAAAAGGCAGGAACAGTCTGGACAAGAATTATAACGGATATGTTATTTATAACATGGAGTGATACAACATAGGCCTGAATATATGATTTACCCTACGGATTTACCCAATAACACCTGTTTTTGTTTTGTAACTTAAGTTGCTCATTTTGCCGTTTTCATTTTTAGATCCTCTGAATCTAACTATAAAAGATAAAGCTATTTTTTTTATTATAAAATGTATTGGGCACATTATTGTAGCAGAAGTTTTAAATTAATACCTATAAAAAAGAAGGCAGTCATATCAGTTTTCTAGCTACTTTTATAATCTGGCCGCTGCTTTACGCCTAAATGCAAGTTCTTGTTCTGCAATTCAAAACCATAGATTTAAGAAACCGTTCTTTTCTTTCTTAACCTCTCTGTTCAAATCTTAATGCGCGCATCGCGCATGTGCCAACTTTGAAACTGTATGCACAAGTTGGTTGTTGGCTGTCGTTGCGTTTTAAAATTTGTTTTAGTGTCCGGTGGTAATGAGTTTTTCACGAAATCAAATTGGTAAGTAATTCAGAAATAGTAATGTTAAGAACTAATGCATTCAAATATATGTATATATATATATATTTTGTGATTTGTCTGTCACAGATGCATGACTAATAGATCATAATTTCAGCCCTTATTGCGTTCTGACCACCCGCTACAAGAATAAACGTGCTAGTTAAATTTATTCATATTATTAAAATAACTGTTATTTTTTGAAACCCAACATTCATAGTGTTGGAAATGTGTATTTGAAAAGTGTAATATATACGGTATCCTAGTTTTGGTTAAGCCTTAACTGCTCACCTCCTATGTTTACGAGAAAATGTTCATATCATAAACTCTAAAAAATGACGTAGTCAGTTTTCAGTTGTGAAAATCCAGAAGCCTATGTTGCTTGAAACATCTTTTTTTACTTCTCCAATTCTCGAAACAATTGTAGCACTGAAAACTCCTCGAAAGACTTACCTTTCTTAGTAGCAGAAAGCTTTGGAAAATAAACAAATGACTTATGAACAAAACACTAACTTAACAATGAAGTATCAAATGAATTCTGCCTGTGTTGCTTTTCAATAATTTGTTTTAATAAATTCAATAAAAAATCCCTTTCTGGATTCAGATCTTGATTTTCTTCCTGAAAATCTAGCAAGCATACGTGATGAACAAGCTGAACATTGGTGTTTAAGCAGCTCGAACAGCGATGTCCACCAAGAATTTTGGAGATGAGCGTATTTTATGAGGACTTTTTTTTTTAAATTCGTTTCACCTTGTGGGGTAAATTAGCAATTGTAACATATCGCACCTGAATTTATACTGTAGCAGAATTTGTACTGTAGTTTTTGGGCCACTCTATTTTTTCATTGCAGAAGATATCTTAAGCATACCTAATGTTTTAAATGTTGCAAGTTATGATTGATTGATTGATTTTGCCTTTATTTTTTTGTGTTTGGAAATTATTAAAACGGAAACAAAAAAAGAATTGAAGTGATAGATTCAGTGTAGTGTTAATGTCGTATATGCCCTTCTTTTTTTGAATAACCATATTCATGTGTCGTGGTATACTGGATATTAAATATTCAATTTTGTTTGGAGGAGGATTCTTCCATTCTCCAATTACAGCATTCACAAGTGGTTGCCAGGTTCTGGTCTATGACATGGGGTCTTTCTTCGGAAATCATCTCATAGATTCTCTATGGGATATAAATTGGGAGTGAGAGGTGGCCATTCCATCATTGTAATAGCAACAGCGTTCAAGTAGTCTATAATTTGTCAATACAGGTGGGGGAGAGCATCTTATCTAGATAAACCTTTGAGTCCCAGAAAATGAATAAATTGCCTTACATGTTCAGCAACGATGTCCAGAGAGTAATCCGGGGTCATGGTTTGAGATTATTTAAGAAAATTGTACCTCATATAATAACAGAGGTAATGAAGTGAATCAAAAATGAAAACTTTAAGGAAAACTAACTTTGAAAATGTGACGTGATCGAACTTTTTTGGCACTGAGGAAACATACCTGTAAATTAGCGTCTTTACATTGTAATGTCAACCCTTATCGCTTTGTATGTAGTAAAATTTATTCTTTTTCCTAAAACGATTTCGATGAACTAAGCGTTTATTGCACGAGTCTATTATTGGGAGCAAAACTTGATTTTAATTAAAGACGATTATTACTTATTTTTCATTATATTGAAACATAAAAATATAAAACAATGAATGAGGTAATATGTATATATACCAATTTATTTTTTAACACTAACATATTACATGATATCACATGTTTATTTGCACACATTCAAGTGTTGTACGTAAATTTATTATTGACGCAACGTCGATGTGGGACGACAAGTATTTACTATATAATCTAGACCATTGAAGGTTCCCAGAATTACAAAAGAGGGTAGTTATTTACTATAATGGAAGCCTCTTCAATCTTGCTGAAAGTTTGGTTATCTGTGTATTTTAGGAGTCGCTGAACAGGAATTTGATCTTAGTTTTTGGCGACCTAAGCTAATTTTCGAAAAAATTTCCACCAGGCACCCCTGTATTTCTAGATTCGTGTTCAGCGTCTCTAAAAAATGGTGAGTTGCCAAAATTTCAGAACAGCGAGATTTCTATTATACTAAATCATTATCTAAATCTAGACCATTGAAGGTTCCCAGTATTACAAAAAAAAAAATTTGTAAAAACTCTCGTTGTGTCGCTTTGTAACTCTACATCTGTTTTCTTCAAGAACAGTAATTGTCTGGGAACGTTCCAACGCCTTAACATATCGAATCAAAATCTCTTATTGCAACTTTATCAAAATATTTTTTAAATTTCTGTGCACGTACTTATAATTTTCTTTTAGAATAGAGACACAGCTATTTTTATATATAAAAAACAGTTATATTGATTGCCATTATGATTCTTCTATAAAATTTAGCTATTGAATATGGAATAAAATTGCAATTTTAACAACTGAACGGTTCGTACCACAACAATTTCTTATTTCAATATTTTTTTTTTACATTATAACAGTACCTATCAATTGTGCCCTTGTATTGTTATTTGTTACAAAAATTATATAAGCGGATGTTGAAAATAAATCTGCTTCCACAAAAATAATTACAACTGTTTTAATTAGAAATGCGTATTTCAGCCCAACCTAGTCTTCTGAAAGATTGAAATTTATAAAACATAATATACAGGGTGTCCTAGGAATTTTTTAGAGGTGATGCTATCGATTCTGAATAATTTAGTCTAAAATTTAAACCCTCTAAATTGCAAGCTACGATACCTCTAAATTTTCATTAGATATTTTATTAGCTGTGTATTTTAGTTTTATAGGATACTTTAATCATATGAGTATATGTATTTTAATTTTCCTTTTCATTCTCCATAGTGTCTAAAAGTAATGTACTGAAAATGAATAAACAATTATTTTATAGCATTAGTTCTGGTTTTTGTTGAGGGGCCCTTCGCAAAAAAGGTTATCACAGAAATATTATTATTTCTGTATTACCGTGTCTCAAAAAAAGTTAAAAGCTAGAATATTTTTATGCAAAAATCGAAGAACCGCCTCTATAAAACTTGAAATTGTTTATGGAACACCCTGTATATTACCAAACATTAAACATACTCTTATACCGTAAACTCTGTATGTACAACTAGGAATAAGCCCAAATACGCAGTCCAAAAATTGAAATAACATGTCATGGCAAGAAACAGTTTGAGTCGCATCAAAAATTAATAAACGATCTGTACTTAATGTACAGATCGCATACTCCAATTGATATGAAACAAACTCCCTGTAAGGATAAAGAACCATCTAAGAAAACATGGTGTACACCTACAAATATTACGTTTTATCGTCTAAGAAGTGTTCAAGGACGGTTTTTAAGAAACGTTATTAAGTAATAATTTTTTAAGTTTTTATGCTTTTTAATACTGGGTGTGCACTTCTTAGATGACAAAACAATGTGGGGACTAGATCGTTGCTCCCAGCTGTTTTTTTTTAGATTATAAACTAAATGTAATTGTAGTAAACACTTCGATAAGAAAAGGAAGGTACATTCATGTAATACACGGTAACTTGATTTAATAAGTAATAAGGAACGTGGTATGGTTGATAGTAAAGTGTAAGTAGATTTATTTTAAATTTCCGATTTAAATAACATATAACTAAAGCAGTAGTTTGAAATGGTTCTAATAGCAAACATTTTATGAGAATTTTAAGCTTAAAAATGTTATAACTAAGATATTTTATCTTGATAATGTGATGAAATCTGTTTTTCTTTCAAGTTTGATGAGTTTGGCTATTAAATAATAACATGATACATGGTACAGGCGAATTAAGTTGGGTAGGAAATGTGTGGTATCTCAGTTTGGGTTATAGAGTGTCCCTCAAAAAATCCGCACCTTATGGATTCTTTTAATAATATATTTTGTCAAAAATTGTCATTGTATCAAAAGTTTTAAATGACATTTTTTTTTGTTTACCAGTTTATATGACCAATGTGATTGACTCATTCTTGGTCAAAATATCTGCAGATGTTAATAGCAGACTGTTTTTGAAAAAAAAACACATATGCTGCAGCCTTTTTGGCAGATACTGTATAAAACATAACGTGCGAATATTACCTGTTGTTTTTTTTTTTTGGATTAGACACTTTTAAATAAGAACTGTGAATCAAATTTTACTGTCATATACATATGTGATAATGGAATCTCAAATTTTTCAGTTAACAGGTACATATATTTCATTTGAAGTTGTTAACCTTTAGATGACGGGAAAACCAGTATACTGGCCCGATCCATGATGAACATTTTTACCCATGATCAATCCAATATAAAAAAAAACTGTTTTTATGCATTTTCTTTGAGAGATCATAAGCCCTAAATGCCCGTCCTCTAAAGGTTAATATTAGTCCTGAGCTATCAGACAAATTTCCTTTGTTTCTTGTTTCCTGTTACTACAGGTGCTTAGGTGTTTTCAATTTCAAATTAATAAGAATTGCTAAGACTTTTAAAGTGATTTGGTTCTTAGTAAAATTTATATAGCGCCATCCTGAGACAGGGTATTTGTATTTTCATTCACATACATATTAAAATATACGTATACTTACATATATATAAAAGAATATGTGTATGTAACGTATATACAGGAGAATGTATAAAATTCTGCTGAAATTGGACCAACACGAAAAAATGGTAGTACATTTTAAAATTTTCGAATTTTCATAAGAAAACATGTTTTGCAAATATTTTGTTTTCTAGATCTGAGGAGGCAAGTTTTTTCGCAGGTTTTAGTTCATTTTTTTTTTGCTATAACAGCCTTCTGTTTAGATCTCATGTTTCCTTATCAAAATACAAGAATTTCAAATTCCGGTGAAGAAATTAATTGTACTTGTCCAGATTATGGAATAACCATATCAAATTCTTTATATGTTATTAAGAGGAAATACAGTTTGTTCAACAAATATGTATCCCTCAGGCCAGATAAAAGATCAGTATCAAGTAAAATTCAAAAGCTAATTTAAAAATTACCATTTTTTTGCCCTGAATCATTGAAATAAAATTTGTTGTAAAAAATATACAACGTTAATTTGTATATGAAGTAACCTTTAATCTTTAATAACTTCATATGGGTGAATTTTTAAACTCGCCTTCACAGGAAAAAATATTAATTCTCAACATAAAATCTCCCCTGAAGTATTGACATGGAGTTAGAAAACACCCTTTTTATAATACTGAAAAATAAGGTTTTTCTTCCAAGAAAAAAAAAAGATAATGAAAACGTACTATATTTAATTTTTGCTTATATTAATAGTGTACTCGTATTGGTCGGTAAATGAATTAAATGAATGCTATTAGTATTTAAATAGGGTAGTATATAGGCTTACAGCTTGGGAGTCATTTGTTTAGTGTAGAACCATATTGCCAATTCTATTATAATAAATTCACACACTTTAAAATATATGTAATAACATATATATTAAATTATTTACAAATATATACCTAATTAGAATATCTTTCCTCTTATATACATTATGCACAATTTATTTTATACACATTTATTTACAAGGGAATGCCCATGACGGGTCTCGTTAACACCAAATAATATCAATAAAAAAAATCAATTATTAAAATATTTCTTGAGCCTCACAGCATAGTATAGTATGTTTTTATCATAAGATCATTTTAAAATATACTAAGCATCTTAATGTAAAAAAAGGAATTACAACGATTAAGTTAAGTTAAAAATCAGTCTATTAGTTTACAAGTCAAAAAAATGTGTTTTTTAACAAATTGAATAAGGTCTTAGATTTCCTTTCGTTTCTGATTGTTGATTTAAACGGTTGACCGTGTTCTATCGAACATACGAGGAGTTTTCGAAAGAGACTAGGATTGACTTCATTAGAGGTCGTTACAATTATAGATAGTATTATCTAAGTAGCGGTTTCCCCGTATTTCCCTCTGCAGCTTTAAAGTTGTCATTCTCACTGTCCCTCTGAAAATCGAGATGGTTGTAATGAAACAGGTGAAGGTGTGTCAAATTTTGTGTTCATTTGGGAAGACCAGCATCAGAAACTTTTGCCAGAAGGCGGAATTTGTCCATGGTAAGAAAGGCGCATTTTAGAAGGCATACAAAATTTACCGAAAGTTGAAAGAGTTGCCAGTTAGAGGGCGATCCAGGTACTCCAACTGAGAAAACCGTAAATGATGGAGCAATAATTATTTAGACATATGCTATATCTATGTTTTAAAGCTTTTGCACAAACATGTCAGAGTGTGTGCTCGCTGGATTGCAAGTCTGCTATCACCTGATCAGAAAGCAAATAGGGTAGCAGTTTATAAGTACTAGAAAAAATGGGTTCATGAAAAAGTATGTCTTATCATCTGAACAATGGTGGCATTGTTGGTATAACTATTCCTTCACAGGGATACAATATAGAATATGATAATAGTAATGTTACTGAATATCCATACATAATATTTCGTAGCATAGGTCTTATTTTTTGTGTATGGGCAGAAACAATAAATTCGGTCAATTGTCTGGTTATCGGGTACCTTTGGCCTGGAAGGCAATGAAATTGAGGACTCCTTGTCCAGGAATCAAAACAAAAGAGCAAAACTATGGGGATTAATCCATTGGGAGGCGTGTACTACACACTTAATGATAACAACATGTACAAAACTACTAGATTGAACCTAAAGATTCTAATGGAACTATGTACTGGGCATAACAGACTCCAATATCATACGCACAGGCTAGACACAGTGGGAGACAGTTAACGCCGCCTGTAACTGTAAGACGAACAAACGGCAGAACGTGTATTGTGCACCTGGCCATCTGCAGCAAGAATCAGGTTCACTATATTGGGTAAAGAGCAACTCCTACCCAAAGACCTGGATATGGAGTCACCCAGTAGAGCGATCGGCTTTATTAAGAGACTGAGCCTACTGGGTGAAATGCAAATAAGGGGTGACTCACCACAACAGATCCAGAGAGATCGCAGTGGAGTGGCTGTTACGGATCCTCACATTTCTTATATAACCTAGCCTTTGAAAACTCCTAGTATAAAAAATTTAAATGATTCGAGCGTAACTACTATGCTATGTGTGACAATTGAGCGACGGAGATCAAATAATCGTGATAATTGCCGGACCCCCCGGAAAAAAGGGCTTCTTATCGTCTAAGTACTCAGTCCGATCGCTACATTAACAAAAATAAAAACGTACTCGACGAATAGCTGCACAATTCCTGTACCGCGATTAAATGTCTTTTTCTTTATCTAATTGTAAGTGAATCACAACCTGAGTAAAAGCAATTGTTGCCCCCCTTATTGCTACGAGCCCCCCACTAACACGTGCATGAAGCCGTCCCATTCGTTAACGTTGTCAGTTCGTGACGTCGACGGCTCTTTCCACTCCGTTTGGTCACTGCCGAGGCCCAGTTCGGCGTACAGCTCGTTGTTGTTCAGCGATTCCAAGTCGGTTTGCGAGGTGAGACTCAGAACCGAACCCCAGTTTATAGGCCTGGTCATTTCGTCGTCCCCCCAAGCCGGAGTCGGTGTCGGGCGCCGTGGATGGAAACGGCGTCGCTCTTCCAGAACACGACGTGTCTCTTAGGCTCTGCTCGTAGGTCGCTTCAGGCACGGGATGCGGTCGGCACGGCGGCGACATCTCGGGCAGCACGGAATAACTCGGTTCGGGGGTTCGGACTCCATTTCCCGCTCCAGCCTCCGGAGCGTATTGCAAATTAGCACCGAGCGACGCAGGGAGGGGTCCGAACATTGTCTGTACCGTGCGAGTTTACACATCGAGAGATTTAACACCGCTAACCGTCTCTGTCGGTAACAAGGTACGTGGCACCATCGTGTTCTACCGTCGCAACAACGCGCTCGCACAGGGGGTGAAGCACCGAGTTCCAGGTACGACTTTCCGTTCTCCTCGCACCGTATCGTTTGTTGCTGGGGCGGCTGGTAGTACTGCCAGTAATCCGTCTGGTATCTGAAACAGAATGCGTTGAGATGCTTCCGGTTAACGTTGCGTAATGGGGACCATGAAGGCACCCAGACGATAAATCAGGTTGACAGTATCATTGTAGCAATCATACTGTCATTCCCGAGTTCAATTAACAAAAGGCTGATATCGTTTCATCACACTACAGAGCAGAGTGGCGTCAAATCCGGATGACAAGGAAAATGAAGGCTTGTTTGGCCAATATATTGACCAAACATAAAAATGACTGATATTGTTTCATCACATTACAGAATGGGATCTCATTAAATCCAGATGTCAAGGGACCTGAAGGATTATTTGGCCATTATATTGACAGTTAACATGCGTGATAGGGACCATGAAGGCACCCAGACGATAAATCAGATTGACAGTATCATTTTATCAATCATAATGTAATTTCTGAGTTCAACCAACGAGATTGATATTGTTTCATCACACTAGAGAGCGGGGTGGCATCAAATCCGGATGTCAAGGAAAATGAAGGCTTGTTTGGCCAATTTAGTGGCACTAACCGCCAAAGGACGGGTTAGGTATAATGTGGATGTTGAGAGAAGGATGGTGCAAAAAGCGTAAAAAGTTTACTCATTTAAACGTGTTGCGAGAGATTTCAGGAAGTAATGCTGAAGATGTCTACAAGAACTATTGCCGAATGAAGAAAAGAGAGTCTCTAAACATTCAACAAGTTGTTCATGACAAGGCATACAACTTTTTGACCTAAGTGGTTTTATTCGGTTTTTTAAACCAGCCTTCCTTGCATCCTGTGAGTTTTAAAAACTTTTAAGATTTTTTTGATTCCCCCCTTTTTTTATGTTCATTTTATTATGATGTAGCGGAAATCTACCACAGTTCTGGCACCTAGGGCGCCTATTAGAAGATTAATCGGATTGACAGTCTGACGAATTGTCGGGTATAAAACGACGCTCGAAGTAAAAAAGTAAAAATTGTTTGAACTATGAGTTTGATTAGTACTTGGGCAGTTTTGGAGGCTACATCGAGTAAAACGATTAAAACCTGCAAAACACCACGGACAACCTGCAGAGCACCTCAAGTGGAGTACGATGCAAAAGAGTTCAAGATGAAGGCAGAAGATTCGGCAAATGTTTTACCAACTATGGGTTCCAGTACAGGCACCTAGTGAGCATTCAAATAAAAAATTATGTTTGCACAACTAGTTGGAATGGATCACTTCCAAAAACGCTATAATATCAAACTAGGGAAAAATACGTTGTGAAGCCAAAAGTGTAGATACTGGAGTGCTGGGAAAGTTACGAATTTATTGTGAAATACTTTAATAGGTTAGAATTGACAGATCATATCAACAGATTGACAGTATCATTTTATCAATCATAATGTAATTTCTGAGTTCAACCAACGAGATTGATATTGTTTCATCACACTAGAGAGCGGGGTGGCATCAAATCCGGATGTCAAGGAAAATGAAGGCTTGTTTGGCCAATTTAGTGGCACTAACCGCCAAAGGACGGGTTAGGTATAATGTGGATGTTGAGAGAAGGATGGTGCAAAAAGCGTAAAAAGTTTACTCATTTAAACGTGTTGCGAGAGATTTCAGGAAGCAATGCTGAAGATGTCTACAAGAATTATTGCCGAATGAAGAAAAGAGAGTCTCTTCAACAAGTTCAAGGGTTCATGACAAGGCATACAACTTTTTGACCTAAGTGGTTTTATTCGGTTTTTAAACCAGCCTTCCTTGCATCCTGTTCAAAAACTTTAAGATTTTTTTGAATTCCCCTCTTTTTTTATGTTCATTTTATTATAATGTAGCGGAAATCTACCACAGTTCTGGCACCTAGGGCGTCATTAGAAGATTAATCGGATTGACAGTCTGACGAATTGTTGGGTATAAAACGACGCTCGAAGTGAAAAAGTAAAAATTGTTTGAACTTTGAGTTTGACTAGTACTTGGGCAGTTTTGGAGGCTACATCGGGTAAAACGATTAAAACCTGCAAAACACCACGGACAACCTGCAAAGCACCTCAAGTGGAGTTCGATGCAAAAGAGTTCAAGAAGAAGGCAGAAGATTCGGCAATTTTTTACCAACTACGGGTTCCAGTACAGGCACCTAGTGAGCATTCAAATAAAAAATTATGTTTGCACAACTAGTTGGAATGGATCACTCCTAAAAACGCTATAATATCACACTGGGGAAAAATACGATGTGAAGCCAAACGTGTAGATACTGGAGTTTTTGTTTTGAAATTTTCGAATTTATTGTGAAATACTTTAATGGGTTAGAATTTTTATTCGGTATCACCAAAACAATATTTCTAATGGTGATGAAACGGGGTTATTTTCTAAACTGATGCCGGGTTTAAGCTTTAAAGTTAAAAGGTAACCTGTGTACTCGCTGTAAATTTTCTAAAGAACAGTTTTCATTCGTGCCAACATAAGTGCAACAAAAAAAAAAGAAATGACGTGTCACTGGAAAGTCAAGATTTCCACGTTGTTTTAAAAATTAATAAGTCTACCAATAAAAGATGTACGAAGGAAATCGCCGAGCTTGGTTGGCGGCGGAATAGTTTAAGGCTGGTTTGAGAGAGTGCGATAGGTATTTATCTAAATCTCACAGAAATATAGCGTTGTTGGTCGATAATGGTCCTGCCTACCCCGAACTAACCTACCCCGAAAATTTAAAACAATTTTTAATAAAATCTAATTTAAATCTATCTTCCACGTAACTTCCAATTTTCCACTCATAGGGATACTACATGGATTTCAACCAGTCTTGTCAAGTCTTGACCAGATCTGTGGCTTTGTTCAGAGAAACAGGAAGTGTGAATAGAAAGAAAGACAGTGGGAGACCTAAAGACCTGGAAGTACTTGTAGCTGCTAAAAATAAAGAGCATCCGATTGGTTTGAAGACATAGATGTGAAATTTTCTTAATAATAACATCTTCAGAAGTTGATAGTTCTAAGAGTAATAATTAGGGCCCGGAAAGTGCTACAATGCAGAGTAGGCATTATACAACTCTATGATAATTAAAGTATACACCGTATTTTTTAAGCGCCGTGTAAATTATGTACGCGTGTATTTCTTGCTCGTGAATACGTACGCCACTGACCGGGCCTGGTAACGACAGCTGGGATTCGCCCGGTGCGGGTTCAGGAACAGCTATATACAATTTATCCATATATCGTAGCGAGAATTTCGTTGTCGAAATTTAGTATTTTATGTTAGCTCGATGGGAGCAAATGGAAGGTAGAACGCCTAGTTTAAAATAATTTTGTGTCCTGAGTGACTAACATATTATCTGATTTTGTGTGGATTTTTACAATAATGGCACAGTCGTTTGTGAATAGACTGAAAGGGTTGATTGAAATTTACAACGATTTTACAATAGACGGATCACATATGTATTTGTATTCTTTGCAATCGTCGATATATATTTCATAGACGCCGAGACTGTGAAAGACATTTAGATTCGAATATCCATCAACAAAATATTACTGGTACTGGTAGAAACAATGATTTTTGGTTTGATTTGTGCATAATGTTTTGCGCATGTAGCCTTTCGAGGAACGTGGTCGAAAATATTCACTTTTTGTCAAATATGTATCGCATTTTCCATTGTCTAGTAGCCATACATTGCGTAAAACATATTTACAGAAAACATATCAACGTGTCATGCGAAATATCAAAGAAGGTATACGCAGTAAATTTCTGTGGCTGACAGTGGACGAAACAACATATTTTTGCGGTAAAAGGTCGTTAATGTTCTGATACGAATTTTAGGTATTTCAGATATTTCGCCCCCCGATATTGATAGATAGTAAGCGGGTTTTGCAAACAAATGCTAAAAGTATAGATATAGTAGTAACACGTGCATTGTTCTCTGTAGATGTAGAAAATAATAATGCACTGAAGTTAATAACAACAAACAACTTGTAATACAAGAAACTGTGCGAAATTCTTGAAAAGAATATGCATAGTGTGTCGTCCTCTGTCCATGTGAACTATTTGGAATTTGCACTTTTAACTTCAGTAGACGTAGAACGATACTTTTTTCAGAAATCGCTCACGTTTAACGAGAAGAAATGCAGAAAAACGACTGGTTGTGGCAACGTACGCTCAAGCAATGAAGACAGTCGGTGTTTCTGAGTGACACAAGCGATAGTAGTATATATTATTAGTACTCATTATTAGCTAGTATGTACATTATTACATTTTCACTCCTGTCTTTTTTTGTCTCTCGTATGTCCTTCCGTCAATGTTTGTAGCAGACTTTCCGGACCCTAGTGATAATTCAAGACATGCGGGATCGATTCCACGGCATACTTTGAGGACTTTCTTTTGATCTTGCGATATAACGAGGCATGGCTGTGTTCCCTCGAGTCCTCGTTATATCCGCGTTTTATTGTAACATTAATATCCGAAAATTTACCTATTATACGGCTGCTGGGTGAAACGCGCCTGTTCCGGCACCCCCATGCCCCTCTCCTCGTCGGAGAGCTCGTCCTCGAACTCGTCCTCGTCGAATTCGTCGTCCGTCGTGAGGAGGGTGGCGGCCAGGGAGGGCGCGGGCGACCTCCACGCGTCCGCCGGCACCGCCACCGCTTGCAGCCTCGCTATGCAATCGTCCGCCTCCCAGCGGCCGTTCTTCGCCGGACTGGAATCCCCCGGGGCGGTCGCCGCCTCCAACTTTCGTTTTCCCGCTACTCCTGTTGTCGCCTGCAAACCCATCATGGCACAGTTCTGTAACAAAGAAATATAATCGGATGAGCAATTAAGTTGGGCAGTTCGACGTCTAATAAAAAACCGAAACGGGTGGAATTAATGACTATTTCGTCTTGAGATCAGACCTACAATTCAAAAAGGCTGTCTGAGGAATCCCTGCAGTGCACCAAAAGTAGCTTTGCTCCTGGCCGCAATAGACAACACCTCATATTGTGATTTCTTTTGTAGCTGCAACCGTGAACGCTTCGAGAAATACAATATGTTCTCTCGGTTATGGTCGTTCTACTTCGTACTAAGTTCGTTGTGCGTAATTCCCGGGCAAAGCTATCCTTGGTGTACTGTACTTCGACATTTAATTAGAATAAATTTCTTAGAATATAGTTGGAAAAGTGTGAGGTAGTGATTATAACGAGCCATTAAAAAAAAACGTCATCAAAGTTTCGTCAAAGGCTGAGCAAAAAAATCTTAAGGTTTAATCTTAATTTTATAATCTTATTGACTTGTCAATAAGGTTATAAAAGTTAGTTATTATTGAGGCTGTCATATTATGTGATGGGTAATTTTACCGGGTACATAAAAACAGAAATAAAAAACTTTACTAAAAAGAAACTATGTTTTCCAAAAAATAAGGTTATTGAAGAAAAGGATTGAAAAATTGAGCTCTTATTTAACTGATGAGTCGTTAACGTGCTGTAGTAACCACGGTGGTTTTTTTTTTTTTTATTAGTAGTATGCGCACGAGCTCCATCTTGTTGAATATAATCTTGTTATTCATCGTCAAGCAACATTTGTACAAAATGTGTTAAAATTTCTAAACGGTACCTCTCTGCATTCAGTATTTCGTTAAAAAAAAATTGGTCCAACAATCTTCCATCTGCTCACAGCTGCCCAAATTCCAATTTTTGTGGGTCTAGTGAAGTTTAAATATAAAAGTGTGGGTTGCACTCCAAAGGGTCGTATAATAAGAGTTAACTTAGTCCGAAAGATGGAACCAAGCCTCATCAGTAAAAAAACTTTCGAGGACACCATCATTGTTGTTAAAATGGTTAATGAACAATTGGTAGAACTGTAGTCTTAAGATGTTCATCCACTATGGGAATTGCATGTGTGGATTACAGACGATACAGATGGAGTTCCAAATCATTTTTCAAAATTCGTTGACACGTTGTATAGGGCAGATAGGGCTCATATGGCTAATTGATGTTCGTTATCACTTGCTTAACCATTTCAATGTCTTCTTCCGTCCTTACACTGTGTCTGCCACTTTCTTGTTTCCGATTGACGCTTCCAGTTTGGTCGAAAATGCATAACTGCGTCTGGAAAAACTTCCCTAAGTCCTCATACGAAGCTCTCATCGAATATATCCACTTTCTACATTTAAATTTCTACTACTAAATTTCAAGTGAAACAGGCCTCTTGTTCTTCATTGAAAATGAATTCCATTATTTATTTTACAACTATTACATCCATTTCAAAAGTTTGACAACAACAAAGTTTGACTTCGAAGTTCGACGTAGCCGCTGTTTCCATCTCTCGTTCATACCCAGATTTGACGTTTTTTTTTTAATGGCGCGTTATTATAACCTTTATGACCTTTATGGTCTTTATGGATAGCGGTTTCGGTGACGTCATGTATCGAAAGCTGCCATCGTTGACGTATTTGCTTGCTCCCCCACTTCTAGACAACTGGTTCATTCAGTTTGACATTTGCTAAGATTTGAAAGGAAAGTTATCGGTATATAACATTTATGGCTTTATGATCCATCTAACCTTTATGGCCTGTATGAGTTGTATGACGTTTGTAACTTATATGAACTTATACGACCTTTATGATTTATGGCCAATTAAACCCCTTGTGAAACTTTAAAAGACCTGCAACCCAGAATTACAAATAAATTTCAGGAAATTAACAAATCCCCAAGAGCTCACCAATGCTTTGGATTCTGTGAAAAGGAGAATGAAAACATGTTTGGAAGTAGAAGGTAGACATAACATTCATGTAGATTTTTATAATTTTTAGGTTCTTAGTTGTATGTATATGTTATGTATTATGGCAATGACGTAATATTATTTTTTCATTAATAAAAACTTCAAAACTAGACAGTTCCAAAAGTAATTATTCAAGACCTGTGGAATGAACTCCACGGCACACTTTGAGAATTTTTTTTTAACTTACGATGTGTATATACATACATGCATATGTATGTAGGTATCAAATCTTTCCAAAACAATTCACATGATTACAGAATAGCTAATCCTATAAACATTTTTTTTTTTCAAATACTCAAAAATATTTGTTTCTTAAAAAAACTTGTTTATTATGACAAATTACTCGTTCAATTAAACTCAACCGAAAGTAAACGATCGTAATTGCAGAATTTTAATTTCTGTATCCAAAACGTTTGTTTATATGGCAGTAAGCGGGCGTGTTCGAATTACAGCGTGACATCCAAGCACATTGTTCTGGTAGCTTTGTTTTTTTCCTGCCAAGAAGCACGCGTTAAAATTTCTCTAGTTCTATTTGCCGAAGCTTAAAAAATAATAATAAAAACACTGGTGAAACTCGATTCTATAACGCGGATTGTAGTGTTCGAGCCAAAGTGAACGGCTGGCGAGTTGGCTCCGAGGTGCCAACTCGGTCTTGTAGACTAGGATCTAAATCGGCATGGACTATGCAGAGAATTGTCTCTTCCATGCCTGTTCCTGGAATTATTCGAGATTCCGTGGCATATCGCAAACACTATGGGAATTATAATTCTGGAATTTTGGCGGCAAAATAAACTGTAAAACATGATCGTGACATCTTAACCTAAAAATCTTCAACTGACATTCATGCTTTTGTCTTTAAGAATACATAAGTGAAACGAATGAAGGTTATGAAGGCTGATTTATCGCAAAAAAAAAACGAAACGGGTCAAATTTGAATTACACAAATGTATATTTAGACTGCCATATCAATTTTTGATCGTTAACTGCTTTCCAGAGATGACGTCATCTTATTTTTTTTTTTCAAATAGCCGGCCACTATTTTTGGTGATTGTTTTGATAAACCTACTATTATTTAAAATCTTGCACTGCATAAAAATTTTACCATCTTGCATTAGAAAATTTTAGAGAAAATTCGAAATGAAAATTATGAGCCACACATTTTATTAATCATATTAAAAATAGAATGCAAGATCAGGCCAACTGGTTCTCAAATCGCCAACCATCGACTTCTTGACAATAGGCAAGTTTATACAGTTTGTGTAAAGTCGACATCAGCCAGTTGTGAAAAAAGACAAATGCTACACTATTCTCATTCTAACAACAAACATACGTTGTGAGAGGGCCGGTCTTATTCCCTCTCTACCTTCGATGCGTGTGCGGTTGCTTCTTATCTGTCGTCTCACTTCTGTTTGTCCTTTTTCATAACTGGCCGATGTCGCCTTTACACACACGGTATACAAATTCACTAAGTATCTTGTGACAGGCTTCTTCCGATATTTGTTTAATTTCTCACCATATGGTGTTGTTTAAATCTTATAAATATTGTAGTCTGGCGGTATAGACTTTTGCCTTAACATAATAGTCCAGAGGCGTAAGATCTGGCGATCTCGGAGGCCACTCTATTAGCCCTATTCTACCAATCCAGCGCCTTAATCAGAATTGTTCACGTAAGTTAAATTATTATAAGAAAAAAACATGGAATTACAATTACAGAACAGAACTATTACAATTTATTGGATCACCAAGTACAATCCTACGTAAGACTGTCAACTTATACGCTATTCCTCTGTCTCGAGCTTCCCTGTTTAAGCGCGACTAGGCACGTCCTCGTCCCGCTCCTCGCATATCAGCAGGGTTGGACAAAAAGTGATGCTAACACGTGATAACTATATCTAGCCGCCGGCTCATATAGATAGGTATTGATCATTAAAGTTGTGCAAAACAACAATTGATTACAACCCTAGATTGAGTTAATGGAGCGCATGCCCACGGTACGTAAAAAATGTAACTACACTGTCTTAACCAAGTATCTTATATTTCAGGTACGTCGAGAATCTGAATTGGGAATCAGATGACAATTAAGAAGCAACGATTCATTTAGTAGTGATTCTTTATGGAAATGTGGCAATTTTTTGCAAATCTACGATCGAATCATCCATGTAAATGATGCCTTTGTTTCGTCTAACAAACTATTCTAATCAATTTGAGAATACTGGTTGCTAACTAAGCAGAAATAGGACTCTTGGAGTATCAACCGGTAAGTCTTCATCATCTTCAACTGCATGTTTCCCAAAATTACATTGTCTACCAGTTTTTATGGTTACGCCAAATGCAATTATGCATAAAGTAAACCCAAAATAATATGTTATATTATTGCAATATTTTTCTGGAGAGCTATGGAACTGCAATGTCTGAGAATGCCCGGGGGTTACTTATCCTGGTGTGACGTACGCATGAATACTTTATTATCCGTGCTAGTCCAATGTAAATTCAGTCTATAATGTGCTCTTTGGCGCACTTTATTGAAATAGCATGGTATAATGTTTAGAAGAATATGCGCATGGGTATGTGAGACCCAAGTGTGCAGTTTGTGTTGCATTCCGCAATGGAAGGAACATAGAAGCAACAAGCGAAAAACATGAAAATGGATTTAATCAAGCTGTATTTACGCAAGGGATTACAACTATCTATACATCACAGAGAATTGTGTGCAATTGAGGTTCCCTGGAATGAAAATGTTAAGGCTGCATTAGCAAAAAGGGTTTGATGTAATTTTTGTAACGGTAGAAATGACAGAATAACAAATTTTGCGTGCCACAAGGCATAGAGCAAACATGTGATGTGGCTGAAAACAAAATGTACCTAAGGAGTTGAAGTTTTTGGCTGAGAATAGCTACAATTTTCACAATTACTGCTATTTTATGTTTTGCGAGGTTTATATTTATATACACGTCTAGGAAATTATTGCTTTATACATAAATTGACATATTCCTAATATGTTACATTAGAAATGTACGTTAAGTTAGTCCATGTACATAGCTTAAGTTTATGTTTTTTTTTTATCATTTTTACCATTTGGGCATAATAGATGTTAAACATCTCTGCCCTTATTACCTGTTAATAATAATAATAATAATAATACTTATAGAAAAAACGGATTATGTTTAGTTTAAAAGAATGTTATTTAGTGACATAACTGTTTATATTAGTTTTATTCTTAATTTCGTTTAGTTTCCTATGTACCTACGTCAAAGTGCGATTTTTTTTACCATTTAAAAAAAATAATGACCACTAAACGGATTGATTCTTATTGTCTCATTTTATTTCATTGAAGTAATAAGATATACATATATACTTTTTGTTAATTTAAAAAATTCCTTGGTCTCTCAGACCCATGCGTGCAGTTCTTGTCGCAAAAAATCGGTGTAATATTTCTGTATTAATAATTGAAATGCATCTTTATTTCAACGCGAGATAAAGTGATAAAATTGTAGTTTGCGTCCAGCAACATTGAATTAAGACGCCACAGAAGTGTGGAACTCTTCATTCTCCCATACTCGCAATCCCAATTAATCTATTCTGACGCATTGCTCGCAAAACAGTATTATTTAGTGGTAGCGTAGCATTAAAGTGAAACTGCATTCCACCAACCTTGCAACCTCAATTACACTAAATCGTAATCTATCGACTTTATATAAGCGCTTTCTATTTAATTTACTTATACATATACTCGCCGTAGCAGTCTACGTCCTGCTAGCCAGCAGAAATTGTGTTTCTTAGTCCGGTTATAACGTGGTCGAAGGCCGATTACTTTGCTTACACCATGAGAAACTACTCAAGGTTATTTTATTTGTACGAGCTGACGCTGTAGCGCGGAGAGCCAGCTGCCCGATCCTGTACTTATTTTCTACAATATTATACAGGCGAAAATAATCTGCTGCTTGCTACTCTCCGGATGTACGGCCGCTCGCTTAACTCGAGTTTTCTTGCGCTGCTGCTATTGGCGGGCACTGTATATTATTTTTTTAAATATAAGTTGCAGAGTGAACTTTTGAGGATTTAAAATTTATGAACGGCATACTGAATAATCATGAGGATTTAAATACATGTGTGTACAAGCCCAGTCGCATTATGTATATTGGACCACAGAAATTAATGACACTACTTTATATTTTTGGATTGTTGTTAATTAATGCGATAGATAGCTAATATTATTCATTAATTGCAAAAACAACATAGTATCAAATAAATTTAGTCGCTTTTCTTGCAGCTACAAGAATTTAAATAAATAAACGGAATTAGGTTTTTTTAGGACATATTTTCTTGATCCAATACACATGTGACTGGACTCGTATACTAAAAGAGAACCTGCAAAGCAGTGCCACCAAATTACATACATAGGTCTTGACAATGACTATGTTTTCCAACACGACAATGACCCTAAGCACACCTCGAATCTTGTGAGGCAGTGGTTATTGTCTAATATTCCTCATCGCTTTCATACACCTCCCCAATCCTGACTTAAATGCAATCGAGTATACATGTTTGGGAATTATTTGAACGGCGAATTCTATATGGCAAGTTTGTCAATACTGGAGACGAAGTGTTCAGAAAGGAGGAGATGGATTGTGGAAGACCATTATTGTTGCAGATGAAACTTCGGTGTATTTTTACGATCTGGATGTGAAGCAACAAATCACACAGTGATTCGAAAATGGAGGGCTTTCACCAAAGGGAGCACTGTTCAAAAATCGGCCGCTTTAATAACAATTTTTTACTACAAAGGGATGATGGTGTACACTCACACAGTTTTACGACAGTTAATGAAAGATCCATATCCTGCCAGTAGGTATTCACTAAATTCACTGGCAATTCGAAATTTGTTTCGTTACCATATGAATCTAAATTCACCCGCGGACTAGACAAAGTTTTTCAAAATATTAATATCAGTTTGGTTTATAATTCTAAAAATAAACTACAGACGCTTTTGAGCAACCCCATAGACAAAATCGACAATGACGAAAAGTAAGGAATATACGAAATAAGTTGTAAAGATTGTGATCAAAAGTATATTGGGAAAACAAAAAGATCTATTTTGACTAGATTTAAAGAACACATGGCTCATTTAAAATATGGTAGAACGGAAAAATTTTGTCTTGCCCAACATGCTTTTGACAACAACCATAGGATAGACATAAATAATTTAAAATTAATGAGAAATGTAACAAACAGTAGACAGTTGGATGCTTTTGACAGTTTAGAAATCATTAAATGTAACAGTAGTATGGATAAAGACGATGGTCCAATACCCAACAGTCCACTGTTTGCACTGTTTATACAAGAGAGATGTAGAACTCCGAAAATAGTAAGTAAATCCCTTTCGAAGTTGTTGGACTCGTATTAAAGGGAAATCTTTAGTGTATCTATTTGACTGAGTCATTTTGTAAAACTTTTTCCTAGATATGAAAAATTTCTAAAGGTGAACCAAAAACATCGGAAAAATTCAAAATTCTCTACCATCCTTACTATCGTTTTCGTAAAAATCACTGTTCCTGAAATTTTAATAAAACAGAGGGTTCTAGAGGGATATTAATTCTTAATTTTTATTAGAGTAATGTGTGACGTCAGGGCTTTTTTTGAATTTTCATGATATTTTTGGTTCAAATTTAAGATTTTTTTCTCTCCCCCCCAAGATTTTTTTCCAAAATGGGACAATTAATGAGATACATACACTGAATTTTTACCTTTAATATGAGTCCAAGGACTTTGAAGAGGATTTAATATTTTCGGACTTAAAAAAAAACTTTACTTTTACAAAAAATTTACTTTTTTTAGCGATATCTTTTCACACAATCGACATACCGTCTTCAACTTGGGCCTATTAGACAGACACAGAATCTCACAAGTTGTAATCCTGTTAGAAGTAAAAAAAACAATACTGTAATACAAAAATTATCACAATGTAAGCAAACTTAAAAAAAGTGGGTGCACGATGACTTGCGTTGCTGACTGTATGTTGGTAAATAAAAAAAAAGGACTCTAAACTCGAATATTTGTCTTTTTTCTTTTATTGGCTTAAAAATGGACATTGTCTCATCGACATGATAATTTTGCGCATAACATATGTCACAATTTCCGCAACACCGTCTACGGTAAATACTTTCCTAAATACTAAAATAATTTGAGCTGACGTTACCCTAAGAGTTTCCGATCTAAAAAATCCGTGCGCAACAGTACGCCACAATCATTAAAAACAGTCCGAAGAGCCGGGGCCTACCCCTGAAAGTATTTTCGAATTCCATAAATAGAAACTGGGCACCTCTGTTAAAATCGGGCCCCATTCCTAGGTGCCACAAAAAATCACCAATACAACCGTACGCCGAATGGTATACAGCGCAAAAAGTATCTACCTGAGTTTTGGGAAAAGAAGGGGCCTCTGTTCAAGTCGCAGGCACGCACAGCATAGTAAACGTTTATTCGTATCATCTGCGTGAGGTTCAGGTAAAAACGGGAAGAATCTACGTCTTGAAAAAACGCACCTAATCGAGCTCGAGTATTTGAATATCCCGCCGTTTTATTTCGAAAAAAAAAAACGGTTTATTAACAAGAAATATATTTACACATGTTTAAACTTTGGATTATTTACATTCAATATTTTTAGCTGTTTACTTGGTATATAAAATGATATGCCTGGTGATAAACCAATTTCTTGGTAAATAACAAAACTTATCGGATTATTTTGAAAATACTTAAAGCATATAAATAGCTATAAAGCGAAATTATATCAATATATGTACATATGTATGTATGTACGTACAACTGAAAGAAATCATTTGAAAATATGTAACAATATACAGGATGTATGTGGTAATTTTCATGGAAACTGAAGTTATCATAATGGTTTAATTTAAAGACCAAACCGACTACATACGTCATATTGATTGTCAACTTGTGTTACATACGAGTATACAGAATTATTATTATTGTTTTAATATCTGAACGAAGCGAGGTTACTATGGTTATAACTCATTTTAAAAATAATATCGGAAAATACCAATAGATGGTAGCCAAAATTAAAATAATTACAGTCTTCAGACAATCGTATGAAGATTTTTCACCAAAAGAATATTTTATATTTTAATATATTCATAATTTAAGGTGTAATTACTAGACCTAAGTAGATGCCTATTGAAAAAAAAGTTCGCAAAGGTTTTGCAAGCCGTTTCCAAGATCTTGTAGGCCACACGTTTTTTTTTTTCATAAAAAAGGGTTTCTTTAAAAAAGTGTTCAAAAACCCTGTAAAAACATTGATCAGCTCTTCAGTATCTAATAAAAAATTACCGTTTTATTGTCGACAGGCATTTTGTTAAATTCCAAAATAAACCTAAAAAATTAAGGGATATACAACCTTTGTTGTACAAATTTTTGTCAATTTAAACATTTAATTGACGACTGTTTAACAATGTGAACAATAAATGCTAGAATTAAAAAAAAACAATCAAATCATATAGGGTGTTTCCGAATGAAGTAGCATAAATACAGAAAATCATCAAGTAATAGAGGTCAAAGTAAGTTGATTATATCATTAATCATTACATTACTACTAAACATATTAGTCTAGTGTTGTAAATGAGAAATAAATCAATATAAAGTATCAATATAATTAGTATTGATGAAAATGTATGTTGGTTTGGTAATTTTAAAGACTCTGGGTCTCAAAAAGGATGCAACATTGGACTAAGGTACGTTTAGTTCAACGACTTATTTTGACTTCTATATTTACTGGGATCATTTATGACACTTGTTTCTGAAACATCAAGTATGTTTTCTAAACAATCGGATGCGCTTATATTGTCAGCACGAAAATTTTTTTGTCCGAATAAGATTTGTGGCAACATTCTGGAGTTAAGTTTTCGGTAATAATTTACTAAGCACTAGAGAGATTACTAGTAACAACTCATTGACATTTACGCTAAAAATATGTTAATAAGCTTAATGCTCACATTTTCGAAATAAGAAATTTAAGTAGTTAAGTACATGTAATGTTTTCGAACTTTTTTAACCAACTTTTTTATTTAACCAAACTCTAGATTCATTGTTTTTAAATGTTTTTGAATAATTCTTTAATAACATGTTTCCATTTTTTTTTTCATTCATCCCCGATGCAATTTGGGATTCAACGGATGTTGCTGTAAATTTTGCAGCCCCACCAGTACCGTAAGAACGTGATGAGAAGCGTGCATTTTGGGAAAATAATTCGCTTTGTTTGTGAAACCGAATTGTGAAAATGACAACACCGGTGGTCATTGTCGTCGTTTCGTCATTTCGATTGCTGAGTAACAAATTAACATCCCTATGTCAAATATTATTTAAACTATTTAGAATTTCGTACGAATGATGACGTGTTCTGCAGTTCTGCAGAACATAGGCGCCAGCCACCGCCGGTCTGAAGTGAGCCACTGCAATGTGAGGAGAAAATTTATATAAAAACCCCCAATGATTACGCACAGTCGCGGTGACGTAATGCAACAGTGACTCAAATCTGAAACACGATTTTCCCTTGGCGCGTCAGCGCGTTTTACGAATCCGGCAAAAGTCTGGAAGAATGCGTACATTATATATTTTTGTAATAGTAGTTATCAGTTGCGTTTGCGTCCTGCATGATACATGAGTGAATATCCTAATAATTTTGTAATACTTGTTTCTTTTGTTCGTATAATAACTCCTCATTGAACGGATAATTGCCTAGGCTCAATTGAGTCTAAGGAAAGTATTCTCCAGATAAAGAATAGCATCAAACATTTACATAACTGACAGACCGTTATATAAAACAGTAATTAAGCTCTGAAGAAGTCTGAGTACATTAGACGAAACGTCGGCAAAAATTAGTGCTTCTTTATTTGTCCAGTATCCTCAAAAACAATTCGTTTGTCAAAGATATGTTTAACCATTATACAGGAAACTTTTTCAAATAAAATTTGTTTTAGGTAAAATGCTACTATTTTACCTAAAAAAATCTGTAGTTTGGCATTATTAATGGGACACACTGTATTTATGTAATTTTCATCATTATTCCTATTAGAATTAATTTATCATCTAAAATACAATGCCGAAAATAAGTATACAGTGCAACCTCTATAATCCGAACACCTTACCATACCCTATTCGGATTACCGAATCGTTCGTATTAATGAATATACAACAAAATGAATTATGTTTTTAAGAATGCTGTAATGAAGCAACCTTAGAATTTAGCGTATATTTAGATTTGTTTGTTTAATGAACATTTTGTCCGTTATAAAAATGTATTTTACTAGTATATGGTAAATATGGTAGGATTTAAGAAAGAATGAGAGAACGAATTTTTGTTTCTGTTTGTGTTGACATTTTATTTGTTTTATGTTTTAATTATATTCAGGATATACTTTTTGTTATTTTGTTTAATTTTCATGTTTATAGGGCTTTTTAAATATAGCAGGTATTTGATTTCACTATAGATTATATATGTACGTGGAGTAAAATGTATAGATTATACCGCCAAAAAAAAAGTTGTTTGAAATGTACAGGGTTAGTTCTCCTATATTTTGTGTTTTGCTGTTTTTTTTTGAAATTAGAAAAAACATTACATATATCCTACATACTACATATTATCCTAAGATCCTACATATTATTGCAAATTCTGATTCCTCAAATGTTTCCCTTTTCATAAATATATAACATGATTATGTTTGCTTTGGAATGTCGCGACATATTTAATTTAAAAATCAATGAAAAACTTCAAACTTTCCACTATTTTAAGTTACTACGAGTGTATTATTGAAATTAGAAAACATGTTCTTCAGACAAAATGTATAGATTTTTGCATATATTTTTATGTGATATGAAAAAAAGATCAATTAAGAAACCAAAAAACTGAACCAGTTTAGTTTTTTTTTGCGACAACGGATCGCAGCTACTATTGACGACTGGACCATAAAAAAAGAAGAACGAAGAAGTAAAAAGAAGAACCGTTATTTAAAAAGTATTGAGCTATATTTCATTAATCTATATGTATTACTAATTGTTTAAAACATGAATAATGTTTAGCGAATAGGAAAATTTTGAGGTTACTCATTTATTTTTAAAAGAAATATGTCGCCACCTGCTGAAGCTAACATAGATATTTTATATATTTTTGAAAAGAAAAACATTCAAGGAATATGCAATAATATACAGGGTGTTACATTTAAAAAAAATACTACCTTGATTCAGTTTTATGATTTCTGAAATTCAATTGTTTTTTTCTCTTATCGCGTTAAAAAAAATGTATGCAAAACTCAATAACTTTTGTCTGAAGACCTATTTTCAAATTTCAATAATAAACTCGCAATAACTTGTCAAATTACAAAAGCTAACCCTGTACATGCGATATACGGTTTCCGAAGTTTTTTTCCCCTCTGAACACGAATCCGGTGTCGAAATTGCTCCACTACCCTTCAGTCTTCAGCAAAATGCTGAGGGATATTCAGAAAAATGAAAGTCTTCAGCACTTTGCTGAAGACTGAAGATAGATGGTGCAATTCTGATACCGGATCCGTGTTTAGTGAACAAAAATACTTCAGAAACTATGTTATCACACATAAAGTACGGATCATTAGGGAAAATTCTTCAGCTTTTTTTTTTTTGAGTGGTGGTGTTATTGATATTTTAGGTTTACCAGATGTCTGCTGAATATAGCGGATTTTAAAGGTTGATGGATCTGAAGGAAAATAATATTCAAAGGTTCACAATATTCAATATTCGGAAAACAGTATTACAATATTCAAACACTGGTTGCAATTCGAGAGTGGCGACGAATTTTTTCTTGTCAGTGTTCGGATTACTGAGGAATTATAATTTCACGACTTTGCCGTTCGGATTAACATGTGTTCGAATTAAATAGGCCGCACTGTATTTTCAAGTTTCCTTGATTCAAATGAATTTACTTTTTTTTTTCTTATTTTTTTCCAAACTTCCAAACAGTCGTCCCGGTCCGCATACAACCATCCGTATATAAGATTTGGTCGTTCGGATTAACGTGTGTTCGAATTAAAGAAGTTACACTGTATTTTCAAGTTTTTCCTTGATTAAAATGAGTGTATTTCCTTTTTCCCGAACTGTAAATTTCTAATCGTAGTTGGCACAGTCGTCCCGGTCCGCATACAACCATCCGTATATAAGATTTGGTCGTTCGGATTAACGTGTGTTCGAATTAAAGATGTTACACTGTATTTTCAAGTTTTTCCTTGATTAAAATGAATGCATTTCTTTTTGTCCGAACTGTAAATCTCTAATCGTAGTTGGCACAGTCGTCCCGGTCCGCATACAACCATCCGTATATAAGATTTGGTAGTTCGGATTAACGTGTGTTCGAATTAAAGAAGTTACACTGCATTTTCAAGTTTTTCCTTGATTAAAATGAATGCATTTCCTTTTTTCCGAACTGTAAATTTCTAATCGTAGTTGGCACAGTCGTCCCGGTCCGCATACAACCATCCGTATATAAGATTTGGTCGTTCGGATTAACGTGTGTTCGAATTAAAGAAGTTACACTGTATTTTCAAGTTTTTCCTTGATTAAAATGAGTGTATTTCCTTTTTCCCGAACTGTAAATTTCTAATCGTAGTTGGCACAGTCGTCCCGGTCCGCATACAACCATCCTTATATAAGATTTGGTCGTTCGGATTAACGTGTGTTCGAATTAAAGATGTTACACTGTATTTTCAAGTTTTTCCTTTATTAAAATGAATGCATTTCTTTTTGTCCGAACTGTAAATCTCTAATCGTAGTTGGCACAGTCGTCCCGGTCCGCATACAACCATCCGTATATAAGATTTGGTCGTTCGGATTATCGTGTGTTCGAATTAAAGAAGTTACACTGTATTTTCAAGTTTTTCCTTGATTAAAATGAATGCATTTCTTTTTGTCCGAACTGTAAATCTCTAATCGTAGTTGGCACAGTCGTCCCGGTCCGCATACAACCATCCGTATATAAGATTTGGTCGTTCGGATTAACGTGTGTTCGAATTAAAGAAGTTACACTGTATTTTCAAGTTTTTCCTTGATTAAAATGAGTGTATTTCCTTTTTCCCGAACTGTAAATTTCTAATCGTAGTTGGCACAGTCGTCCCGGTCCGCATACAACCATCCGTATATAAGATTTGGTCGTTCGGATTAACGTGTGTTCGAATTAAAGAAGTTACACTGTATTTTCAAGTTTTTCCTTGATTAAAATGAGTGTATTTCCATTTTCCCGAACTGTAAATTTCTAATCGTAGTTGGCACAGTCGGCCCGGTCCGCATACAACCATCCGTATATAAGATTTGGTCGTTCGGATTAACGTGTGTTCGAAATAAAGAAGTTACACTGTATTTTCAAGTTTTTCCTTGATTAAAATGAATGCATTTCTTTTTGTCCGAACTGTAAATGTCTAATCGTAGTTGGCACAGACGGTCCGGTCCGTGCACAACCACCCGTATATAGTAATGTAGCGAGGTCGAAAAGGGGGACTAGAGACGACGTATAGCTGGATTAGTAACGTGAGCGGAGCCCCTCGCTCCTACGGCGGGGTAGCAGCCCCTCGGTTAGGGGCCGCGCGGTCGGGCAAGGCAGGGAAGCGACGTTCCCTTCTAGGAAGGCCGGGCAGAGCAGGGGCGAGCGCTGAACGAGCAGCCGCCCGATGTGCCGGCGCGGCGCTGTCGGCCGACCCCAGCCGTCAGGCCGTATGGCATCGCCGCCGCGCCAGCGGTCCCCAAACAACGGCCGGTTCCCTAAAACGATCCTTTGTTCGAAGCGATTCGAAGTTTGGCGCATTAAAATTCACGGACCTCTCGTCTTCAGGCTCATTTACTACGACCTAAAAAAGAAAACCTAGAAAAAACGATCAATTATGTCTCTATCAATTATTTAGTGCCGTTTGCGTTTCACAAGCGGCTGATCATCAGTCGGGATGATCAGTTCTGGTGCACTGTGTATTAATTATCACAAGCCAAGAAAATTTGACTGATTTTCAAAAGCAGAAACTCTAGTACACTTTTCCGAAGGTTTTCGGTGTGCCAAATTAGAATCTAGCCTCATATGCTCCAGCACGTCAGGTTTTTGAGATGTCTTAACCGAAAAGTGCAAAAAAACTGACATATTTTGACATATTTGAAGTTATGTAACATCATAAGGAATTTTGTTTTGACAAAACTAGTAATAGCATCTAAAAGTATGTTTCTTTCTCTTTAAAATTATGAATCTAGTCCAATTGATACAAACACTCCACCTTGCATTAATTAGGGCAAATGATTTTTTGTAGGACTGTTTGGTATAAGGTGGGAAGTGTACAACTAAGTTTTCGACCTCGAAAGCCGGGGGGAGAACTTTTGGCAGGCGAAAAAACAAGAAATGTTCGCACTTTTTTTAGTTTTTTGCTTATATCTGCTAAACGCCGCATTCTACAGATAATTGTACTTCGTGTGGTTCGCATTCTACGGAAGTTTGAAAATCGACGTTGATGCTGTTACCTCATAAAAAGTAGATGCTGCTTCCTTTAATGCAGGGTTGTTTACAAGGAGGGCACATATTTTGGTCTTGCCATGTCCAAAAGGGAATGACGTTGTGTCACAACCAGAGAAGACGTGAGCAAAAAGAATGTAGTCAGGATAATACTTGTACGATAATGTTGAGGAGAATGTGCCAGGTTTGCCAATATTTCCTGGTTTCAGCATGTATAAGATCGTTTTGACTGAACTAGGAATCCTAGTTAGCAACACAAGAACGTCAAAATATTCGCTGATTATAAATACACAATCGAAATTGAGAGATTGAGACAAAGTTGTTGTCAATGAGAACATCAGCATCCTCTGCTGCCTATAACATATTTATGCAATTCGCCTCGAAGTGTGTTCTCAACATCTGGTTTGGATTGTTTTTGTTTTTGTCATTACCCAACAATTTTTCTGGGACACAGCAGGAGGAAGAGTTATTTTTTCGAAGGTGGTGTCTACTGATGCGTTCATTTTGGGACGGCGAACCCACCTAAATTCGTCGATTTTCAAACTTCGGTAAAATATGAACCACAAGACATACAACTAACTTTGACCAATGCATTTTGTAGGAAATTTTGTCTACTTTAATTTCGGAAAATATATAATTTTCTGGAGATATAAGCAAAAAACTAAAAAAAAGCGCGAAAATTTCGTGGTTTTTCGCCTGGCAAAAGTTCTCCCGCTGGCTTTTGAGGTCGAAAACTTAGTTTCACACTTCCCACCTTATATCAAACAATCCTAGGGAAAATAATTTGCCCTAATTAATGCAAGCTGAACCCTTCTGAGGCTACGCATCAACTGGGCTAATGGTCCGGATTTCTTTTTTTTTTTTCACTGAGATATGTCAATTTGAAGTTTATGTCTCACCGATCAATGCAAGCCAAAAACATAATACAAAATACTTACCTCTTTGAACGTATTTTTTTCTAAATACTGTTAAATTACTGAATAAGCATTTTAAAGGTCGCTGATTACATATCCACTATCAGATTCTAAAAATTCAAAATGTCGGACCCAATATGGCAGACAAAAATTAAATTCACTTGATTTAAAAGTTTTTAATTAAAAATTTGACTGTTTTTTGGAAGTAGAAACTTTAGTACTCTATTCTGAAGGTTTTCGGTGCGCTGAATCCGAATTTGGCTTCATCAGAATTGCTCTATCGTGTCAGGTTTTTGAGATAGCTTAACCTAAAAGTAGATCGATGAGACACAATCTTCAAATCGTCATATCTCGGTGAAAAAAAAAAGATATCTAAAGATTCAAAATCGATTTTAAAGAGGGAGAATAATACTTTTAGATGCTATCACAAGTTCTGTGAAAACAAAATACCTTACGATGTTACATACACTCAAATAGTAAAAAAAAATGTTTAATGTGCTAAAAACAGTGTTTTTGGCACTTTTAGGTTAGGCAACCTCAAGAACCTGACGTGATGGAGTAATTCTGAGTCAGATTCGGTTTCAGCGCACCGGAAACCTTCGGAAAAGTTCTGCTTCCGAAAATCTGTCAAGTTTTGTTGGCCTGTGTTAGTAGTTATCAATAATTGCGTCCATAATATACATACATTTTGACAAATATAATAAGGAATATACACGAGGTGTGACTATTAAATAACTGAACTGATGCTCCTACCAGCGCGCTGTGAGCCTGACGCGACAAGTTTGAACAGAACTGTGTCTGGTGATACTGTGCCCACCCTGAGCTCGCTGTACAAGCCAGTTTGTCTGTGGCAGTCGTTTGAATTAGTCCTCCGCCAAAACTCCTCACTCCCGAACAAAAGGAATCATGAATGAACATTTACGCCAACATTCTAAACAACATTGACACTGATCCAGGCTTATTAGACACAGTGATTACTTGTGATGAATCGTGGTTTTTTACTTACGATCCTGAAACAAAAAAAAAAAAAGCAAAAGCGACGGAGGTTCTGAACCAGCTGACAGAAGCGGACTTCCAGCACTGCTTTCGACAATGGAAGTTGTACGGCGCGGTGTAGAGATCGCCAAGGGGAGTACATTGAAGGCGAAAAAGTTGATACTCTAATTGGTAACGAATAAAAAGTGTTACGACAGCAGTTCGGTTATTTAATAGCCACACCTCGTATATATATTCCCAAAAGTCTCCTTTGTCAACAGACTGTGGACACCCATGCTATATATTAATGGATAGACAGTAGAATAGTCTCAGTACTGATCGTCCGAACTGATCATCAGTCGTTTGTGAAACGGCACAAAAAGTTGGTCGAACGAATTACCACATTTTACTTTATTCCTATGTTTTTCTTTTCCTAATTCCGAAAGAACAAGCTGATTGTTTCATGTTGACCGCCCCATTTTATTCATAATTGGCTAAAGGAAATTGTATTCTACAAAAAGTATTATGTTCCTACCATTTGAGACTAGAATTTGGAATCTGTGAAAGAAAGAAAACTGGCCTGGAACATTTTTTTTTCAGAAATATATCAGTTTTTCAGCGTCGTTGGAAATGTCTTCTAATTTGAAGTTTATTTTCCAAATACCATTTTTTTAAGATTACATTTCTTAAAAATTAATGACCCAATTATTGTGATGTCTGTGTGTGACTGTTGTAAAATATCATTTTTAACAGGAGGTCATAGGTTTCAATGAAACGGTGAAATAAGATTATAAACCGTAAAAAATATTATTTTTTTACTGATTGTTACTTAAAATTAAGGTAGAAACAAAGTGTCAATAGCTCTGCATAGTGCCTCAACTTAATGCACAATGCAATAATTTATACCTGCTTATTGTTAAATAAATTCCCCGTTATCAGACACTGTGCAGAATCACCCACATTTTGTTTTTACCTTAATTTTGGGTATCAGTCAGTAAAAATGTAATATTTTTTATGGTTTATGATCATGTTTCATCGCTTCATTGAAACCATTTCTATTCCGAATTATAATTCCAAATTAAAAGACCTTTCAAGTCTGTTTTGATGTTAAAGAACATTATAACAACCCATAAAAAATAACGTCATCAAAGTTGGCTGAGCAAAAAAAGACGTATTTCTATTCTTAATAAACTTATAACCTTATTTAATTGTCAAGGCTTGTGTGACATTTATTTTACAATTGTGATACCTAGCCACTTATGAAGAGTTTGACAACAACAAAGTTTCGCTTCGAGCTTCCACATAACCGCTATTTCCATCTCTCTCGTTCATAGCCAGATTAGATAACGTTTTTTTTTTTTTTGGATGACTCGTTATTACTAACGAATAATCTGCAGTTTTTTTATTTTCTCTTTATTTTGTCAGTATGACAAGAAATTTTGTTTCACCACACAGTGTCTTCTGATGCGAGTACTGTAGACTAAATTTACAGTATGGTGCAAGATGTGTATAAACTATACATATGTATGTATAATAAAGAAGTAACTTTGTTACTCGAAATGGTCAGATTCCAAAGTGTAAAAAAAAACTAAGTGTAGTTTATTCGTTATTAGCAATACTAAAATTGCAGTAGGTTTTGAAAATGTACGAGTGTGGGAAATGTTTTCTCTTATTTTTATGTTTGTATATTCACGTTTTATTTTACGATTTTTTGTCTAGTTTCGACCACAAACGACAACGAACAATATTTTTTTTCATAACAAATCATTGGATCTGATTATTTTCAATCTATTTAATTTTCAAATTGTTAGTGAGATTATTTTCATTTTCTTATTTTTTTTTTTGGTATTATTAATTGTTTCTTTTTTTATACTTTCTGATAGTTTTGAATATCAACAAGAGCAACAATGTTCTTATTTTCTGCGTATGTATGTACACGGTTTTTCCCATTTATCACTAAGAGCAACTATTAATAACCGTCACGAATTCGTATTACTAAATACGAGGGTTTTTCAACTAAGGCTACGACTGCATGTATTATAGGTTGTAAGGTTGTAGATCGTATCATACAAGTAGGCTTCTTTTAATTCGCAAAATGACAAATGACAAATTGTTCATATCTATTTCTCGCGACTTATATTAAACGTTTAGAGTATAGCAAGGTAGTATTAAATGTTTCTCTATTGGAAAAATCATCAACAGATACGTTTTCCATGATTAAGCTGGCTTTTTTGCGAATCCGGCCAATCGTCTGTGGTAAGACCTGCATGTTTTAGGAGTCACAAAGATCCAGGGTAATATCCATACAGTAATTATTCGGACAGGTCCACGTTGAAAGGATATTTCTTTCAGATCAGTCACACAATCTTTGAGATCTTGCAGCTCTCTAACAACATTGAGATATCTATCGGAATAGTTTTTACCCTCCTGCACAAACATTTCAAGAGTTTGTACTCGCTGGATTCTACATTTGCTGTTACCTTACCAGAAGGCGAATAAATTAGTTTGTGAGTACTATAAAGAATGTGTTCAAGAAGATTATGATCCGGATGTGAAGCAGCAAAGCATAGAGTGAGTCGGAAAAGGATGACTCAAAAATATACGAGATCGACACCACATGTTTACCCACACAGTCTCGCATGGTACTACAGTTACTGAGAATTATTATACAGAATTTTTGTCGCAGTTAATGAAAGAGCATATCCACAAACAGTGACCCGAGTTAATCAGCAATTATTGGTCAGTACCGTGACCAATGTTGTGTGTGCCACATCCTTCATATAGCTCTGGTGTAGCTCCGTGCGACTTTTATATGTTCCCTCAAGCAAAAAAGGCCTTACAGGGCAGCAGTTCCAATCAAAATTGTGTCCTGTTAATCCTTCAGAGGCGATTTTGAAGCTCTCAAAGAAGGGTTATTATTTTATTATTATTAGAGATAATTAGTTTACAGCATTAGTTCATTGTTGAAAAATCCTCTTTAAGGATATTATGAACCTACTTAAATTTATCTACGCGAAGTGAACATCAGACAAGGGTTTGTTTGGGAACTCCTGTAAAGCGGAGGGTTAGAGTTTCGTTCGGCGTTCACGAGAGGTTCTGTGAAATGAACGCAAGCGCGCCGTTTCTGCTTTATCGCAGCTCGCAGCTCGCAGTTATAACGCAATGCGACTCATGATGAGATACCAGGCCGGTAATGTTGGCAATATTGGAAACAGTTTCTGGGCGAAAACAGAGGTATAATTATTCCTACATGATTAAATGCCAACACTGAACTGACATTGCAATAAAAACATCAAATAATTTATTAATATACTACACGCAGCGACTTGTATACATAGTACCGATATATATACATAGTCGATCACATTAATTTAATGAAAAGTGGGAAATCTACACAATCTAGATCCATCCATTCTAAATGTATTCATGGTGTATGTAGAATTGACCTACCATAGTGGAAACCTCGCCACAAATCCAGACCTCAGTCCTATTGAGAACACAAATAACACAATATGTTTTTGGCTGTAATTATGGGACGGACATTTTTCAACTTATCTTGAGTCAGGCTAGATTTTTTTCATAGATACCTTTGAATGGATACTTTTGGATTCCTCTTTTTGTATTATCACGACGTAGGAGGTTTAGTCGGGGCTACCTAATCCGTGAAACATACGCCCAACCTTTGTGGTACATGCAGCCTACTTATCGCCTTCAAATAGACTGGAACGTTACTTACATTGTTGCTAGATCAATATTTTCTAACTGTACAACGTGTATCATAACTGTACATGAAATGTTTTCTACATTTTTGCGTAATTTGAAGTCAAATAATGTTCATATTCCACCAATTATGGATCAATCAAACGAGTTTACAATTTGAATGGATAAAATGCTCAGAAATATCGTATTTCTTCGATGAGCAGTTTTTGGAACGTTACCAGTGATGGAAGAAAACGTGTGACTGGCATATTCAACATGGACAACATCGAAGTTGTTCGAAATGATCACGAAAATCATACCAGGGGTCTTTTATGCAATATACGTAGAAAATGTTGAGATGTTCTAGTCAAAGATATTTTGACTAGAATTTTAATTATTTACTGGAAAGACTAGGTGATAATGATCCATCGCTATATCAAGTAAAATTCTAGTCGAAACAATTAAAATTGCCTTGGAGTCGGGAATCCATTGAAGATGAAAATTTACCATGAATCTGGCAAACCTCTTGAGGCAAGAACAAAGAATCAATAAAGAAAATTGAACAGTTGATGTTGAAAGACCGAAATTAAAGTGTCGGTGATTGTACGGGAAGTTCAGGTATCAGAAACAACAGTTTGGAAACTTTTACATGAAGATTTGGGTATGAGGAAAGTGTCAGCGAGATGGCTTCCGATGTTCCTGACGGAAACATGTCAAACGAGAAAAATTTTTTCGCGAACTTTGCGAAAATTATTAACTAACAATAAAATCGGGGTATGTCCTAGGACCACTTAACGAAACAAAAGTCAATGCAAGTTGTGCATAAAATGACATATAAAAGACAGAAAATTGATGGCAACGGTTTTCTCGAACTGAGAGGGTTATTATGAAGGACAGACACTACAGTTGTACTAGTGATGTTTAAAAACGTC
Organism: Aromia moschata; assembly: GCA_029963805.1. Taxonomy (NCBI): domain Eukaryota; kingdom Metazoa; phylum Arthropoda; class Insecta; order Coleoptera; family Cerambycidae; genus Aromia; species Aromia moschata. Next base: position 136,397 of record JAPWTK010000186.1, read on the forward strand.
AAACAGAAAAATCATAAAACTGCTATCTTAGCGAAAATACCTCAAAATCGTGTCAAAAAAACTTGGCTGTTGGACGACAATTACATAGTGGATTTCAAAGGGTTTCCAGGCTTTCAAAGTTTGAGAAGTTATCGAGGAATGTGGTTTCCGGGAGTTGACACATCCACCCTATAGTCCGATCTAGCAACCAGTGATTTACATATTTTCCTTAATTTGATAGAATAGTAATGGAGACGTAGATTATCTTCTGCTGATGATTGCTGAAATTGCCATTAATGACTATTATTTTGGTAAATAATTCCAAAATAATGTTTTTGAAGAGTTGAAAATAGAAAATTGAAAAAAAAAAATTGTTTCGTTGCTCTGTCTTGTCTCAGTACCAGGTATTTTACATAAAAAAAACTCCCCTCGCAACTCGTATACGTAAAGCGAGAATCGAAATGGAAACTGTACTGCGTAGTTGCTCAGTCCGACCAACCCTCGTGAAACAACCCTAACTCCAACTACGATCTTTAATACCAGCAACACCCTAAAGGGAACAAAATGTACCTCGAAGTTTAAAATTTTCCCTAATTCGGATAGGACTCGAAGCTGTTTTCCCCATTAATTTCCTTTAGAGGGGGAACAAACTTCAAAATGACCCAAAAATATATTCCCGACCCTCATCCTTCCATAAACCGGCAAAAACTCCGCCGCGGCGCAAAAACCCCCGCTAAAAAACACCCCCCTACAAGCTAAAAAAGAGATCGCCCGGCAGTTGTGTAGAGTATTCTAAAATAAAATCCAGCAACCCGAGAACTGTGCTCGCAGTTTGTTTTTGCCCGCTTCAAGTGGGAGTGGGGAAGCGTGGGCGCGTTGCCATGACTACGTACCAATGGGAGGTCGGATCGCCCCACCACCGGCCGAAAGTTCGGGTTTTTCTAGGGAGACTGTATGAAATGTTAATATAATTTTTTTTGACGGCGTTCGCGTGGTCTTATGTTTATTCTTAAATTTTGTATCGCGCGGTAATTTATTTAATTATGCGATGGGACGATTTTGGCGACGAAATTGCGAATGCCGTATAGCAACTGACGCCCTTGCGACGAGGAGAATCCGCGCACACGGGGCGGGCCCTGGAAATATCTGATATCAATACCCGGCGATCCCCCACCACCGCCGTAAAACAAAAAAACACGTGGCTGAAGCTCTAATACAATTATCAGTTATTTTGTTTGTACACCTATTGTCGAGATATTATTCGGGAAAAAGTAACGCGAATTAGATATGTATGTGCCTATGTTTTTTGTATTAGACCCTATCTAAAATTAAAGGTTCCCTCGAAATTTCACTGTTTTGCAAAAATAAAAAATATTCGTCCTTTGAGAAATTTTGGGTCATTTTATACAGGGCGTTTCAAACCGATTTATGCAAGCTATAACTCACATACTAATAAAGATCATAAATATCGGAGTGCAACAAGAGATGCCAACTTCTTTGTTAGCCGCCATTAAAATCATAATAAAAATTAAATATTAAAAATTAATAAAAATTATATAAAAAAAAATTATATTAATAAAAATAAATAAATTATTATTATTAATTAAAATAGTTATTCATAACTTTTCGCTCAACAAACAATACTGATAGGAGATTTCTAATAATTCTTTGTAAATGGACATTATTCTTATAACTAATATCCCTGATAGTGCCAGAAGGCGTTTCAAGTCAATTTTGCCGCCAAACACTGGGTTTTGACTTTTTGGGTCACTCTTTTAACCGGCTTTGCTTTCCCCTTTTGGGGGGGACCCCTTTTTGGAGAACTTCCTTTACCTTTTTCGTTGGAGGGTCCCAGTGATACACTCAGCTTTCGAACAAAATCGCAGTGTCGGGTTAACACATCCAAATTATTTGTACAACTCCTCTGCTATCTTTTAGTTCTGGTGAGAGGAATCTTGCACATATGTACATACTGCTTTCATCAACACTTTTCTCATCCCTAAATATTCACGTAAAATTTTCCAAATGATCATATCTGATAACTGAACTTCCCACGCCATAACCAAAACTTGAATTATTCAACCCTTCAAAACGAACTCTTCAGTTTTCTTTACTGTTTCGTGTGTTCCTGGTTCAAGATGGAACATTCCCATCATATACAGTTCAGGGATAGTTTTTGGGTTAATTCGCTTCTATGTTTAAGTTTTTAATTCATCCATTTTTTGCTATTTCATCCTCCACAAAAATTACAAAAATATTTCGATTTCAACTCTAGCTGGTCAACTAATAAATTTGACACTACTTGCCGTTTATATGTAAATCATGGAGATTTATTATTGCTTTCATCACTAACTAGATTGTATAAGAAATCTACCTCGTATATACAGTGTACGCCAAAAAGTCTGAACCGTGAGGTATATTTTTGAGGATCATTTTTTTTATTGGGTTCACCATTAATCTCTGCAACAATTTTAACTAAGAAAGAGCTTTGGTTTAACAAATTAATTGACAATAGCTGAGTTACCTCACCTCACTTCAGTAGTTGACTCTTCAGGATGTTGTTCAAATAGAACGTGACACTAACTGAGAAAACGTTAACTGAGTTGAGGAACTGAGGATTTCGTGCAAATCGTAAGCACTTAAAGATTGAAGATCGTTGGTTTAACAAATTGACAACTCCTCCAACAATGGCATTTCGATCACCATAAAATACCGTTATTATTTAAAACATAGAAAAACATTGAAACATTGTATTTGCGTTAAAATGTTACGTATAGTTTCATACAAAAAATTCCACCTTTTTTTTCTTTTCTTAAAAAAAAAAACACTTGCACGTTTCTTAATTTTGAATTGAGTGTGTATTTTTGTGTTGCTAATACAAAATACTGCTTTATTTTTAGGAACTTTTTTTTAACAGTCATGCATTTACCACCCTGTGTTTAAAAGCGAATATCTCAGTAGGGGGTGCGAATATCTCAGTAAAAAAATTATAAGGACTTATACCTAGTGTTATTTTGATCAAACTTAACGCTCCCGACAGATTTTCTACATGTATGGGACACCCTGTATATATAGTAAATTATTACAAAGTAAATACTATACCGAAATACATACTACATATGTATGTAATTTATTCGAGACATAATAAAGGGATAAATCGATATGTTAAACTAATTATGAATCGTAGATCCGCGCGTTACCATTCAAACAAGTGACGAATAAACGTCATTCACTTCTAAACTTCCAAAGTAGCGCCTCATAGCATCGTTCGACCGAACGACAAATCGTTTTTTTATATTTATATGCGATTGCTGGCTACGCCAGTTACTTCATGCCGGCGCTCGAGAAAAGTTCATCGAGTTGGCCTTCTTTTTAACGAAGCACGCCAAGCGAGACGGTTCGGGCGCGCTCGGCTCGCCGCCGACGCGCGTCGGCCGCGTTTGACTGGTACGATCTTGGCCTGAATTGTTCTATCTTATCGCGGGCCGGGGGCCCAGGCAAGGGGGAGCGCGCGTTAGGTCGAATTTGGCTCGGCGTAGCGACGCCATTGTGAGCCTTATAAGCGAGCGCGTTGCGTGAATGTATCCGCGGTAAAACAAACATCATTCCAACTTTCTTAGACAGTGGCGGCGCAAAGTGGGACCGCCCCATGCAAAAATGGTTTTTACGAATACCTTCCTCGAGTAAAAATTAGTTTTACTATAATTTAGATAAGTTGAATTTTTCTTTGTCTGAATATTTTGTTGCTCGAAGCTGTCGCCATTATTATAGACTCTAGACAACCGCAAAGTTTACCTTTTCGGTTACTCGGAAACCAAACTTGCGGGCATGTCGCAAACGAATTATGAAAACAAGCTACACAGTATGAAATAACGAGCCATAACCTCGGCAATAGCTCAGTGGGTAAAGCACCAGGTGAGAAGATGGCGATTATTCCGAGAGCTATTATCCGCTCGGGTTCGAATCCCGCTTGTGGCAATTGGCACCTGTCACAGGGTTTGGTTGTGTGTCCTACATCTTTTTCATGTGTAGTCTCCCTCTGCACAGTTGTAATGACTCTTAGAGGGAGAATGTCAATTTGTGTGTGATGTTATTATTATTATAAAAAATGTCATCAAAGTTAGCCGAGCAAAAAAAATTACGTCTTAAATGTATTACCTCATTTAATTGTCAAGGCTGTTACATCATGTGACAGCCATTATTTATTTTACAATTGTGACAGCCACTTGTCAAAAGTTTGACGAGAAATTTCGTTCGATTCTGTTATGGAAGATGATGACTTATGATGGATAATTTTAATATTTGTACTTTAAATATAGAACATCCAAAATAACGTCATCAACTCTGGCTATGAACGAGAGAGATGGAAATAGCGGTCATCAGGTTATGAACTTTTGACAGTACTTTGAAACAATGGCGTATATGAAGTGAGGGTTATAAGTATTCGATTAAGAATGGAAATACGTCTTTTTTTCCTCGGCCAACTTTGATGACGTTTTTTTTAATGTTAAGAATAAAATTAAATAATTTCAAATTTTAGAAATGTATAAAAAAAAAAATATTGAGTGATTGACTATTTTCTCTTACACCAGAATATATGAATTCAAAATAAAGAGAAAAAATTTTATTTTAATTTAGTTTATAACTTATTTATTTTAAGTTTGTATTATTAATATTATTTATTTTACAACGTGAAGAATGGAAATTTGACAAAAAGTTTCGTTAGTGACCGTTTATAGTCAGATTTCATGACGTTTGAATAGCTTATTACTTTTGGACGGATTCCGAACACGGAAACGGATTTCGTTATAAATGGTTTGCAGACTATCATTTTTGTAATGAATGGCTGTTAATGAAAATTTTAAAAAAAAATTGGCGTTTTTTGATCATTTCGTGGAAGTTCCAATGGTCAATTATTGTATCATTTTTTGTTGCTGGCTAACAAATTAACGCATGTCAAATACTTCATCAAATTAAACTATATAGAATTTCGATAGTCATAATGACTTATGATATACGAGTATTTGACGTCCTCTACAACGCATATGAACCAGCCGCCACTGGTTATTTCAAACTGTTATAATAAGGTTTAGTGGAAATTTGAAATGTTTCTCAACCACTTGTTTACTTCTACGTTTAAATTAGGCGCGCTACTTCATCTCGCGTCATGTAACTGATAATGAGCTCAATGCTGTCGCGATAATATTTTACTCTCAGATGATAACAGTAATTTTAAATATATTGAACACTTCACTCTGCGACAAACGCTGGTCACGTTACAGTCATTAACTCGCATGAAAAAGTCATTTAAATTACTGTCTAAAACTAGTAGGCAAGTCTGGTTATCATAGAAAAAAATAATGCATTTATTCGTAATCGTAACTAAAACAGATTCAAGTAACGTTCGATCCAAAAACCACAGTATCGGTTTTTAACCGTGCTGGGTCGTGGAGAAAGACAAGTCACATGCAACTTTAATCATAACCTAAAATAGAACGACGCGTTCTTAATAGTCTTGGTGAGTTCGACCTTACATTCGAACCGTACAAAGCTAGTTCGAACGAGGTTAAATTTTACATGGAACATCATAACGGCACGTCTTGTCACGGCATATCTCATCGGACGCTCTCTCTAGGACTGGCCCGACACCACGTGGCCGATCACTGAAACACAGACACGTCACGTGTCCCAGCTATTTTCTCCACAGGTTGGTTAAAAAAACAGAGTGAACTGAGTGGTAGTAGACGAAAAACGTCGCATTCGTTCTGGTTAACACACATACATACGTACATATGTATGTATGTATGTACGGACGGAACGTATACAGAGTGTTTCTCACGTCTAGATGCACTTAAATCTCTAAGTGATCTAATATTACGTGGATGCGCTGATAAAATATGTATACAAGGGGTTTTCAACAAAGAATATTCGAAATCACTATACTTAAGTATTATCTACGAAACTCTTAAGGCGCGGATAGTAATATTCAAGTAGGATTCTTTCATTTTTCAAAACGATAAATGTCACGAATTATTTAGTATATGAGACGTCAGTGGCGGCTCGTGGGCGTGTTACATGGGTGGGCACAGGGTGTGTCAGTAGGATTACTAATTAGCTACCAATGGCGCCGCAGGTGAAAATTTTAAAAATTTTCAAGGTCATGCGTTTTACTGACACTTCAGAATTTCAATGAAAAATTCTTTTTATACAAAAATATAGACTTTCACAAGAATAATTTTTGGGATTTGGTAGCTTTGTGAAATAATATTTAGTCACTCAATAATATTTGAGGGCTTAAATATATTAAAATAATGGGTGGCAACATGTGAAAAAAAATTTGATATAGGTATCTTACAAAAATGTTAATCGCCTTTTCATTAAAGTCCCGGATTTGTTTCACAAAATTTAATACAATTAATTATTTGGTTTAAAATATGTCTGTTTTTATCCACGTTTTCATTGTGACGTCTTATATTTTCACGATAAGCACTATCAAGCTGTTGCCTTATGTCTACCTTTCCCAACACACTAAAATCTAAGGTGTTATGTAAACGTTTTTCATTGTAGCTAGCATGTTTCTTAGATCGTTCATTTAAATGTTTTAAATCACTCACCCCTTCTTGAGTCCATGCACTTCGGTTGCCACCCATCACTAAACAAATAAAACAAAACAGTTTTTTTGTTTTAGGACACATAACCACTTAAATCTGTCGTAGACACTACTATTAAAATTTCGTGAATAATTTCGCGATTTTCCTACGTCTGTTTTGGAAATAATCAAATCGGGTATCGGCCTTCCTAACCGTTTAATTTCGTTCGGATCTCGTATGTAATATCTTTATTAGTCAATAAAAAGTCCACCGAATTTATTTTGAAACGTTTCACAATAAAAAACAGTAAAAAACACACTTCTCAGCGAAGAAAATAAACAATAAAACTAAAAACGGTCACTCAACAAGTGTGACCCGTTCAGCTGATGTTCGACCGATTTAACGACGTTTTGTCTGCAATGGTCGCCAAACTTTACCAGTCACCGAAAAAGCCCGATTAAAAGCGAGGGTGGGAAATTGTGTGCCCTCGCCCGCGCGCGCGAAATGCGGAATTCAGACTACGGTGGCTCGGTGCTCGATCGATAGTCTGTCATATAGTATATGTGATAAAAATCATTATTTGTGGTATAAAAGGAATAATAATTAGAATATGAATAGTTTGTCGTATACAATTAATTTATATTATTATAACAGTAATTTATAGTAAATTAACACAAAATAAATATTTTCTATTGAAATTTGGGCTGAGCACGTGCCTCTGTGCCCTTTATCACCAGCCGCCACTGTGGGACGTATAAAATGAACAGCAAAGGTATGCCATTAAATTTTGGGTTCGTTTGGGAAAATCAGCAACCGAAACTTTGGTCTTTGGTAAGAGATGTGTTGGATATATCTTGCAACCAGTGGCGGTGCGTGATATTTCAGTTAGCCATATCTTGAAAACGACGCATGGGACCCACTTCACTTTTTAGGTGATGACTATACACCTCTTACAGAAAGGATTTATAGTGAAAAAAACCGTAAGCAAAGTTTGCGAAAAAATTTTCAAAAACACTGGAGCACTCCCTGGGTTCTCAGTAACGCTCTGTGGAATATTTGCAGTATATTTTTTTTCATAATCTAGAAACAAATATAAGGAGACGTTTTTCGATTTGTTACAAAATATTTTTGTTTCAAACGTTTTCTTTCAAATTTCTGACACGTTGGAATCAAATACCAATTAGACCCTTCAGCCATACAGCGAAACCAATATCCCCAAGCGAAAGCCCAGACCTAAGTCCGGGCTCTAAGCTACTCTTCTATTTGTTTTAAGCGTAAAATCATGGGTAATTGCTTAGTGATCAATTGTGAAAACAGAAGTGACTGTGTGTGTGACCTGAGACAAAGCATTTCTTTATTTCGGTAAGTAAAAATGTAATTTAATATCTACTGCATACAGTCGGGTTTTCGTCTGATTCGTATTCTTTGGTAATTCCAAAGTAAGCTTACAGTTCATGTGACCTCGTGAGTTTATTTTATCGCGTTGCTACTGAATAGCGGTAAAATTTAAGTTAAAGTTGTGGACTTGTTTAAAAAAGTGGACTTGTTTAAGAAGTAGGGGCTTGTATTTCCTTCAGTACATCCCAACCCCGAAATTTGTGGACATTTGTTCTCATATGGGAAATACATACAACCGCGATTGGTGTAGTTAGTCTACGGTTGGAGTAAGTTAAAAGACGCCAGTAAGGACAGACAATGACAGTTAGATGCCACATTGTTTCACGCTTGTGCATGTATTAGAAACGTATAAGATATGCGCGTAATATAAATTGGAGTAGGGTATTACCTACACGCCTATCGCCGAATTTGAATGGAACTCAGTACTTTTTTCGCAGCTATGGATGTGTACATTGACTTAGCTGTATGAAACGAAATTCTTACGTAATTTTGACGTTTACAATTACCCCATACACTTAAAAGAAGTGTACGAACATAATTGTATTTATTTTCAAATTTTTGTATTCCTTAACTAACCGGTCTGCAAGAAAATAAAATTTAAGTTCTATAAAAAAATAAAAAAATATAAATATAAATCAACTCGGTTATAAGACGAAAGAAAGAAAAAAATGCCCGTTGAATAAGTGGTTCAAAAATGTCGCCCCTTTGTGCTTCGCAAAAACCTAGTCTATTGTAAAACTCAGTTATTACGCGTTCTAACTTCTAACACTTCAGGGGAAATATTATTTAGGACTTCTATTCTGGCCCGTAAATCATTTAAATTTCGTGGTCTTTCATGTCCATGTCCGTAAACAGTTTGTTTTATTTATTAAATATTTGTTGGCATTTAAGGAACCGTTTATAAAAAATGGGCCAACGATGGAATCGCTTAAAATACCAACCCAAACATTTAACTTCTCGGGATACTGCGTAGTGCGTACGCACAGGAATACTCAAGTGCTTATTTTCTGTAGACCAATAACGATATAATAATTCAATTCACACGTGCGCATTATAATGTATGGGCGGGGCGTCCCGCCTACATATTTTATTGCTACCCTATCACGAAAGACACAATAACGCTCATAAAAGTTTTAAAATGACATATCAGTTTGGCAACTATGGATATAATATTTCTCTGTCAGTTCCCTTTACTCGAAGAGTCTATTCTTTTCTATCTTTTAATGCTCGGCTTTGAAATCTTGGAGTTTCCAACCCTGTATTAAGTTAATGCTGCATACTTGGCAACTTGTCCGGTTATTTTATATCATTCGTGAACGACGACATTTTTAAAACGTCACTTGAAATTCCGTCAGGTAATTTTACGGGCTTGCGTCAAATAACAAACAGAACGATTAAACGTTGACGATTTCAGAATCGGCTCATTATGCGGATGACAATCTGCATGCCGTTTCCGCAGACAAAGCGCAGACGGTCTCCGATCGCGGTTGACATAATCGGAGCGTATGACCCAAGACGCGGCAAATTGCAGCAGGAAGCGTGTTTTGGCGCGTGCCGACTGTCACTTGTCGGCATGAAGTACTAGATTAGCGTTACACACGTGAGCCAATAATGCAATAAAAACGGCGGAGGGGCGAAACTGCGTGCCCCGCACCCAATCGCCGCCGCATTATCGGAAGTGTGACATACCTGCTCATTCACTAGCGCGCGGATCACTTGGGATAGGTCAGCGCTTAAAGAGGGCCGTGATTGATGAGTGTCATGATTTGTTGTTTTATGCGGTTTTTATGGGCCCGATCTAGTTGCCCGATGGAGGTCACGGCTCGCTCGATTATCTCGTCCCCCCTGCGGACTCTCGCCATTGTTCTCTCGGTTACGATGCTAATTGTGTGTTATGTCTGGGGCCGGCTAACAGGTGTCGGGGCGTTGTTAATCCTCTCTCTCGTTATCGGTCTACGCACAATTACACTACTTACATAATGAGAGGGACCTTATTCGGCTGTAATAGAATTTGCCACCGCAGGTGAGGCGAGACCCATTCATGCGGGGTAGGCGCAAAAGGCGTTGTTTCTTCGGTCAATGCAAGGTGCATGGGGTGTAAAGGATCCACTTGTGGATTGTTGTCGTTCGACGACCCCATCAAACGTGCCGTAAAATCGGAATGTAAACACGACATACCTGTCGCATCTGCAGCAACTGAAACGACTTCATAAGCATCAGCTGACTTTTTTTAGCTCCAGCGGATACTTTCATACGAAGATAACATGCTCTGGAACTTGGTTTCAGAGGCTGAATATCTCCACCTCCTCAAAGGTTAACAATGTTTCGTAGATCGTTTACCTACATTTCTATCGCTTGTATAATGAACTTCCTGCACACTCGTCAATGAACTGATTGATTGAAATGATTGAAATTGTTTTATCTTTTTTTGTTGTTTCTCATTTCATGTCTGCTACGAAAAAAAAATATGTATGTATATAAATATGTTCATAATTTTCCGACCCTATGTTTTTTTACATATTTTCTTTGTTGGTCGAGACTGGTTTTAACTTTGTTTATCCTACTGTTTTCGGTCATACTCGCAATTTGAGTAAGTGTACGATGTCACGTGTATAAATTTAATGTTTAATGCAACTGAACTGCCTTCTGGCCACTTGTTACACTGTTATGAAGCAGTCCTATACCACAATTTTACTGGAGAATTTGATTGTATGTGACAAATCAATTCTACTGCCGAAATCACGAGGGCGTATATCTACTTCCTCCAGTTTCCAAAAGCGTTTCAGATCGATTGCTAGCTCGTATTTAGCGATATTCTCTTTTAGTCTTCTGAATATTATAGGTAAAAGTGGCACTGCTATATCGGTTATGGACTCTTTTCGTTGTTCCTTACTTACACGAGATCTGGTCGGTTAAAGCCCATTGTTCATTCGGTAATTACTAGCATATCCCAGTACATCACTGCAGCTTCGATTGGAGCACAACTTCGGGAGATTATTTTAGGATTGAGAAAGCGTCGCAAAAAATTCATGCATGAGTATCAATTGTTGATGGATTATATTAACAAGTTAATTGTGCCTGTCGAGAAATGTTGACTCTGCTAGCTCAGGACACTACTTTAATATGGTCTATAGTTTCGCATATAGATCCATATTTCCTACATAACATGTCGTCGCCGTCGTCCTTCAGGTTATGCTTCTGGTAACTGTTTTTTTAACTGACTTGAATAGCTGTCAGGAGCCTTCGGTTTCAGCGTACAGAAAACCGTCGGAAAGCCGTCATTTTAGTGCCACTTTTGCCGTCGGGAAGCCAGTTTTGAAAACAGCCCTGTAACAGCATGTTCCATCCACTATCTTTGGAGCTCCTATTATGTTGGTACGTTGTAGGGTTAGAACCAAATGGTGCTTTGTGCAACTTTATGATATCACCAGTTAATTCTCTTAGAATATTCCTCTGGGATTGGAAGTATGTGGTGATCTGTCGTAATTAGAGACTTGTGACCTATGGCAAGAATACGGACGCTGTATGTGTTACATAATTTACTTTTCAGCACGGATTTACAATCATGTGACTAAATAGGGACCAAAATAATTGCATAATTTCGCAAAGCATCATTTGGTTCGGACCCTAGTACGTTGACCTACAGAAGTTCACATTCTAAGCTCAAGGTATACATATATCCAGAGTTCTTCTTTGATGTTGCTGTTACTAGCATTCCTGTTAGTATTTTTTTTTCTCAAAGCAACTTCTTGGGCGCGGGTTGATTTACCCTATGATCATTGATTATGAAGATATATGTATTATACTACACAAATATTGAGTACAAACAATCTGCAAGAGCTAAGAATTCAATCGAATTCAATCCTTTATTACATTTATGTTGTACAAAATAGGTCTTGACAATTGGTTTTGTTTCAAACATAAAACCTTTACGGCCACTGCAATAGAAAACCTCGTTTTATCCGTTTTATTGCATACAAAAATGGGTATGTATTTTAAAAAGCGTGTGTATATCGCATTTGTCGATCATGACTTATATATGCATGTAATGTATGTACATATCAAAAGCCCAAGTTTTCTTCCATTCGGCATTTTCAAGGTTCAGAATAACATCTTGAAGTCGAAAGTATGTATAAGAATGCAGGGTTCGACATACACATATTCACGTGTGCCGCCGTTGCAAAGTGTGTTGTAAGTTTTATCGGGGGTCCGTGACCCAAATAGACTCGAATCGTGTGCTCTGCCGGCAACATGAGCATATGAATCGGGAATATAGCAGACGTGAATTCACGTACAAGAAGAGACGACGACGACGACGTCGCGCCGAGCCATGAATGAACTTCACTTTCGATTACGACATCAAAAGGGGAACGGGATTTGATTTCGCATAAGTAGTACAAGATAAAGGAATGAGTAATGCAAGAATGTGACCGGCTACTCGGGCTACACCGACTACTTGCCCATTCATAAAGTCTCCTTCCTTGTCCGTTGCACATTTCCCGTGCCGTCCGTCCCTTATGTCGTCGGCGCGTAGACGGCCCTCTCGTTCCTGACCTTCTTAAAGGGACGAACCTTCCTTTAAACTTTTCTAATAATGACGAACGGGAAGTCCCGGACACGTTTTTAAATGTCTTATTGGATTTTCTTGCCCGGGGGGGTTCCACTTCGTGCCGTGTTTAAATTCAACAAGTGGTCAATAAATGTCGTTAAAAGCACAAGTGTCGCACATAAGTTGTCTTAATACGAGATCTTTCCCATTTATAAGCGTTCGTTGGAAGATATCTGTTAAATATCGGACAATTCAACATAAATTATGCATAATAATTGTTTTCCTACGATCATGCTTAACGTAGTACCTTTACCCATGTGTTTCACAGTTCGTAAAATGATATTTGTTCACAGATAATAGGAAGACAATAGAACTTATATTGTCGCTTAAGATCCAGCATCACACGACTCAGTTTTCAAAACTGTACAGTAGAGCAAAAAAACTGCTGTGTGCTGTGCTGCCAGCAGATTTTAGTTGTGTATGAAGTTGTTAAAACTGCGGACAGCAGTGCTACGGGTGGATAAATCAAGAAAATCCAAAGTCCTCCAATCGCTCAGGCGCGAAAATTCGAATGGAAATAAATTATGAACTCAGTTTCGCCAAAAACTGAGTTGCGTGATGCTGGATCTTAAATAAACTACGATATACGGATTGAGCACTCCTTATATATGTAAATACACAAGTGAAGTGGATTTGATGAAATTCCTCCAATATGTAAATAAAATATTTACTTAATTTCATTTGGTTTAGTCGTGTATGGTACTGGAGAAGAATTGGAACCTTCAGCGTAGAAACAATTAATTAAAAATAACAGTTTTAATCATCTCTCGGTGATGGCAACACGGTTGTCGAAACCCGCACGTTGAGTACAAAACAAGTATTTCGGTGTTATGTGAAGTGTGTTGCAAGTGTGACATCTATTGCTACTGCGTGCCTTTAGTAACGAGACATCCAAAAAAAACGACACAAAGTCGGCCGAGCAAAAAAAGACGTATTTCTATTCTATATCTCAAATGTTTAACTTTATTTAATCGTCAAAGCTGTCACGTTATGGGAGAACTATTATTTGTTTTACAATTGTGGCCGCCACTTGTCAAAAGTTTGACAAGTGGCAAACAAAGTTTAGTTTTGAGCTTCGTTCATAGCCAGATTTTATGACGTTTTTTTGGATGTCTCTATACTCCGTAACGTACCTCGCCCTGTTTACCTATTAGTTGACTGTGAGTGATGACATTTCGTAATTCATTTTAAATAAGTGTTTGACATTTGCAACGTATTAATATCTAATCACAAAAGGTAAGTTTGACTTTGGTTAAAATTTTTCTTTTAAACCTTTATGTGAGTTATGTTTGTGATCCTATTAAGGTACTTGACTCAATTTCATTCAATATTAGAGATGTATCAAGTAAAACTTGTATGTCATCCAATGTTTTGCTTATCATTTTTTGCTCCCAGAACATCAGGTGGTTTGAGAAAACAGGACTGCAGTTTACACATTTGTGTGTGTGTGTGTGTGTAGTGTTGCAAATAACTGAATGTAGTTTTTGTGGTGTAAGTACTTAATAAAATGTTCAGACCGTTGGAAGATAAACTTAATCCAGCGTAAATTATTCTGGAATACAACTCTAATCTGGGGAAAAAGTGTAATTAACACGATCCTGTTTAAAACTGACCGTGTTACCAGCCATATTATTGCGGTGTCTATGTCGGCTAGTAGAAATAATTTGTTTTGACTAAACTAAACATTAGTTGTAACCAAGAACATCATTGCTTGTTGATTATTTTTATGTAGGTTTATATCGAAAATATATATCCTACATAGCCAGCTATGACTCATGAGAGTTTTCCTGCAGCATCCCAATAATAAATACATCGTGTATCCAGCATGCGCTTGGATTTAGGAAAATGAAATTGAAAACTGAAATGCCATTTTTTAATTGATAATTTTTAAAGTTTCTGGAGGACACCTTGCGATCAAATGGTATGAAAGATGGAAAACTGTCTGCAGAAAGTTATGTGGAAACATTATTGAAAGAAAGAAAAGAGTGGCATAGCACATTCTTAGGACATCTTTGAACGCACAAAGCATAAAAACTGGATATAAACATATAATATGTATATCTAATTGTTGGAGTTCAATTAAAAAAGAACCATTACTTTTTATTCTTTCCAAAATTTGAAAAAAACAATCCGTTTAACATTCGTCTTCACTATTAACACCAGCAGCATAAAATGACATTATAGTCTCTAAAATAACAGCACAAAGCCTAGTTTTAAGAATATTTTTAGAAGACTGAGACTAATTTATTTTCTCAATTACCGAATTCTGTCTAAATTTATGTTATGTACGACCATAACCATTATAAAAACTAAGCAACTGTCTCCGAGTAACGACGTATCTAATCCACAAGAAATACATTTCGATTTCGTTACGGTTCGATTATAAAGAGAGACGGCACCCGTTCGATATTAGCGAACAGCGTTATTTATTCAAGTACAATCATTAAAAATGTAAACAAAACATAAAAAAACAATGAATGTTTATCTGACATATTTACATAAAAATACTATTACTATGTTATAATTAATCGTCGGTAATAACCTATCCCAACGTAATAATTATTGTTACGAACTTGTTGATATGACATCTTAATAGAGCGATTACATTTTTATATTTATGTCCATTCATAAAATACATTATGCTACCGTATGACGTCACTGACGCGCGGTCAGGAACTAATTCATTACAATATATTTACGGAATCTTGCCCATAAATCATTACAAAGCGCCGGCACACGACATTCGAATTATGCGATCTCTATTTATTGCACGTAAAAGTTAAATAACCGAATAGGCGGCGTTGACTTGCGCACGTCTGGCAAAAAAATTATCAGTCAGGTGTGTTGCCAACGTGTGAGGGGTTTCCGACAAAAACCAGGACTGAATTTGTTAGAGGTCGCTATAATTGCCTACAAAACTCAGAAAGTATTATCCGAATAGTCTTTTCATTTTGAAAAAACGACTAATGTTACGAATTATTTAGACGTGTTAAGGTGTATTTAAAGTTGGTAAATTTGCATTGTGCTTATAAAAGTGAAACTAAAGACAAAAGGTATGGTGTTAAATGTTATTTCGTTTAGGAAAATCAGCAAGGGAAGTTTTTGTCATGATTAAGACGGCATTTGGCCAGTTGTCTATAGTAAAATCTGTGTGTTTTAGATGGCACAAAGAATGTACTGAAGGTCGAAAGAACTGTTACGGGTTGCGAGGCAGTCTAGGGGCTACAACTGTTGCGTTGACTCGGGAAACTATAAACAGTGGAGCAGTAATTATTCGCACAGATCCACGTTTGACTATCTTGCAACTATCTTAATACACTGAAGATAAGATATCTATCGGAACTGTTTTGATCCTCCTGCACAAACATATCCAAGCATGTCAAGAGTTTTTGCTTGCTGGATTCCGCCTTTGCCGTTACCTGAACAAAACGCGAATGGGTAGCGTTGTGAGTACTGGAAATTGTGTGCTCAAGAAGGGAATGGATGGTGGAAGACCATTTTTACTACAGATCTTAGGTATATTGATATGATCCGGAGGTGAAGCACAAAGTGAGTTGAAAAAGGGAGCCCACGTTCAAAAATCGGCATACCATTTATTGACTACAAGGTATACGGATGGCTACAAATTATAATAAAGACGTCATGAAAGATCAAATTCCCAAAAAGCGACAAGAGTTAATCGGCGATTAACTCGTGCCGATATTTCGTCGAATAAAATGGAAAAGTTGTCACGTGACTAATACGATGGAATTCTTAGAGTACTTCAACCCTCAACTTAAAAAGACCTTAAAAACGGCTATCCCAATCAGAATTAGATGCTGTCATGACTTTAGAGGAAATTTTGAAGAATCTGTCAAAAAGGGGGCTTTTATCAATCTTGGAACAGTGGCAGCAACTTTGAGATAAGGTTATTGCTTTATGAGGAGTCTATAAAATGTGACAACAGTAAAGAAGATGAACAAATAAGTCCGTTTTTTATAAGGTTTTATTGAAAACCCCTTGTATATATAGAGATGCCCGTTTTTCGCGCAGAAAGGAAATTTAAGCGAATAACGCTTTTGCGTTTTCGAATTTCGAAGCGCTATTTTTAAAAACTATTTTCGGAGTGGTTTATCCGAGCCGCAGCGGGTTTGGCAACGTTTAAAAATAGCGCTGCGCTTACTCCTAGACCTCTTGAACATAAATATATTTACCTGTTATTTATTATTCATCTAAACTATATAGTCAGGTACCTACTATCTAATAAATACACGTAAATACTACCGGTTTGGTGCGAAACCCTTACAAACCGTATCCATGGCAACCTTAATAAACACTATGTTTTGGAATTTTCCTCCGACATCGCATTACAAACAAAGCTAAGGTAGCGTTATCGTAACTAAAATGTGCGCATTTGTTTCCACCAACACTACAATACTACATTTTTACACAACACCCGCGTTTCGCCTACCATCTTGGCATTATCAGATAATAAAAAAAAATGTGTGTGTTTACGCCAAAGAATCTAATCCCAATTCGCTACTAAATGTGACCAAAACTGAAGTTTATCCCCAAATTTTTGTTTAATTTCACTTATAATGAACGCAATGGACGCGAGTGAGAACAAGTTATTAACTGATGTATCTTATCTCGAATTTGTAGGCATATTTTTGTTCATATGATTCTAATGTGTCGATTATGTCCAGTTATTCAAAAAAATTGATATTCACGTTTCATTATACGTATTTTTATATTACTTCTCAAAGGAAACCAATCAAACTCGATTGATGTATTGAATTACATTGGTGTTCTCATTCTTAACGAACCCCACTGTATATGATTTCCGATAAAGATCATCGAACACTTGATCAGTTTTCTAGACAGAATCAATTTTTATGAAATAGTGCTAAAATGGTTTTCAGTTATTTATGAATTACAAAAAAATGGTTACAATAATTATACTCCTTGAGATCGATTGCAAAACGATAGCAGTTCCAACGACACGGTGTTGGTGTAGTTGCCATGGCAACGGTGGGCGTAACGACCATAACCCTGTGTATGAGAGAGTGACATGCGTTGCTCAACTGTTCAACCAGCATATTAATTTTTCTAAGGCGAGTATCTGGAAATTTTTAAAGGATAACAAACTGTGTATGCCATCAACATTTTATGTGGAAGCCATATACTTTCAGCACCTTGAATTCAATTACAAAATACAAGCGCGAAATTTGACTTAATAATTTTAAGGTTATCTGATGTGAATTACACATACCTACATAAAATTAAGCATTTAACAAAAATATGTAATGTACGTATATCGTATTTTTGGTGTAACTAGTAGTATATGTAGATATGTTGGGTAAGTACTCTTCTTAAAACAACATAAAATTTTGTATGTATGAAATTTTATTATTACCGGCTACACAAATCTCTGACGCTACAAATTATTACTGAAAACTGGCAAAAATATGTCGGTGCGTCAAACCTAACCTCCCAAACTAATCTTTTATACGGCGAACCTTGTTTATTGAATAAAATGATTAGATTAGATAAACTAATCCACGAATCTCTGCCTGAGAAGATTACATTCTGAAAATCAAATCGTCTTCGTAAAACAATGGCACGGCGTCGCGGCAGTATTGGTCACATTTCCGTTCAAGAACGATGAAAAAAACAAGTAAGCGTCGTAAACAGCACCGTCTGAGTGTGGCGCCGTCTCCCTCCACATTACAGTCTTGGAAGTACAAGAGTAATGTCCAATCGCCCAGTCGCGTAGTCGACATGGCGCAGGCGCCTGAAGCGTCCGGACACGTCGACCGTTCAGCTGGCCGACTGTGCATAAAATCATTTTCAATGCACACTGCGATCCCGCTCTTTCAAAACAAAACACATGCGG
This sequence comes from Aromia moschata, assembly GCA_029963805.1. Taxonomy (NCBI): domain Eukaryota; kingdom Metazoa; phylum Arthropoda; class Insecta; order Coleoptera; family Cerambycidae; genus Aromia; species Aromia moschata. Next base: position 154,848 of record JAPWTK010000186.1, read on the forward strand.
AGATAGCGTAGGTAAACTAGATCGAGTTTGACAGTTGTCACGTGGAATAAAAATTCGACAATTCGTAACAGAAAAGTGGCCGTTTTCAAGTCGGAATTCACACGGTAGAATCTGTGGTGGCTTGTTTCGTGATCCCTTACCGAAATTTCGAATTAACTAAATGAAATAACAAAGAAAAAAATGAATATGTGAAATCATGTTAACTCTTTAAAATTATATTTTTTTACGAGATTTTCATAGTAACATCCGTACGCAAATATTTTAGTATGTACTCATTTTAAATGTATTTTTTGTATTGTATCTGTGATAAAATTTCGTACACTTACCTGCGATTCAAACCACATTTTTAATTTGGACTGAGCGGTGACATTGTTGCGTGCGGCAACATCTCTTTAAAAATCGAACACACAGTACACAAATTTTAAACACACACGTACAGAGTCAACGTAGCACCGTCTGTTACTGGTGCGCGCATGAAAATACCCCGAGCGCCAAGACCGGTCTGAATCGCTCGGCAAGTCTCGCGTCGAATCGTGCGTCATCGCCCCACCTGCATAACATGCCCACTGCGAAAGGTTAGGTTGAACGAGAAGTATTCTCCACTGCGCGGCGATGCCACGTGGGCCCGAAATAATTATTTCTGCTATATTTTACAGGGAATGGGAATTTCGATGCATTAAATGCGCATTAAAATTTTTGTAGTTTGAGTAATTTGTTCGCAATTTCGGAACATAACAATAGAGTTACGATTGGTCTTAAGTCTACTGTATTACTAACGTACCTAATTCTGTGATCCTGTGAACTTTGTTGGCATATCATACCATGTCGAGAAGTGATCTTGATATCAGACCTCGTATCAGAGAGTCGTTCAGTCTGTAAAATCAAAATTTTAAAAGTATTTGTCCATTTACGTTGGATAATATGTGTTTTTCATGTTACGACGTATTTAATAACCTGTTTAATTACAATAATAGATTCCAAATAGTCTTTGTTTTTCTTATCGTGAGAACGGGAATTTTTGGAATGTATCGAAGGATATTTCTTGTGTAAATTTGGCAACGCTGTTGCCGTTTTTGATACAACGAGGAATAGTACTGGCGATTGTTGAGACGGGAGGTACTTTTCCAAGTTACTAAAACTGAAATTACTATTTGGAAGTTGGCTAACAAAATTTGTACCTACTGCAATTTCGATAACGCTGACACAATTTTTGTAATAATCCTTCGGAATTCGATTGAAATATGACACAAAAAAGCTTATCCATGTTTTAGTAGCATAACAGTTTAGGTAAACTCTTAAAACAGTAAGGTTTTGGATGTTGTCGGTTAGTACATTGTTAAAATTACTTACATATACGGGGAAATTCAACATTGTATATCTAGGTGTCTATATGAACCGTCAATATGAATCGGCCAATAAGTACTAGGACTAATGCTATAAAATGATTATTTATTCTTCTATATAATCTTGTAAAGAAATAATCTTATGCCAACGATGCTGCTACTGACTGAAGAAATGACTCATGATAAAAGTCAGTTTTTGAGAGCTGCTTCAAAATTCACAGACCACGCATCTAGCACACGTATTGAAAATACCAGACACAACTGTTATTCCTGCTGTTATTATTATTCAGGTTTCCTTTGTTACTAAATTCTGTTATCTTCCAATGTAGCGAGTAACGCCAAGATCAAAGAATAATAACTACACAATTGTTGGGTATCCAAATAAGAGGCTATTTAGTTGACACTGATTCATTGATATTGCATTTTTTTAATGGCTTTTCAATATCAACTGCGACAATTACAGAAATGGAAAATATTTTATTTACGTTCCAATTTCTCAAAAAGTGTGGGTCGTCTACATTAAAAGGTTGTTTTTATGGTGGTAATTAACGTGTTAATATAAGTTGAACATATTCTTTTTCCTTTTCTGAAACATATTTTTCTTACCGGCAAATTCCGGCCAATCTCATCCCAAAATGCCCTTGAGTACTAAATTAGTTTTATATTTTATTTGCAATTTTTTCACTGTATTTATGTTCCATTCATCCATTCGTATTTTTGACCTTATATTATTTTTCAGAAAATCAAATCATTGGATCTACATTTTTAATAACAAATTATTTAACATATATATCTTCAACATTTGAATAAATAGTACCTAATAACTACTCACCTACTTATTCGCCTATTTTTATTTCACAAAGCTTTAATATTGATTTATCTTTTTTCTGGTTATTTACAATCGTTTGTGGGCCAGCCAGCCCCTCAAGGACAAACCGACAGAACTATGAAATCCAACAGTTTCTCTTCCACCAAAATGTATTTTATCTCTCTATAACTACTAAAATGCAAAGAGGATGGATATACAGGTACATCATGCTAAAACTGATGGAACAACCACTTATTTAGAAAATCTCAGTAGAGAGTTTTCTCAATTTTCTCGTAGACGTATTCTCCCAGAAGTATTTTCAGCACTAAAACGCCTCTAAAGTCAACATCATCTACTTCTGGAGATATATTTTTAAATGTTTATACAGAATAGTAGAAACCAAACCGATGGATATCTCAAGGATGTTAAAGAGTTGCAAAATGATCAAACGTGGATCTATCCGGATAAGTATCTACTGCTCCAGTGTTTATGGTTTTCTCACTTAAAGCGCCATCTAAAGCACGCACATCTTAACACCGCCACCATAACACCGCCACACCAAAAAAAAGTTATCTGAAATGTACATGAGATATATGGTCTCCGAGGTATTTTTTCCGAAAATTGCACCACTTCAGCACTTTGCTGAAGACTGAAGATAGATGGTGCAATTCTGATACCAAATCCGTGTTCAGTGGATAAAAATACTTCAGAGACGCATGTACATTTCAGACAACTTTTTTTTGTGTGGCGGTGTTCTGGTAAGATGTGCGTGCTTTAGATGACGCTTTAAGTGAGAAAACCATAAACACTGGAGCAGTACTCATCCGGACAGATCCACGTTTGATCATATTACAACTCTTTAACATCCTTGAGCTATCCATCGGAAGGGTTTCTACTCTTCAGCAAACATTTAAAAATACCAAGGGTATGATCGCTATATTTTGCGTTTGCTGTTACCTGATCAAAATGTGAACGGGGTGCGTTTGGTGAGTATTGGAATCAATGGTTTAATAAGAAGGGAATAAATGAGGGAAGATCATTATTACAGCGGATGAACCTTGGATGTATTGTTATGATCTGGTGATGAAGCAGAAAAGCACACAGTGAGTCGAAAAAGAAAGCGCGCCAAAGCCTCACCAAAGAAATCACGTATGATAGTGTGAAATGTCTTTAGCCACAATTTCAAGTGTCTTAAAAATTTATACGACAGGACGACACTACACAACGTTATATTTGAACAATGCGTGTAAGAGTGAATAATTGTGCCGATTCTCTGTGTAGCGCCGGCCGACTTCGTGATCTCAGCTTTGTTTTGGTAAACTCGAGTTCTGCTGATACAGCCATAAATTGTATTTGATTCCCTGGAGGTCCCTCGCCTGTCCAGGAAGGTTCCTTTACATTAGGCCGCCCCGACTTGGTCCATCTTCAGACCCCACCCACCGAGACGTCTGCCTGGAATCAATTTTTTTGTACAGTAATAGAATTTGAGGTTGAATTTGAATCTGCCCACGAAAAGAATTAAATGAACTAAACAATTGCTCAAGTGTGCAAAGGTAACCCCATGGATAATGGACTCAATGGACTGAACAAGCACCAGCTCGAGTCCAAACATTCTTTTCAGTGAACCAAAATACTGCAGATCCTTCGGGGACGCAAAATATCGTGAAATAATGGACTCAGCAAACTGGCTCGGAGTACACACACAAAGGGGACTCTGTGTGCGTACTCTGTAAGCTCACAGATACAAACAAGTATCACCCTTTCTGTGTCAAAAATTGCAAAAAGTTCAGACGTACACACATACATCACCCATCGTGTGCACTTAAATCAAATTCAGTGCACAGGCATTACTACACCTTGTGTAGTAACTTCAAAACAAATCAATATAGTACAGATTAAGATACGAATCATATAGTAAATTTAACTCTTAATAGTCACACTTTCCCAGAAAGACGTAATAGTCAGACGTCTTTAAATTGTAATAATAAATTGAATAATACATACATTTCAAATAATTTAAAAAAATTCCGGGGTATAATTTGAACCTATTTTAATGGAAGAAAGTCGATTGTAAATGAAAAATAAATTTTTAACAATGCAAAGAAAATTGTACAAATTGTTCTATTTTACTGGGCAGTATTCGAGGTCAAAAAAAGGACTGGACCCCTGGACCCACAGTGACTACTAAGGGTTAAGAATGGAATAGTAGCGTTTGTAACTCGGAAAAAACCCTGAAAAAATTATCTCGATTTACCCGGATCGAGAGTACCTCCCTCCCTCGTTTTCGAAGATGCTGAACATGATGCCGGTGTCAGAATGTCTCTTTGGGATTGCACAACCCCCCAAAACGGCCAAAAAAACACCCCCCTACATCATTTCCTTGTAAAAAACGGTTCTTTCCCCGTTTTCGAGGATGCTGAGCACGGTGGTGGTGTTGAAGAATATTTACGACCCCCACCAACCCCTCCACCGGTTAAAACTCACCCCCGAAAGGGGTATTTTTTTATATCAGCGGCAAAATGTCTGCCCCCCCCCCGCTTTCGAGGATGCTGAACACGATGGTGGTGGATGTTTTTTTTTTTCAAATCCCTTCAAACCCCAAATCAATTAATAAATCACCCCTTTCGGGGGTGAGTTTTGGCTGGTGCAGGGGTTGCTGGAGGTTGCAAGGGATATTGAACACCACCACCGTGTTCAGCATCCTCGAAAACGGGGCGACAGACGTTTTGTCGCTGATATAAAAAAAATTAAAAATACCCTTTCGGGGATGAGTTTTGACCGGTAGAGGGGTTGGTGAGAGCCGGAACACACCACCTTCAACACCACCACCATGCTCAGCATCCTCGAAAACGGGGGAAAAGACGTTTTTGTACAAGGAAATGATGTATGGGGGTGGTTTTTGGCCGTTTTGGGGAGTTGCGCAATCCCAAAGAGACATTCTGACACCGGCATGGTGTTCATCATCCTCGAAAACTGTGGGGTGGGGGGTGGGGGAGGTACTCTCGATCCGGGTAAATCGAGATCAATGTTCGTCCGACTCACAGATGCCACTAGAAAGCTATCTCACCTTTACTCAGTTATCTGTGGTTTGAGTAACTTCATCTTCATCCTACTCAATAGTCTCTATAAGTTCATCTGTGTATACATTGGGAAGAACCTGCTGAACGAATTCCAATATCTCAATCTCAACCTCACTGATATTGTTCAACTTTATTTACGGTGGGATACTTTTATATACTCTTTCATGTTTTTCTCATTGTTAAATTTGAAATAGTCCATACTCCGTTCACCTGTAATACATAAAATAAGAGGTCAAAACGAAAGGTCTTAGAGAAAACTGTCGTCTTTATAGTACGATTAGACCACGTACTCAGTAATTTTAACATACCAAGAATCATGTTCACCATTACAGTCATCTTTTCATTTAAAATTTTAGCATTATACCTTTCAACTGTCCATTACTTCTTGGACAAGCAATATCATTTAAAACATGTTTGATACTTTGTTCACTGCAGAATTTCTTCATCCCATTGCTTGTAAAATACTTCCCTCTATCAGAACTTAATCTTACTTGTAACCAATAATTTCAATCAATGGTTGAAGACTCTGTGTGATGTATTTCGCACTGCCATCATGTACAGCCTCTATCCAAACATATTTGGTGAAAGCGTCAACAATTACCAGCGTGTAGACATTGCCATTTTCAGTCCGACAGAATGGACCCAGGTGATCAAGGTGTAATGTATGAAATTGTTTATTGATCTTTTCAATCGGGTGCAGATATCCCTATCGTTTAATTGTAAGTTTCTTCACACATAGACAGGATTATATGACTTCACCTATTTCTTGAAAAACTCTTTGATCCGTGGAACCCATTTTTTTTAAATGGATCGAGTGTTCTTCTTAACCTAGGGTGACCGTTATCATCGTGCTGCAACTTTACAACACTCCATTGTATGACTTTTGGGATGGTGATCCCTATTTTCTCCATTAACGATTCTACAGATCATATTACCTACCCAGATACAACATTGATCCGCTGTACTTTTCCCGAGTGGTGTTTTGATTAACTAAAGAGTCATCATTTTGAGATTGAACAGACTCTACCCAATCAGCTTCTTTAATCAAATTCACTGGAAGTGGAGATCCAACCACCAATGAAAATAAAATAATAAAATAACTTATAAATAAAAGGAAAAATAGAAAATTTCCAAATTGACCTTCATAAGCAAGTTCTCGTATTACACCAGCTGGCTTTAAAAAATATTTATGTATGCAATGTGCCATATCGAAAAATAGGACTTTTGAATTTGGTCGCCATATGTGAGTTCTCGTTATTGTGTTCTTTAAAAATTGAGTTTAACTATACTTAGAACTGAGAGCTGACAGCTCAGGACTTGGGTATTTCCCAATTATAATAATCTCTTGACGCTTACGTCACTAACCGTTCAACATATGGGAGTTTTCTCCCGGTGTAATAATCTTATCGAAAGCAAGTTAAGTCCTGCACACAAGAGAAAAGTGTGAACTGTGAAGTGAATGAAACGGCGAAAACAAATCGGTACACTTCAACAGAGCAGCACTGAAAGCGCCAGTGGCGGTTCGTGGTCGAGAATGAAGGGGGTTAACAAAATCAGCAACGGGCAGTTTTAATATAATAAAAATGGTCTTTTTGGTGCTATGTATATCTAAATTGAAATTTATAAAACCTTAGAAAATCCCATGTATTTAAGAGGAGCAAGACGTCCTTTGGATAACAGTGGGAGTAGGAACAAAATTTCAAACACAATGTGTTCGGTACACTTTTTGAAAATCAATTTCTGAATACTTTTTATGTAAATAAACATACAAGTTTTTCATGTTCATATGTTTCAATTTTTTTTATGATTTGCCTTTGAAACAAGTCAGTAGATCACAAAAGTGAGAGGTCTACGATATAGCCAAATATTTAGTGAACCTACCAAAAAAAGTTTCAAATCGTCAGATGAAATAAGTGAGAATAAAATGGCATCGAAATACAAACAGTAAAACGTAATGGTTTATTGTTATGCTGAAACATCCCCAGGTTATAAATCCATCCCCTCTTTCCCCCCCCCCCCCCCCCGCTGCGTTGCCACTTTTTTTCTCTTCTATTGATAAGTAAACTGTTTTCTTCCTGGCCTTCCTCTTCCTGAACTCTTGTCAATTCCCGGATTGCTCGCTCTGCACTATCTCTTTTCAATAACCCACTCTTAATGAATCCTATCTATCTTCAACCTGAAAAAGAATGCGAATTTTTACAAATAAATTATACAGGATAAGAATTAAAATTTTCAATTAAAAATTCCTGAGCTTTTATTAACAGTATAACAAATATTTAATTGCCAATATAAGGAATTACTCGAATTAAATGGATTTAATAACACAATTGTCAAAAAATATCGAGTCAAAAATATATTAAAGGCTCATAATCTTTGTATGAACCAAAATTGATTTGAATTTAACGGAGATTTTTTCACCAGCAAGGGACGGCAATGGAGAACTCCTTGTCACCATTCCTTGCTAATATTTTTATGAGCAAAGAACCCGAAACCAAAAAAAAAATTCGAGCATTTCCCCAGGGTTTGGTTTAGGTATATTGATGATATGTATTCACAATTTTTAATACAAAGAAAGCTAATTTAAATAATTGTGTTTCAAAATTAAATGGCCGTTTCCCAGCTATAAATGTTACGTACGAAGTTGAGAACAGTGACAAACTACCATTTTTAGATGTATTAGTTATTAGATATAGTGAAAATAGGTTAGAATTTGATGTAATAACGGTAATATAGTTTTGAATAACGGTTATCAAGAAATAAATAAGAGAAATGTTGATAACAAACAGTGCTTTTAAGAAAGGGGGTTACAGAACAGGTCCTAATTGGACATATGACGAAAAAAAAAGTGTCTTGGGGTTTTCAAGATCTAGGCACTTTTGTAAAATTGGTGTAATTGTGGTAATATTTTCATGCCACGCCTTCAAATAAATGCCGATTGTTGATTTTGTTTGTTATATTGAGCTGAATAATACGCCATTTGAATAAACTATAACATTTTACAACGGTTACATACGGTTTAAAAACAATTTAAATTTAGAAATTAATTTTTAAGGTTTTGATTATTATTATTATCACCTTTCAACTTTGACTATTCACCCTTTGTAAACAGTGTACTAGAAGGGATCTGCAACAATCCTCAAAATATGGCACATTTAATGCAAGTTCCAAAATGCTGATAAAAGTAGTATCTTTAATTGTTTAATTTTTTAAAAAAGAAATGCTTTTAACTACAGCAAGTCACCAATTTCGAGATCATTTTCTTACGTATGAAACTATGTACATTGTTTGTTTTTTTCGTTTTTTTTTTGTATGAAAACTGTGTCAGGATATTAAACATAAAATATTTAACTACTTCAGGTAAAAACTGCTGAAAAGCTTTAAATATTACTACCATCTTACGACCGATCACATTCCTCGGTCAGTACGTTTCACTACTCTGTTTCGGCTGTGCACTCTTTCCGTATTCGTGTATTTGTACTACCGACCTGGCTTTGTTACACTGGATTTTATTTACGCTAAAGATACTCCAGAGTAAAAATGCCCTCCTGGTACCAACACCTTCAGACAACTCAAAATGAAGTCTTTATTTGGCTTGGCCATACATTTTTCACAAATATTTTTAATATCTCCCATAAACTTTAATGGGAGATTTTTTAGTGCTCTGTCGAAAGTGTAATTTCTGTAAATTTTTTATTTTTATTTTTAACATATTTGACGTATTTTGAATAAACTTAACCTCCCGCCCTATTAAGCTAAAAACCTTTACATTTACTGACTATTATGTTTTGAAGTGCATGTCTTGTGTGTGTCTTTTGCAAATTACCACTACACAAGCGTGCCAAATTTCAAGTTGATGCCTTTAAGCATTTTCGAGTTATCGTGTTCAAAAATAAGTAACAGTCAGACAAGGTTTAAATGAAAAATGTTATAAAATGTCAAGCTTTTAAGCTTGACATTTTATAACATTTTAAGCCCATTTAGGCAATATAAATTTTTAAAAAATATTTGTATAATAATAAGTGATATTGAAAGTACCAACCAGCCCCGGTCTCCCCTGATATAAAATAAATTATACATTTATTGTCATTTTTCTCTGGGGGTTCACCTGCTCACTTGCTGCTAGGCAGAATCCGCCACTGGCCGAGCTGTATTTTTACGTGAGCTTCCCAAGGCTGTGTTCATTTGCCGTAATAATGCAATAAATAGCGAGTAAGGCCGAAGCTACATACAAATACTATGCGTTCCTAGTCGTCTTTCAGACACGTCATTCAAGCATCGGGTACACTTAAAGTTACTGGGAGAGAAATGTATGTACAGGGTGAGTGTGCATTAGACTGTATCAAAAAAATCGACTATTTTTTTTCTCAAAAATTACTCTTGGAAGTATTGTTCAGGATGTCGAAAAAAATAGTCTGTGAATATATTAGATATTAATTTTAGATATTAAGAGGCGACTCATCGCGATTTTCCATTTCCCATTTAATTAACATGGGAAACATTTGTTTTCAAGCTTTGGAATTTTGTTTTTAATTGTTTTAAATTTGGAAAAGAGTTACAAAATCCCAAAGCTTGAAAAAAAAATGTTTCCCATGTTAATTAAATGGGAAATGGAAAATCGCGATGAGTCACCTCTTAATATTAAAATTAAGAGCTGATATTTTCACAGGCTCATTTTTTCGACATCCTGAACACTATTTTCAGAGTAATTTTTGAAAAAAAAAAATAGTCGAATTTTTTGATGCAGTCGAGTGTGCATTACATTTCATTATGTCATTTCAGAGCTGTCATTCCCATCTCCCGTTTCTCCGGTGTTTTTAGAACTACACAAAAAATATACAGGGGCAACTTATTTTTTGTAAAATTCCAGAATATGCTGTATGAAAATTTGCAACAAAAATGTATCAGCTGTTTAATTAACATTATTTTTTAAATGATATGCCCTGTATTATTTGTTGAATTCCGCTTTTTCTTCCGATTACGATATTAAATATGTCCTACTATTTTCCACAGTTTTTTTTAAGTATTAGGCATTGAGTGTACAAAATATACTCGGGAATGTGACGTTATTTATTTATGGTAAGAATATAACACTATTTGCAAATAGTGTATCTTTGTCAAAAATAAACGATGGTTCCTTTGTTGCCTAAATTAATGAAACGCACATTTTAAAAGCTATTAATATGTTTAACATATTTTGGTAAATACGAGGTGTGTATATTAAGTAATGACACTGTTTTTTTTTGAGTAGAATTATAATTCAGTATTGTCTCTCTTGAAAGTAACTTCTTTGGGAAGCCACACAAACACTGGAGACGGTTCTTCCATTCCTCATAGCAGTGCTGGAACTCGAATACTGGAATAGCCTTCAGTTGGTCGGTTACCTTGCGGTTTGAATGTTTTCTATGGTCTCCAAATGACGTCATTTGCGGTGATTTTTCAATCTCGGGAAGTGAAAAAAAGTCACAAGTACTCAAGTCAAGCGAATAAGGAGGCTGAGGTGTGACAGGAATGTTTTTACTGACTAAAAACTCGTTTACTGAAATGGCTGTATGACAAGGCGCATTGTCAAGATGCAACATCCAGTTGTTCTTGATGTTTAGTCTCACACGCATGACACTTTCGACATTTTTCAAGAACCTCTCTGTAAAAATGTTGATTTACTGTTTGGCCTGGAGGCATAGACTCTTTGTGAACAATTCCCTGGCTATCAAAATAGCAAATCAGCATGCATTTGATTTTCGACTTGCTCATTCTTACTTTTTTAGGTCTTGAAGAGCTTGAAGTGTGCCATTCCATGCTTTGGCGCTTGGTTTCCGGGTCGTACTCAAACACCTCTCAAACACCGTCTCATCATAAGTAATGACATGTTCCATAAAATTGGGATCATATTCAATCGATTCCAAAAAGTCATCACCTTTCTCTCCTGATGTCCTTTTTTCCTGCGAAAGGTTTTTTGGAACCATTTTTGTGCAGATTTATCTCATCCCCAATTGCTTTTCAAAATTTGAGGAACAGTGGTGTGATTCAAATTTAACTCTTCCCCCTTAACATTCTTGTCGTCAACCGTCGATCTGAACGCACAATATCCCGTATTCTACCGACATTTTCATCGGTTCTTGAAGATGAAGGCCTTCTGCTGCGTGGTTCATCTTCAATCGACTCTTTTCCTTCTGAGAATGCCTTAAACCACCGAAAAACCTGGTCTCTTGAAAAAACACTGTCTCCGTAGGCGTGTTGAAGTTTTGCAAAAGTATCCGTTGCGCTATGTCCAAGTCTAAAGTAAAACCTTATAGCACACTTTTGCTCAAAATGTCACTCATTTTTTAAATCGCACTAGAAAGAATAAACAAATGACTCTAACAAGTTCAAACTTGTACTGAAGGAGCATTACATGTTAACCTACCACCCTTCCAAGTCCCGTCTCCGCAGTGTTGCCAGATCGGACGCTACGTTGCCAGTCTCATTACTTAATTTACACACCTGGTATTATTTGAGGTAAAATACCTTAAAATTATTTAAGGCCGCTGTGAAAGAAAACATGAGAATAGGTTGCCACTTTTAGGCGCATCTTCTAACCTTTTATATTTTATTATATTGTCTGTTCTGATTATACAAATTGACATGTAGTATTTACTAGGCACGTACTAATAATCGTCATTTACACGTACATATATGTTAAACCAATAACTAAAAGCCCTTTAAACGTGTGTTTCGCTGATTTAGGAAACAAAATAACCAAGACTGCAATTTTAGTGTTTAATTTTGACAACAAATAATACCACACATTACTATAAATTACGTGATACTTCCGAGTATTTTTTCAGTATGAAATTTGAGACAGTTTGAAATTATCTGCACCTTACATTGACTTTAATAGTGGTTTGTGCCTTTTTGAGTTTCAAATTTTTATCTTGCATTGAAAAACTGTTCTTTTCGGAACAATCAAAGTGTCATAGTTGTTAGCCTGCCGTTTGCGAAATGCCAAAACAGTTAAACAGCTGCTGCCAAGAGTTAGTAACATCTTTGATACTCTATTTTGAAAAAAAAACGAGACAATAGTTATCTATTCCTACCCTTAACTGTTAGAAAAAGGTAATTTAAATACAAAATTGAAATATTAATCAAAACTACAGTTCAATATATTTTTAAGCGTACAGCAGCCCTAAAATTGAATGTTTCTACGGTTAATTGTATTGCACAAAAAGCAAAAAACAATGAACTCACCTAGAAAGCATAATCCTACCAAGAGGATTACAAATACTGTAGTAGTTGAATATACGAGTAGGTATATACACAAATTGCACTATTTGCAACCGAATGGTGTTTGTAAAAAATATCTAATTTGTGAGAATTTTTTTTACAAATTTCAAAATTTCCATATGCCTTTTTCTACTAATTTTTCATCCCATTAAACAACTTTACTAACTTTATCTTTACTAACTTATACCAATTTTTTCTGATACTTTTTGTACTTGAATATTTATGCTCCAATCAATGTGTTTTACATTTTTAAAATTACTCCACTTTTTAGTGTTGAAAAAAATAAGTTATTAAACAACAAACAAACATAAAGAATATATCCACATGCTAGGCAAATTTCTAAAATACTAAATAATATTATGACAATCTGGCATCAGTGCGCTCTAAAACTTACAACACGTGTTTGATGACATGCATCGGTTTTTATTTTGGATTGTTTTAATTAGAGGAACAGGGGGAATTCGACAAATAGAAAATATAAAGGGTGTTCCATTTTAAAAATACAATATTAAGCAGCTGCTACGTGTCTCATTTTTTTTTTTTCATATTCTGAAATTTGAAAAGATGAAGCTAAGATGGAGTGATAGAAAATCGCTAGATTTTTTTAAATGAAATACATGTATGTTTTTCCAAAAAGCTGAAACTCTCGTTTTTTTTTCCTGAATACAGCGATATAAAATTTATGGGATTATGTCGATTAACTCGGGGTTGTGGGAGACAATTTGTTAGATATATATGTAAATCATGGAATGTAATGTGTGTAATTTCAATAAATACCTTTTCCTATCATGAATCACAAATATAACACAAAATAGTCAAAAAAATTGTTCTACTATTAAATTAAAAATAATACGTTTAAAAAAATAGTTACAAATTAAAAAAAAAACGCATTTAGTGACATGAAAAATTGAGCCAATAATGGGGTTTCCATAAAGGGGTTTTTTGAAATTCAGGACAAGTGAGCCCTGAAATCCGGATAAAATCCGGACTTTGCCGAAAAAATACGCCATAAATTTACTTATGTACTTTAAAGTGTAAATAAAATTGTAAACAATGAAGAATTTATTTGTTTTATTAGAAAATACGTTTTAACGCAAAAAAGTACATACATCTATGCTTATTATTAAGGTAAATGGTATATCAATATCATGTAAAAAAATAAAATCTATATTCTTTGGTAAAGAAAATGCAGTTGGCAAGTTGTTGTATAAAAATAACTAATCTACGTGATATTTCTTCTGATTTCTGAACTTCGTTCAGGATGGAGAAATTTTCCGGTGACATAATATAGTCATAAAATTCAGAACAGGCATTATACTAGAGATGTGGCGTCATAGCGATTAAAATATTCAACAAAGTTTTTTACGGAGTCCAGGTTTCCCGGACATTTTTTCAAATTCCGGCCGGACTTCCCCGGATACCTTAAAAACCCAAACATTTCTGGGTAAATCCGGACGTATGGAAACCCTAGCCAATAACAGCATACTAAAGTTTTGCCTTGTTAAATTATTGAGGTCTTTCGGCCTATTTAAGCGTGCAATGATGATGCTTCTATTTTTTTCGTACGAGTTTGCGCAGTGTAGTAATTAATGTTTAAATGTCTATCTGCTTCTAATGAGTAATTCTGTAATGAGTAATTTTAATGTGTACTGTGTTACACATAAAGGCCACATTATCTGGAAAACTTTTATCAAACAATGTTTTTGAAAGATTATGTTATACATACTAGATTGGTTTAAAACAGTAAAACAGTAGCGCAGCCAACCCCCCCCCCCCCAAGGCGAGCCAGCAACTAACAAAAAAATCATGGTCGTTTTATGCATCTTCATACTTAATTGCATAATATTTTGTTTTTTATACGTTTATCATTGTTTAATAGACCTTAATAAAAACACACTTTTCAAGATTTTTGTTTTCACGGAATAAAATCATATTGTGTATGCTACTACAAAGAAAATAAAATTTGACTGGGAGACTCGACCCCCCCCCCCCCCCAAAAATGTTTTCTGGCTGCGCCACTGGTTTAAAACAAAATATATTTTGTTTTAGTTTCAAAATTTTTTGAAATATGTCTATCTATCCTACAAACTTCATTTTGTTATTGATATTATTCAAACTAATTCCTTTTATTTTATTCATTCAAGTTAAGTTAAACATCATATTTTTAATTCTTCAAAATTGCTGTAGATATTGACTTAAAATTAATTTTTGAAAACCTGTATTACGAAACTGAATTTCCAGTAGCGAAATATCAGAAACGTAGCTAACGAAGAGTAATTATGTATATGTTGGACTTTAAAATTTTCCAATTTCGATACTTTTTTAACTTTACTGAAGTTGTTTAGGTACATACATGGTGCCTGTTTTTATTTACGTACTAACTAATCTATAAAATTCTCATTTTTCGAGATAATCGATTAAACTTTTTTTTATTCAAAGAGCATCAAAAACTTCTGACCTTTACCATCGCTTTTAATATTCATCCCCATGGCCTGCTACGATTTTTTAAACCCCGGAATTCAGTATAGCCAATTAGCGTTTTTTTATTTAAAATCTGAATTCATAGCGTTAATCAGGGCTCCTCCAAATTCCCATATGCGAAATTTAAACAAAAAATATACAAGGTGTTTATTTCTATACGATCTCAAAGTTGAGCAAAATATCGAGTTTGAGAGCCGCTAAGCGAGTCAAGTGTCAAGATAGTTGAATGTTATCTAAAATCGCTTAAAACTTAATCGTGGCATAACTATCGTGTACTGTATTTCCATTCTAAATTGAAAATAGGTAGAAAAAAGCAAGGTTGTCAGATATATTTTCTAAAATTGCTAAGCTCACTATACAAGTATACTTCATACTTCAGTAAACTGTTAATTCGTGACGTTCTTAGAAAGCTAGTTTGGACATATTTAGAAAAAAAATACATAGGTATAAATGTATTAGTTAGCATTAAAATAAAGCGTTTAAAATTGCTGGAAAAAAATAATTATAAATCAAAACAACTTTATGTATATTACTATAAGAAAATTTTGAAGACGACGCGCCGCCAACGCGATGCGATCAGCGAGCGAATGCCGATCCAATATACTGAAAATGGGAATTTAGAGGTAAAATGATTTACGATAGGGACCAGGACGTATCATAGGAAACAGACATTATTGGATTGTCTGGCTAAAGGGGCATTATTTCCAGCAAATTAAATTAAAAAATTAAAGTTTTTGTATGGTTAATTTACTCCTAATATTGATGAAAAAATACTTATTCGGTCTACTTCTAAATTTTACGACGTGTTAAAATGATTCTAACGACCTTATAGGAATGTCTACTTAAGAAAGCCTTTAACACGTGGACAGCGCGAAAGGAAGTCGATAAACTATTCGTAGCTACTTAACAGACATGTGTTAAAATAATAATAATAAATATAGAATAAAAATGCAATTTTTTAAGATTCTGGCTAAAAGATGCACATTATTTACAGAAAATTATATTACAAATAATTAAAGATTATTGCTTTGCATTTTATTTAAAAAAAAAGAATTGTAAAAAACAAATATAAAATATTTAGGAATTTATTTAGATAAAATGGGAACAAAAATTTTTTACAAGTTTACTTCGAATTTTATAAAAGATATATGCACACCAACATGTAATCATGAAGTTGACACCATATAGCATATTTTTGCTTCAAATACCACATGCGAGGGTTTTATCATTTCTAACCCTATTTAGAAAATAGAATTGGATATAAAAAAACATTGATTCGGTGTACTATATGTAAAAAAAAAAAAAATAAAAAAAAGATAAAATAAAAAAATAAGTAAACAAGAATTATAAGAAAATAAATAAATATTTTTAAAAAAATTATTATTTGAACAATTATATTATTTTATAAAAAATATTTTAATTTTTATAAACTATAAATAAAAATTTGAAATTTTTAAAAGATTCTATTACCACAAGTCACAAAGGGGTCATTTATACTATGTTTTATTTTAATGTAAAATTTTAATGTAAACCTAAATGAGTAATGAAATATATTATTATTATTATTATTATTATTATTAAAGAATAAAAAACTGTATTTTTTTGTCTATTAGAGCCGGGGGTAACATTAAGTTTAAGTGATTCTAGTAATTCTATCATTCAACTGTCTTGACATAATTCCATAGCACACTTGACTATCGTCTATCGGTTCTAAAACTCGATATTTTGCTCAACTTTGAGATCGTATATAAAGAAACGCCTTGTATATTTTTTATCCAAATTTGGTAAAAAAAGTAAACACCCCGTATATACATACGTACAAAACGTCTGTGGAAGAAAAAATCTGGATCGTATGAAATATATTCCAAAGTATTTTTTAAATGTCAGAAAAATATACATTTTTGAAATCAGGGGGAAGAATTCTTGCAAAAAAAGAAGGCAGTATACAGGAAGCTCCATTTAAAAATGATATTTCTTTCATTTTGTGACTTGACGCTCAATTGTTAATTTTGATAATACAGAAAATTTATTAAAAATCTTATACCAGAAATGTTTTCTATCTCGTATAGTAAACCCAGCAGGTAGGTATCTAAATATAAACGAATTTTTTTCTCTCTCTTTTCAATTTTTGTGATAAATTTTGTAAATGGTAATAATTCGATGTAATAAAATGTAAACTTTACCGCGATCTTCCACCGTGAATTCCTATATATTTTTGCCACAGATAAAGATACGGTATCATATCTTTCTGCTGATAATTTTATATCTGCTATTAATGTACATACTTCTAAACGTTTCAGAAAATATTTTTTTTGTATTAAACGTTTTACAGATAAAATGAATATACGAGTTATAATAGGCAAATACATATTTTCAGTGGCTGTACTCGTGTTATTATAAATCACGTATTACATATTTAGAATAAATATCTGCGTCTATGAGTAAATAAAAAATAATTAACAATGATTCAAGGATCGCTTTAATTTCGAAAATATTCAGTATCGTAGGGATAATAGCAAAAAAAATATGTTTTTATAACAATCACTTCCTAATACAGGGTGTCCATTTCTTAGGAGGGACATAGGCGTACGCATCATAATATAATACGTGTGATACAAGAAAGTAAGTTATATTAAAGGGTATCTATCCCCCCATAAGTACGATGAAATGCCCCCCCTTTTTTTTTTTTTTTTCTTCGCACGATGAAAGTGTTTCTTAGGGCTAATTATGAAAGGTAGACCGAATTTTAGGTCAAAAAAAAATTTTCCTCTCAGCTAGGTATGGAAAAAACCCTGTTTTTTACGTTTTATTTTTTTTCTCGGTTTTTAACTGTCGAAAAAAATCTGAAAAAATTCATGAGTACAGAAAATATGATTTTTCGCACTTTTGGTCATGACCCACCACTCAAAAAAAATCTGAAAAAAACTTAAGGTAGTAAAAAACAGTTAAAAATATAACATTACAAATCTGAGCCTGAAGCTTTTTTTGGTTAAAAGATATGGGATTTTTAAAGTTTGAATAATTTTTTTAGAGGTCATAAGTAAGTAAAATAGAGAAGCAGTTTCGGGAACGTGGACATGTACCGTAGCTAAAGAAAACTCCTCCCAATAAACTTAGTGGTGATCAGAAATTGGATGTAATGCTTATGCTTGAAGAAAATCCACATACGTCGAGTCGTGAAACAGGTTCAGCATTAAATATTAGCCATTCCTCGATTCTCCGCATATTGACAGAAAATCAGATGTACCCATATAAACTGGTACCAACTAATGAGCTCGCGGAAGATCTTTTTGATAGAGGAATTATCTTTGTGAACAAATGATGCAAATGATAGATGACAATACTTTACAAATAGAAAATGTTTTATTTTTGGATGAATCTACATTTACACTTCACGGCCATGTTAATCGCTAAAACTGCCGTTACTGGTCGGGAGAAAATCCTCACTGGATGAGGGAACTACACACGCAAAACCCTGAGAAAGTTAATGTTTGGGCAGGAATAATTGAAGAAAATATCATTGGTCCCTTCTTCATTGACGAAAATTTGAATGGAGAAACTTATTTAGCGCTGCTCCAAAATAATGTTGTACCGACGATGGCAAACTTGTATCCAGCTGAAGGAAACCCACAACTTCCAGGTAATGCAATATGGTTCCAGCAGGACGGTGCACCAGCACATTACGAAGTCAATGAGTCAATGTCCGGCAATCTCTCCACAAAATCTTTCCAAATCGCTGAATAGGGAGACGTGGTTCTGTAGAATGGCCTGCACGATCACCTGATCTCACGCCGCTAGACTTCTTCCTATGGGGTATGTGAAAAGTATGGTCTACAAAACCAAACCCGACGATTTAGCAGACTTAAGAAGAAGAATAACACTTGCAATTAGGTCGATTACCCCGCAGATGTTAACGAACGTTAGAAGACATTTCTATTTACGTCTAGGATGCTGCCAAGATGCTGGAGGCATCCATTTTGAACATCTGCTGCATTAATAATGGTTTGTTTTTTATTTTAATGTAACAAATTTCCTACGCTGGAGAAACTTTTATTCTTGTTAAATGTTTCTGCAATAAAATTTAAAAACATGGCAGTTTTGAATAGATAATGAAAATACCTTTCAAAAGAAGTATCACACGCCCCTACTTCCAATTTGAAAATGTAGGGGTTGTAGCTGTCACCTGAAGGGGGTTGAATTTAGGGATGACATTTTTACGTCGCAAGATGTCATTTTAGAATTAGAAATTGACGTGTCTCAGAATTTTCTAAAAAAATGCATAATAATGGAGCTACTGAATTTATTCCATTTGGCTGTTCCACACTGTGATATAAAAAATACGTTTTTAGATACTAGCGATAATCTACCTTTTTGCCTGCCCCAATTTTTTTTTTTCACAATCAACTTTCAAACAATTTCATAAATTCCCGACTTTTCGTTTCTATTTGTTTTATCTTTTGGGTTTTCTAAAAGTTGTAATTTGTTTTTTGAGGTATATTTATTGAAGTCGTGAGAAGGGCTCTACAGATGTTGCCTAATCCGCGGGCGAATCCCTTCTTAAAGTAAAACAACAAATTTTGAAATTTGGACGGTCCGAAAAATGTGGAATTGAACAGATTTTTTTAAATGTACAGTATAGGTACTCGTATATCGTTTATAATTACGTTGAAATGAAAATGGACTTTATTCATAATAGAAAAGAGTACACTTTCATGGGTACAAAAAGCTGAAACAACAATGATATATACTTATTTTAATATGTAGGTACTTACAAATTGATTCTACAAACAACTTAACATTGAACTACTTTTAATTAAATTTTAACCAAAAAATCTGTTATTTTAGTTTTTTTTTTTTTGTAATTTATTTGTTTTCTAAAACTTTTTTTCGATAGCTTTTTCCAAATGTAACAAAGCGAAATCTGTTTTAGATTCTTTTAGATTTTGATTAAATGTGAAAAAATGTTGAATCGTTTGAATCGCTGAAAATGCATCGTTTATTGAAGGTGGTTGAAAATAGATTATTTCGTCCATTTCTACATCTTCGTTAAGTTTTGACTCCATATTTGAATCTGAGCCAGCTAAAATTTCATATTCGGTTATGCTCCACCGTTTCGAGTTCTCCATCAATATTTGAAGTGTTCCCAACTTTCTTGAGATGCTAGGTTAATTACAGGTAAAGTGCGGATCCATTGAGCTAGAGGTAGATTAGATCTTCATCCTTATCATTTTGTAGTCGAAGCCGTTCTGCTAGTGGTAGTAAATCTTGTGAAATTAGAGAAATGATTTCAAGGATATCTAGTTTTTATGGAATACATTTTTCTTCAACGTCTTTTAAATGTTTCATGATTGTTTTCTAAAATGTGTTTTTAGAGACTGTCATGGTGTTTGGAGAAAGAAAACATGTTTTATGAGCTTTAAATTCTAAAGATTCGGATGAACTGGACAGTTATCCAAAAGCAATACAATTTTCTTTATTTGTCTAAGAAAATGTTACTTTGCTAATTTTATGGGGTGGTGCTCCATCTTGCTGAAAAACAATTTCTTGCGCTTCATTTAAAGGTAATTCATCGATTATATCTTCAATATCGTTCCGTAGCTTGTAAAGATCACTGGTCAGCGAATGGTAAAATAAATCTGACCCAAAGTTTTATTCTTTTATATCCCACCCCATACGTTTACAGATCGACAGCCAGATGTTCACATAAAAATTTTCGAATTGTAAGGAATGTAGTAATGAATGATTTTCCTATTTGGAATTCATGCAGTGCTAAAACAGGACTCATCACTTCATAACATTTTATAAAAGAAATTTGGATCCCTTTCTAGTTTTTCATAGTTCTACAGAATGTGAAACGTTCTTGTTTATTAGCTTGGGTTAAATGTTGGCTTAAAAGGATGAAAGCTGTATTTTTTTTTCAAAGTTGTATATACTTTTGCAAACACTTTTCAACAAAGTTTTGACCCAAACTCTTATCGAATTCTAATTCAGCCAATTTCGACAAGTTGACAATAATCTTGTCTTGTCTAAATGTTTTTAAATTGTGTATGTCTCTTCATACTTGAATCCATTGCATATTACACGAAAAATTGAAATAGGCATTTTTTTGTTTAGTTTTTTAAAATAAGTATAATAAACTACACATATTCGTAGTCAGGAAGATTAGCCCAATTATTTAGTGACATATTATACAAGTTGTTCCATAAGAAAAAATATGTTTTATTTATCACGCTTTTCTACAACACCCTATATACGTGAAAACTATTTGATAAAAAACAGCATTGTACTCTACATCTTTTGTATTTAACATTTTTTTATACAGGATGTATCTAAATAACACCGAAAAAAAATTAAGAGGTGATTCTCCGATGAAAAGTAAGGGGGGTTTTCGGTATACAATTTTTTTGAAAACACCCTCTCCTGAAACGTTACGCCCCTCCAGAAATTAAAAAAAAAATGTTTTTCTTTTTTATTTTCCCTATACATTAAGCTAAAGAAACGAAACTTGATGAACACTATCTGTTAATAAAACAACACTTTCTGAAATTATTTCACCCCTATAGTATATTTCTAAAGGGTTGAAATAATCAATCCCTAAGATGTTTTTTCTTATACCTAACTCTTTTTTTCGACAAAACTTTTTACATTTAAAAAGTATATCTTAAAGGTCCCATTCATTTACTAACTTTTTGATATCTTCAAGTTTTTTCGAAAGGTTAGAGATTAATGAGAAAACAAAGTAAATGTATTGCAATGCATTTTCAAAAAGACAAGCTGTTTAACGCGAGGGTATTTTTCCGTAAGATCTAGTTGCCGGTTGTTTAGAATGGAATGCATAGAAACAATTTTATTGAAAGAGGGATTGTGATATGTCATTTACTGTTACTTTTTCTTAATCTTTCGCATGTTTTATGATTTTCTGAAGAAAATAGTTGGTACACCCATTTTAAATATGGGTGTGCTAACGGTAATGCATTGAAGACGCAAAGAATTTATGCTGAACAGTACCCCACAGAACGTAAATTACCCCATCATACTACGTTCACAAGTATTCACCAACGCTTGCGGGAATTTGGTAAATTTGAAAAGAGAAGTCATGACTGGCCGTATCCGAGAATCCAGAACTGACGCTCTGGAAGAAGACGTACTTAATTTGATCGATGAATCCCCAGAAACTAGTACCAGGAAAATAGGTAGTGCCCTAAATGTAAGCCATTCGGTAGTTTTTAAAATTTTAAAAGAACAACAGTTATATCCCTACCGTCTTCAACGGGTGCAAGCATTACTGATTCGAGATTTTTTACCGCGTGTGTTTTTTTGTCAATGCTTAATTAACATGATCGACCAAGCGCCACAATTCTTAAGAAATATTTTATTTACTGACGAGGCGAATTTCTCATGAGACTGTATTAGAAATTTTCATAATAATCACACACACAATCGAGGACAATCCTCATGGCTTTTTTGAAGGAAATCATCAGTATCGATTTCCATTAAATCTGTGGCTCGGAATTATTGACATTTAATAGGTTTATTTTAGGTTTAATAGGTTTTATTTTCTTCCACTGCGATTAGATGGTGACTCATATTGTCATTTTCTCGATTCTGCTACAGTTTCGGCTTGTTAGTTGGAGAAATGTATTGCTTCGGGCCATTTCGAGAAATAATCCATTACCACCATCAAATACGTGTTGTCATGGTTAGTTACAGGTCCAATAATGTCCACTGCTACCCTCTCAAATGATGCTCTAGATAACTACTTCACCATTATATCACAATTTATTGTTTTTGATCCTTTTTTAGCTGAGCACATATCACACATCTATGCACCATTCTTCTACATCTCTGCGACAGTTCACCTAATAAAGTCGATGCCTCACTAAAGCCAAAATCCTGTTTACTCCGAAATACCCTACTGTTGGGCTACTGTGAACTTCATCTAGCACATGGTGAATCCCTGCTTTAGGCAAGGCCAACTGCGGACACTCCATCGGGGCTCTCCTATGTACTTTTGATGCAATAGGCCATCGCGAAAGCAAAGGGAACTCCATTGAGCCCACTATGCCTTGATAATCGTACCTAGAAACTTTTTGCGAGATTAGTCGAACTCAATTCTTTCACCCGTTCCCGGATTACTTTCGGGTCTTTTTTTTTCTTCAGGCTCTTCTCGAGAACCATTCATCTTGGACTTGTACTGTTGTTGCCATTAACAGCTCATTGCAAGTCTCATATATAGAATTGTATGCGGGTAGAACACCTTCTTCAGCTTGTCCAGAACGTTCATGTACTCGTTCGTTGTGCATGTATGAACATCCTCGTTCTCTTTCGGTTTTGAGTACCAGCAATCGACACGTGCCCCCTAGCATCGGCTAATCATTGTTTTCCTAACCTCTCGCTAGCGATCTAGAACGAGATCTTCAGTCTGGAGTAGAGGAATGACATTTCTCCCACAGTTGTAGCAGCTTATCATATTTTGTGGCGAGTATGACTATCTCATTGCGTTTAATGTCTCCCACATTATTTTCTCTACGGCTTCTATAAGTAATTGGAATTCATCAGATGTACCTTACCCTACTCTGGGTTTGTATTCCTCGAGGCTTCTTAAATTCCAAGGCAGCTGATGTGTCTCCTAAGCCTCAAAGCTTGCTGCATTTCAGTGTCTAGTAACCCATCCACAAAAGTCTGTATACCAATGTACCAAGAAATTCTTTAGATGCTTGAGGGCAAACCAAATGTATGAGCTGTGCTTTGTCAGCTTTGTATTCTTGAAGAGATTTATTGCTTCTTTGCTATCTACTCTTGAGTTGGGACTGGTAAAGTTGGCCGAGATATTTGTGCCCATACCTTATTTCTTGCTTTTAATGTTCCTACAATTCTGTTGCAATCGTTTTGTTGCTCTTCTGGAATGCTCTGTAGAATTTGTAGAGCCTGACCTCCGAGAGATATGATAAACGACGTGACCATTTCTTGTGGGGTCCATCTATTCGCCTTTGCAGCAGCCTCAAATTGTCTGCGGTACATGGACCAATATGTAGATGGGAGGATTCTACATTCTGAAGAATCTCCAGCGTTATAAGATTTTTTTATTACCGTTTATTGTTTTTTTATTACCAAATTTAAAACGCATTTTCTCAGGACTTCCTGAAATAAATTTAAAAAAATAAAACACCACTAAATAGTGAACGAACAGACCTTTGAAATAATATGTAATTTGACCATTGCCACTGAATTGTCATTTAATATTTTTTCAAGGATAACTACTCCGCTTATATGGACCTTACTCGAATAAGATGAAATTGTAAAAAAATATGTGTCCCCTTAGCAAACAAAGTCGACCTCTCTCGGCCTTTCCATGGCAAATCACTGGTCTCACAAAATACAGTATATATCATGTATAACGACGTTGAAGAGACCGGCGAAATTCGGTCGCTCTAACCGGAGGTCGCTATATCCAAACACCATGTACATTCTCAAAAATGGGCTTCATTCATAATATAATAAAAAAAGAGTACACTTAAACATATATGGGTACAAAATGCTGAAACAACAAAGATACAGTTTCTCAAACATCTTATCACTGAGCTAACTTTAATTAAATTTTAACTAAAAAAATATATTTTAGTTTGTTTTTGTAATTTTTTGTTTTCTAAAAACTTTCTTTCGATAGCTTTTTCCAAATGTAGCAAAGAAAAATCTGTTTTAGATTCTTTTAGATTTTGATTAAATGTGACAAAATGCTGAATCGTTTGAATCGCTGAAAATGCATCGTTTATTGAGGGTGGTTGAAAATCGATTATTTCGTCCATTGCTACATCTTCCTTAAGTTTTGACTCCATATTTGAATCTGAGCCAGCTAAAATTTCATCTTCGGTTATATGCGCCACCGTTTCGAGTTATTCATCAATATTTGAAAAGTGTTCCCAACTTTCTTGAGTTGCTAGGTTAACCACAGGTAAAGTGCGAACTCATTGAGCAAGAGGTGGATTATGTTCATCCTTATCAATTTGTAGTCGAAGTCATTCTGCTAGTGGCAGTATTCATCTTCGTCAATAGAGTTTTCTATTGCGGTTAAGTTTAATCCAACATGTGTAAAACGATTGGCTATTGTGCTTTGAGAAACACGATCCCAAGCTTTTGAAAATTAGAGAAATTGTTTCAAGGATATCTAGTTTCTGTGGAATGCCTTGTTCTTCAACGTATTCTAAAAGTTTCATGAAGTTTTCTAAAATGTGTTTAAAGACTGTTTAAAGAACTGACGTGGTATTTGGTGGAAGGAAAACAAGTTTTATGGCTTTTAAATTCTGAATATTTCTAGGTTCTTATATCTGGATAGTTATCCAAAAGCAATATTTTTTTTGCCTAATAAGTTTATTGTCCCATCGTGTATTATTTTTTTCAAATAATGCTGATGTCATCCAAACTCTTGGATTATTGTCATATTCAACAGGTTTAACATTTTAACATTTTTAAAACATCGAGGCTGCTTAGCTTTGTCAATAACCACGAGTTTTACTTTTTCCGATCCAGTCATATTTGCTGCAACAAGAACAGTCAATCTTCCCTTGGAAAGTCTGCCCCCAACACACTTTTCTCCTTTAAATTTCATTGTTTTATCTGGCAGCATTCTAAAAAATTACCCGGTTTCATCTGTGTTGAAAATTTCGTCTTTGTATCCTTTTCTTAAATTTGGCCACACTGTGGTTAACCAATTGTTACACACCCCTTCCGGTACATCTACTTTCCCGGCGTTTTCTTTCAACATTTCACTACATATTGCGTGGTTATGTTTTGTCGTAATATCTGATGTTATAAACGATAGGTTTCACAAAAAAGATTCTATCCGACGAGACGTTTGAAATTCGTCGCAAAAACCGATTGTCATATCATGTCGGTATAAACGATATCTACTGTAACTCGGATGGAAACTTTTCGTTGGACCACCCGGTATCACATTTCATTAATTTTCACTTGAAAAGTAGCGCCTTTCAATAGGCTAAGCGCCTTTTTGTGACAAGTTAAAACTTGATTTTATATGGTTGACCTCATTAAGGGAAAACTAGGGGAACTATGTGCATGCTACTAGCACTGACGTTGCGGCCGGATTATGGTATAAATTGTATGGGGAAATAACTAGCGATGTATAATTAAGTCCGGTGGAGTGGCATACCTGCGAAACTGGGCCATGAAACACGTCAGTGCGCCACCAGTGTCAACACAAAATCAATTGATAACGCACTTACATACAGGGTGTTTCACAAAGTTCACCCGGCGTTCAAAGAAAGATTTTCTAGCGTGTTGTTCATATGAATATGTGTCCGATTAACTGTATGCGAATGTGAACCTAAAAATATTTTATTAATAATTTTAATTTTGAATATAACAAGACAAGTTTTTTCTCGAATGAATAAGTCCCTTTAACGTAAATTTTAAAATTATCCACCTCCTTTATACCGGGTTAGTTTTATAAATGAATACTAACCTTTAAATTTTCATGTTTTTAATTAAAGAAATCGGAAATGGTCTTTTACATGTAATCCAGATAAGATAACAGTTTTACCAAGCTCCTTATACGAGGTGTGTACATTAAGTAATGAGACTGGCAACGTAGCGCCCGATCTAGCAACATTGCAGAGACGGGACTTGGAAGGGCGGTAGATTAACAATGTAGTGCACCTTCAGTACAAGTTTGAACTTGTTAGAGTCATTTGTTTGTTCTTTGTGACAGTTTTCGTAGACCGGTTTTTTTCTAGTGCGTTTTACAAATGAGTTACATTAATTTTGAGCAACAGTGGGCTATCAGATTTTGCTTCAGACTTGGACCCAGCGCAACGGATACTTTTACAAAACTTCAACACGCTTACGGAGACAGTGTTTTTTCAAAAGCCCAGGTTTTTCGGTGGTTTAGGGCATTCTCAGAAGGAAGAGATTCGATTGAAGATGATGAACGCAGCAGAAGACCTTCGTCTTTAAGAACCGATGAACATGTCGAAATACTCAGATTGTCGGTTGACGACAAGAATGATAGGGCAAGAGTTAAATTTGAATCACACCACTTTTCATCAGATTTTGAATAACGAATTGGGGATGAGAAAAATCTGCACAAAAATGGTTCGCAGAAAAAACCTTTCGCAGGAACAAAAGGACATCAGCAGAGAAAGGTATCTTGACTTTTTGGAACCGATTGAAAATGATCCCCATTTTGTGGAACGTGTCATTTCTGGTAATGAAACTTGGGTGTTTGAGTACGACCCGGAAACCAAGAGTCAAAGCGTGGAATGGCACACTTCAAGCTCTCCAAGACCCAAAAAGCAAGAATGAGCAAGGCGAAAGATCAAAGGCATGCTAATTTGCTTTTTTGATAGCCAGGGAATTGTCCACAAAGATTTTGTGCCTCCAGGCCAAACAGTAAATCAACACTTTTACAGAGAGGTTCTTGAAAAACTAAAAAGGGTCATGCGTGTGAGACCAAACATCAAGAACAACTGGATGTTGCCTCACGACAATGCGCTTTGTCACAGTAATTTCAGCAAACGAGTTTTTATCCAGTAAGAACATTCCTGTGGCTCATCAGCCTCCTTATTCACCTGACTTGAGTCCTTGTGACTTTTTTCTCTTCCCGAGATTAAAAATCACCTCAAAGGACATCATTTTGGGACCATAGAAAACATTCAAACGGCTGTAACCGGCCAGCTGAAGGCTGTTCCAGTATATGAGTTCCAGCACTGCTATAAGGAAGGAAGACAATACTGAATTGTAATTCTATTCGAATAAAAAAATTTAAAAAAAATCAATCTCATTACTTAATTTACACACCTCGTATATGCAGGGGTATAAAAAAGTAGTTTTTTTTTAAATGTCTAAATTTTAAATAATGAGTATATTATATGTTTTTCTTATTACTTTTTCTGTGATCATCAGAAACATACATTATTAATTTGAATTATAACAGCCATGTTAAAAGTATTGCGTGGACTCTTTTAGATTGTATAGGGTATCTCGGAAAGCAAAAAAAAAGAGAAGAAAAGAAAGGAAATAATCCCGGGATATTTTTTTTTTTTCGTGAAACAATCGTCAAAACAGACCATGACTATTGCGATCCGATTGATGCTACAGGGGATTCTCAATTTTGTTCTTTTTCAACTTTTTTCTGTAGAATCCATTGGCGTACTCAGATTTTTAAGTTTGTTTATAATTACGAAACTAAAATACAAAGTTGTATTTTTCAACGGGACACCCTGTATTTTGCTACACCATTTTTTTACCCTCCACGTTTCCTTTAAGTACTTGTATGTATTATTAATATCAATACGCACTAAACGTCTAGTGCAGTTTTTATTTTTGATATTACAATTGTTGTATAGTAATAACAAAATAATATACATATGTGGGTAGCGCCACTGACAAATTAGTACTTTCTATAACATTCTGCAGAAATTCTGATTCTGGAGAAAAGAGGTGTCGATAGAATCTTGCTTTTGTTCCTACAATAAATAAAATACCGGACATCGAAGACCAAAATTTGAGAATCCGCCGTAGCACCAGATGTGATCACTAATAGAAATGGCGTAAGTAATGATTGTAAGGTCACAAAAGAAATGTTTGTGACTGAGCCATTTGGGGGAAACTTTTCCTAGACACGAATAGTTTTTAAACTTGAACCAAGAATATCAAAAATTCAAAAAAGTATTAATACCCCTTCAGAACTGACTGTTGTTTACATACATTGTTTTGTGACTACTTTGACTTGTATTTATCTTTTCAAAGTGTTTTACGATCACCAAGTATAAAAATCAAAACGGACGTACAATGTTTACTAATGTAAAACATATTCTACTAATTATTTTTTATGATTTTTTTTAAGATGGAATCTGTCATTTTTGATCGAAAATTGTAAATATTTCAGAATAGTGTGCGATAGATTTGTGTGCAAAATGTCTATAAAATATCTTGTATTATTCAAAAATGCAATAATATACAATGGGTTCCATTTAAATTAAGCTAGTTGACATCCTACTTCTGGTGTAAATAGAATCTCTCAAATATTTTCTCAAAGATCTTTAACCCTTCGAGGGGCACATTTTTCTGTAGACCTATCCCAGATACGAAAGTGACAATAAGAGTTTTTAGGGTCGCTGATTACGAATCTCTAATCAGATTTTCAAAATTCAAAATGATGTATCCAATATGGCGGACTATATTTTCAAAAATTAGTAGATATATGCTTAATTTTGTATGTAAGGGTTTTCGGAGTTGCTAATTATGATTTCAGCGCCACAATCGCATAAATCTGAGAGTAACTACTAAGAGTCTACTACTACATTCGATTCTACCTCTCATCATGACCCGGCACTAACGGCTAAATTATTCATTTCAGTAGAAAAGAGCACGTTGAAATTGTAAGAGAAAAAACTCGCAATTCTCTTCGCAACTTGAATAACAATCTATTGAATTATAATTTCAAAACTGCGACTTTTCTACTGATAATGACATTAAAAAAAACTCCACTAGGAAAAGTTTTCAAACGATAGGAGAAAATAAGAAAACACTATTTTATATCGCAAGCATTATTATTTTTTAGAAATTTTAGAAATTTGGTGGGTCACTGAAATGACACTTTCAACTGCCAGCCATCTAACGGTCCCAGAAGAAAGTAATTTCATTTAGAATCACGGTAGAAAGTGATTAAACAATTTTGCGATGGCAGATATTAAAATATAAATTAAAAAGAAAAAAATGGTAGATATAATTTTTTCCGCAGTTATATATTCATGAAAGCAGACATAATAAATAATAATAAATGAATAATAAATATTCTTAAAGAAAAAACATTTTTTGAGATTTCCTTTTTCTTTAAACAATAATTTAGGCGTGTAAATATTTGTATAGGTATCACCCTAATCGCGTATATATACAAATAAATTATGAAGCACACCGGGAGAAGCATATTTGTGTTTAATCATATCCCACAATTTCCTATTCCACCTTTAAAGTTTGGCAGCGATGACTATAGAAAAGCATAACCTATGTTACTGAAAAACGATATTTTTTCAACCACAGTAAAATCCTAATTATCCTTCCCCGTGCTTTCCTTTAAGCACAAAATATCCGCTAATCCATAACAACGGCAAAAAGTCATTTCTAAGGTGGCTTTCTCTTTTCCACTTCACCAGTAATCCAGGACTAACATCCGTGTAATAACAATGCTCTAAAGCGGAGCCTCTCTCTCTTTGAAATTCTTCCTCGTCGAGCAAAAAGAAGAATAATATCAAATCATGTTTTGTGAAAAGATGTTTTTATTTACGAGGGGTCATCAACAAAGATTAAGACTAGTTTATAAATTAATTTATTCATATTCAATAACTTTTATTACGTTCTATTATAAATCTCCCCATAAAACAGTAACCTTATGCCTGGCATTGTTCAAGAACTCAATAAAATTCTTTGAGAGCTTCTGCAAAGTCGTCTCTAGTCTTGTTCTGACTGGAACCGCCGTTCTTTGACTTTGTTAGCTTGAAAAAACCTCGGAATAGGAAAAAATATGGTTTGCAAATACAATATACCTGTTTAGAACAGGGGCACCTACGCCAGGAACGAAAAAAAATATATATACATATTGATCGAGTACGATAAGTTCTAAAGAATCTATAGATATATAAATGAATGACCTTTGATCTTTGGCGCTAGGAAAAAACTAATACTAAGTATCTATTGTAGGGGCCCCTGCTCTAAACAGGTAAGTCCTGGAGAAGTGGTATCTCCACGTGGTCCAGGATGGGTAACGCTAAATCCACTTCAGCATATTACTGTTTTCAGGGTGGTGGAATTTCAGATTTTAGAGGTACTTTTTCATAACGTCGCTAGTTACTGGCGAAGCATATCCTATTCACCAATTTATCGCTAGAAACGACGACTGAAGATACATATCATCAACATCATTCAAGGACAAGAGGCTATGGGTTAGTGTTTGAAGGCTTCGTTTTGCATCAGTTAAAGACATAAATTGAAAATTCTATTGTTTTACAATATGTAGGTCCAGTGTGCTGTTGAGTTTTTAGACTCGTTTTTTTTTTTTAGTTTTTGGGGGTTTTTGAGGTTAGGTTAAGAGGCTAGGAGTTTGAAAATTTGAATTCGGAGATTTTGAGATGCAAGAGTTCTGTTGAAGGGGCTATCAAGTTTAAAAATTCAGGTCAAGTCTTCTGTTGAGTTTTTAGACTGTTTTTTTGAGTTTTTTGTGGTTTTTAAGGTTAGGTTAAGAGGCTAGGAGTTGCAAGGAGATGCAAGAGTTCAATTGAAGGTGTTATCAAGTTTAAAAATTCAGGTCCCGTGTGCTATTCAATTTGTGAACTCGATTTTTTGAGTTTTTGAGCGTTTTTTGAGGTTAGGTTAGCTGATCAAGCAAAAGTAAGCCCGGATTCGTAATCAGCGACCCAAAAAACATATAATAGGTATAGTGTAGTAGTCCGCACATGAAAAAACAATTTTGTGGTCCTGTGTTATTTATGTCTATCCTATGGTTGTTGTCAAAAGCATGTTGGGCAATACAAGATTTTTCCGTTCTGCCATATTTCAAATGAGCCATGTGTTCTTTAAATCTAGTCAAATAGATCTTTTTTGTTTGTCCAATATACTTTCTACAGTCTTTACAACTTATTTCCTGTGCTCCTGACTTTTCGTTTTTGTTGATTTTTTTCTTTGGGGTGCCCAAAAGCGTCTGTAGTTTATTTTTAGAATAATAAACCAAATTAATATTAACATTTTTAAAAACTTTATTTAGTCCGCGGGTGGTAGGTACGTAGACGATATCTTCGCGGTTTTTAATACAAAAGCAATTAGTTTAGATAATGTTTTTGCTAAATTAAATAACCGTTTCCCTACCATAAAATTTACATATGAAATGGAACACAATGCACAGCGACCATTTTTAGATGTATTAGTTTTTATACATTTTTAGTAGTATAGTATAGTATAGTATATAGAAATAGTGAAAATAAGTTAGAATTCGATATATGTATATACTCCCAACTCATATATATTCCCAACGATTCACACCACCCTTTTCAACATAAAATGGCAAGATTTAATTTTCTTCACCGTTAATTCACCGTTTGTTAAGTTTTTCCTTCAGTAAAGAGAGGTTTGAACACGAGAAAAATTTAATTAAGGATATAGCTAAGAATAACGGTTACTCAGTCCATTTAATAGATATTTTAATAAGGAAGCATACATTGAAGAGAACCCTGTACAATTCCACGACTTTTCGTAGAGATACTGACAATTCGAAATTTGTTTTGTGTTGCCCAACATGCTTTTGACAACAACCATTGGATAGATATAAATAATTTATAATTAATTACATGGAACAAGCAGTAGACAATTGGATGCTTTTGAAAGTTTAGAAATCAGTGCAAGTGCAAGTGTGTGCAACTTAGTCTTTGTTGAAAACTACTCGTCATAAGAACACGCTACATGTTCCGAAAATATAATGTTGTTTAAAGGTAAAGGCATTTATGCTATAAATCAAATATTACAAAAAACTTGTATATAGGGCGACGAAAAAAAATGACGTTTCCACTGGCGTGTATATACAAAATTTTCGGAGGCCAAATATCGGTACAACCCTGTATTAAATAAACACTTATAATGCAGAACTTATTTTTAAATGCGTTCTAGAATATGAGTTTTTGTTGTTATTAAATACTTATAAAATACATTTGAAAGTAAACGTTCGACAAATGTTAGATAATGGATCGAAAATAAAAAAATAGAAATCAAAAAGGAAATGAATTGACTTTGAGACTGATATTATGTATATCCCGAAAAGGAAGCAACTTTGATTTAAAAGTGTGTCCCATTTCTTTCGTAAAATATACCAATCAATTTTATTACACCTTATACAGGGTTTGTCCGGAAAGCAATGTCAGTGAATTTTTTTCCCGAGACTGTACGCGCCAGCCCGCGCTTTACATGCTGGGATTGTGGTGGGGGTATCTGGCAACAAGATCCAACAACCGTCAGTTGGCTACCGGTCGTTGTAGCGGTCGCATCACTCGTTCTTTGAGAGTCGTTACAGTGACCCGGTGCAAGAAAAAATGCAACGTTCGTTTGAGCAACGGATGGCGATCAAGTTTTGTGTGAAACTGGAGAAGAGTGCTGCGGAAACCATTCCAATGTTGAAGAAGGCTTTCGGCGTCTATTGTGTTTCGGACAGGCAAATTATCCGGTAGCACAAGGCCTTCGCAGAAGGTCGGGAAGATGTCAACGACGAGAACCGCGCTTGTCGGCCATCAACCTCCAGTTCCGACGACAATGTGAAACGTGTGCGTGACTTTTTAAACACTGACCGTCGTCTAAGTGTCCGTTTAATTTCCGAAACATTAGACATTACGAAAACCATTGTTCACGAAATTGTGTCGGAGTCTTTAGGAATGAGGAAGGTGTGCGCGAAGCTCGTGCCGAAAGTGCTAACGGACGATCAAAAAGCGAGGCACATCGAAACCTGCCAAGAACTTTTGGACACCTGCGAAGACAACCCCGCTTTCCTTGATGACGTCATTACCGGGGACGAAAGTTTGGTCTTTGAATACGATTCGGAGACGAAGAGGCAAAGTGAAGAGGAATGGCACACGTCGAACTTCCCTCGCCGCAAGAAGGCCAGGATGTCCAGGTCAAAGATCAAGACAATGCTGATTGGTTTTTTTTGTGATTGCCGGGGATTGGTCCATCATGAGTTCGTTCCGCAGGGGATAACCGTAACCGGAATGTTTTACGTCGAGGTGCTGAAGCGGCTGAAACGCAGGGTGAATCGCGTCCGCCCAGACATCTCAAAATCCTGGAAGCTTCACCACGACAATGCGCCTTCGCACACCTGCTTCCTCGTGGCCGATTACCTCGTCAAGGCAGGCATCACCGTTGTTCCCCAGCCTCCCTACAGCCCCCGATGTGCTCCCCGCCCCCCAGACTTTTTTCTGTTTCCGCACCTCAAAACCCCAATAAAGGACAGCATTTTGGGTCGGTGAAAAACATTCAGAAGGCTTGCACCGACGCTTTAAAGGCGATTCCGGAAAACGACTACCGTGCAGCTTTTGATGCATGGAAGACCCGCTGGAACCGATATGTGGACGCAGGAGGAATGTATTTTGAAAGTTTATAAAGATTTGTACACATAGAACCAATAAAAACCATTTTTCAAAGCTCACTGACATTACTTTCCGGACAAACCCTGTATATGCAATCTTCAACATGAGTATAATAAATTAACTGTCGATTATCGTATTTACAGTCAAAGCAGTAATACTAATAGAATCATTGTAATATACATGTCTTATACATAATTGTGTTTTATATCTTTTTTAACAATTGTATTGCAAATGCAAATTTTTTGTTACCGCGCATTCGCCATATTTTCGCACCGCCTTGTTACAATCTATCTTAATAGACTGAGAGATCCTTCTTTCACCTTGCCGGAAGACTTGCTGTCAACAGGTAGGTTTACATTACCAACTATTAAGATATAATCCATTGTGATTTGTTGATGCATGTGGAGCGTGCATCTCTTTGAAATATATTCCATTTATTTTTTTCTTTTGTATAGATAACAAAAATATTAAATACCTTCAGTTTGATAGGAACGATAAAAGTGTTACCGTAAAGTACTGGATAAAACTCATAAATTTATAAAAATATCACGAATTTGCTTTTCCGAAAATTGGACGCATCAGAAGATAAAATGAATTGCCATTTTGTTATACTGCTCTTGGATTTTTTCGACCATTTACCAAAAGACAATGGAATTTTTAAGAAATTCCATATTAGGTTTAAAAAACTAATTTTACTTGAATTCAAAGTAACTTCTTCACCGATTTAAATCATCAAGCAGTGCACAGTTGACAGTCTGATAGTACACAGGACATGAAAATCTCGTTCAGTATAATCAAAACTGTTGGAGATATGCATCGTAGTTCTTCCAAATCATCCAAATTCATGGACCAAGTAATGTATACTTTACTTTTTAAGTATTCCCAAAAAATAATCTAGGGGTGTCAGATCTGGCGATCGGACTGGCCACTCAATTGATCTCAAAGTCTATCCTTGATTTGGGAAAATATCTTAACAGGCTCGGACATGGCCCGCGTAATGGGGAGGTACTTCATCTTGCTGAAAGAATATGTTAGTCCTCGGAAGATCCAGTTCGTTTGGATCTGGATACAACATTGTCAGTGCAGGGATGAGGTTGTTTTGAAGAAAATCTAAATACCCAAATTGTTCGTAACCCAATAACGAAAAGGACGCCTATTAATATGTCTGTGTAAAGTAATAATGATCTTATAAAGTGAACACTAGTAACCTCCCTAGTGCTTGAATTATCTTATGTCTTGAATTATATTATATATCGAAAATGTTATCGAGGTCTCAAATGTAATAATCCGAGCTGGTAAGTATCGCTAGCAAACAGGCAGACCATTTGTTCAAGGTCTTGGAAAATGCGTTCCGTTGTTGCTTTTGGGGTCTCTCTGATTAGCTATGGTGAAGTTTCCCACGAGTAGGTACGTTTTGGGGAAATAGCAATGGCGGCTGGTGATAAAGGGCACAGGGGCACGTGTCCAGCCCAAATTTCAATATAAAATATTTCTTTTGTGTTAATTTACTATAAATTACTGTTACAATAATATCAATTAATTGTATACGACAAACTATTCATATTCTAATTATTATTCCTTTTTATACCACAAATAATGATTTTTATCACATATATATGACAGACTATCGATCGAGCATCGACTCACCGTAGTCTGAATTCCTCGCATTTCGCGCGCGTGGGCGAGGGCACACAGTTTCTCAGCCCTCGTTTTTAATCGGGTTTTTTCGGTGACTGGTAAAGTTTGGCGACCATTGCAGACAAAACGTCCGTCGTTAAATCGGTCGAAAATCAGCTGAACGGGTCACATTTGTTGAGTGACCGTTTTTAGTTTTATTGTTTATTTTCTTCGCTGAGAAGTGTGTTTTTACTGTTTTTGATTGTGAAACGTTTCAAAATAAATTCGATGTACTTTTTTATTGACTAATAAAGATATTACATACGAGATCCTAACGGAAATTAAACGGTTAGGAAGGCCGATACCCGATTTGATTATTTCCAAAACAGACGTAGGAAAATCGCGAAATTATTCACGAAATTTTAATAGTAGTGTCTACGACAGATTTAAGTGGTTATGTGTCCTAAAAGAAGTTTTGTTTTATTTGTTTAGTGATGGGTGGCAACCAAAGTGCATGGACTCAAGAAGGGGTGAGTGATTTAAAATATTTAAATGAACGAGCTAAGAAACATGCTAGCTACAATGAAAAACATTTACATAACATCTTAGCTTTTAGTGTGTTGGGAAAGGTAGACACAAGGAAACAGCTTGATAGTGCTTATCGTGAAAATAAGACGTCACAATGAAAATGTAGATAAAAACACACATATTTTAAACCAAATAATTAATTGTATTAAATTTTGTGAAACAAATCCGGGACTTTAATGAAAAGGCGATTAACATTTTTGTGAACAATAAGGACAGGCGAGCTGATTTCCTCTACAAATAACGGTAAGATACCTATATCAAATTTTTTTACATGTTGCCACCCATTATTTTAATATATTTAGCCCTTAATATTCGTGGCTAAATATTATTTCAAAAAGCTACCAAATTCCAAAAATTATTCTTGTGAAAGTCTATATTTTTGTATAAAAGAATTTTTCATTGGAAATTCTGAAGTGTCAGTAAAACGCATGAACCTTGAAAATTTTAAAAAATTTCGCCTGCGGCGCCATTGGTAGCTAATAAGTAATCCTACTGACACACCCTGTGCCCACCCATGTAACACACCCACGAGCCACCACTGGGAAATATCACAGTAATGCAAGAGTCATTGGCATGAAAAGCTCGCTATAACTATTGAATCATTACAATCTCACTCATCCTGTATATCCCATAAACTAAAAAATTTAAATGTTTATTGAATTTTACTTCCACCAGGAATCCTTAGATTCTTGGAGAGGAATACTTAGAGTCCACCAAGAATCGCCAAGCCATATTCGAACTAGGTAATTCTGATTCAACACCGTTGAATATGATAGGATGGAACGAATACGCCACTTGTTATTTTTGGTTTACTTCCGATTCATTTTCGGATTTTAATTTACTACTCGAAATCTAAGATTTACTGCTATGACCGAGGCTTGTGCTTTTATATGTATTGTATGTGTATTTATATTTTTTGTTGCCAACTTTTGCTCGATATTTGGGACTGTGGATTTCGTCCTGGTGATTACGCGATCTTGATACTAACATGTTTAACTTTATACCGATTTATCTTCTAAACCTTACAACTTATGATGATCCCAACAAGGCGTTGGTTAGATCTCTCATTCTGGATAGAATTCGTTGAAGGTCGATGGTCCTCAACATTTCAACAAATCCTCAACATTTACCGGAACTTTTTGTACTGAGTATGCAGCAGAAAGTGCCCTCTACCACATATGTCAAAAGTATTAACTAATTAAAATATCTCGCCCCAAAAAATCGGAATTCTAAATTTTGTTGAAAGATTTTGATATTCAAAAAAAGTTATTTAAGAAAACCTAAAAAAAAAATGTAACTACCCTGTGTCTTGGTTACTATTAAGTTTTGAACTAAGGTAAGTTTGATTAAATCGCAATAGTTTTACCCAAAGAATCTGCAGTTTTGCCCATTTATTAATATCCTGTCTAAGGATTCCTTTTCTTTCTTATTTAAATTACGCAGACGTAATATATGGTCCTTGTCTCGTGCAAGAGGATAAATATCGTCTACAGAAAATACAAAACAGTTGTGTAAGATATCTTACAGTCGTGCCACAGTTTGGACATATTACTCCTTATTTACGTAATTTCAATTTATTGAACATGTCTGAAAGGAGATTTATACACTTTGTTGGTTTTGTTCTAAATATTGTAAAGACCAAAAGACCTGAATATTTATATAAAAAAATTAACTGGCGTTCTGACATTCACAGCAGGGATTTAAAACAGATAGGAAGTAAGGTTTCCATTCCTCCATATAAAAATGAATTGTTCAAATCTTCTTTTTCGTACATGGCTGCATATGTTCTTAACACTCTACCAACTCGCTATCGCAATTTGTCTGTGGAAACAGTAAAACAAAAATTAAAAGACGATATACTTTCTTCTAATCTGGAATATATTGATATGGGTATGTTCTAATAAATCTGTTATTTAACCATTTGTTTTCTGTTATTAGTTCATAACCGTTTGTAATATAACATATTATATTTGTAATATCACATATTATATCTCATAGCTAATTTAGTCTGTTTTTATGTAAGAATTCGTGGAAGTGTTGTAAATCAACTATGTTGACACATATTCCTTTTGAAAAAGGGATACTGTACTTGTACTGTTTTGCCTTTTCAATAAACTTATTTATTATTATTATTATTATTATTATTAAGGTAATTAAGGGACATCCTGTATAAGGTAACGATCGAATTTTAAAGAAAATCACCTTTAAAGTTGAAACACTTAAATGGAGGTCGAAAATAACTATGTAAAACGTCAGATATTTTACAAACCTGCTAAAAATGTTATTTAAGGTTTTTTAGTGTTTAGACGTCCTGCAACAGTCGTTTTGTTTTACGCCTTTCAATCGTCGTATCTTTTTGATGAGGGCAAAGTGTTTGGAATGTGTATTAGGGATCTATATTAGTGTCACTTTAAAAAAAGTGGTCAAATTAAAGGAACGAAAAAGATTTGAAATTTGATTGGTTATAGAGAGGATGCGTTACCCAGAGTGTTGTATCACTCGTACAGGTATAGGTGTATCGAGTATGAGTAGTTGAATTGTTCGATGCAACTTTCCTTAATCGGCAATTCATTGATCAACAGCTACAACTCTGACGAACCACAAAAAAGCTTGGTAGAAAATGAGTTTGACACCGGCTTTCTCGCATTGTTTTACTCAAATCCTACTATAAAAATTGTGTACATCTTACATCTCATAATCGTGATTTGAATGGGTTGTACTGAGCACTTTAGATGCAAATATTTCGAAAACGGTTGTTCGGAACGACATTTAGGAGATATACAAGTACATCCCTTTTTTGCGTGGGAATGATGAGGAAATTAATATCGGAATATTTTTACCTACAAAATTTGCAGTTTTGCTGTGTCCCTTTATTGATGGAACACACTGTGTATACCCGTATAATAGGGGTCGTCGTTAAAAAATATACCAATCGATGATGTCATAGCAACCGAAGAAAATGACGACTCGTATCAAAAAGTGGCGATCCATATGTATATTTTGACTTGTCCGAGTAATTTTACCGAAACGAAAAATCTGATATCTACTATGCATACTTCATATAAAATAAAAACCGATACGCGTCATCAAACACGTGTTTAAGTTTTGGAGATGCCATATTATTATAAAATTATTCAGTATTTAGAAATAATTTTGAGTATGAATGAATTCTTTGTATTTTTATGTTTATCTTTTTATGTTTATGTATATTGTCAGGGCCGGATGCAGGGGTGTCGGGGCCCGGGGCAATGAAGAAAGTGGAGGCCCTTTCAATCAATAAATATCCATCGATAATTTTATTTTTACATTTAAAAAACATTTTATTTTTACATTTGTTTGGATATATTTCATTACTCATTACTTTCTTAAAAATTAAATTTTTTTTATCGCTATAATTTTTGAATCCAAGGTTTGTGGAGGCCCTCAATGAGTGGGGGCCCGGGGCTCCCGCCCCGTTTGTCCCACCGTTCATCCGGCCCTATATATACCTAATTTTTTCAACATTGAAAAATAATTAAAAATTAATACTCATATGTTTTAAAAGATATAAAATGCAAATACAAAAAAAGAACAGGAATAATTGGTAGTAAATGTTAGTAAAGATGTCTGGATAAAGAGGAAAAACTAATAGAAAAAGGCACACGGAAGTTTTGAAATTTTTCTTTTTCCCTTCCTTTTTTTTTTTTTTTTTTTTTTTTTTTTTTTTTTTTTTTTTTTTTTTTTTTTTTTTTTTTAAAAACTATATAAAAAAATTAAAGATTTTCTCACAAACACCGGTTACTAATAGTGAAGTGTAGTTTTTTGTACATTAATCAACTACATATACAATTGGTCAATTTATAAATGTTACGAATAGCACTTGTATTCAGTGGTACAGTATTTTTTGTAATCCTCTTGGTAGGATTACTGTCTCTAGGTGATTTTAAAAGTTCATTGTTTTTTGCTTTTTGTGAAATAGAATTAACCGTAGAAACATTCAAGTAGCTGTCACACGCTGAAACAGTATATTGGACAGTTTTAATTAATATTTTAATTTTATATGTATTTAAATTACCTTTCTAACAGCCGGTAAGGGTAGCAGTGGACCATTATTGTCTCGTTCTTTTTCAAAATAGCTTATCAAATATGCTACTAACTCTTGTTAGCAGCTGTTTAACTGTTTTGGCATTTCGCAAACGGAAGTGTGACAACTATAACACTTTGATTGTTGTGAAAGTAACAGAATTTTCAATGCATGATACAAATTTGAAGCTTAAAAAACACACCACTATTAAAGCCAATATAAGGTTCAGATCATTTCAAACTGTCAAAAAAATGTCAAATAATTCAACACGGCAACTTCGGGCCTGCTGCCAACTGCATAACAAGAATACCAAGCGCGAAATTTAAAATTCAATGCAACATTCCATTACACTTTTTATTTCTATATAATTGAGTGGTGGTATCACTGCATTAATTTAATAACGTCATCGGCTTTTATTTTGTATAAAATATAGGTACTTTACGGAAGCTCTGTATGCGTACAAAAAATTTTAGGACCATTGTCCTACTTTAATGTCAGGGCAATTTTGGTACCTACTAAAAATATAATATTTTTAATGTGGATTTTATAAAACATGAACTCGCGGTTTAGCGAATAAGTTTAAACCCTTAACGCCAAGGGCGTAGCCGGGGGGGGCGATCGCCCCCCCCCCCCCCAAATGGTCAAGTAAAAACCAAATTAGTCGGGGGGATTGCGCTTGCCGTTGCCTCCAATGACCTTTTTTTTGCTTTTTTGTTTAATCTGCATTGGACCGCCCCCCCCCCCAAAGAAAAATACTAGCTACGCCATTGCTTAACGCCCAAGAGAACGCAGGCGTTTTTTTTAGCTATTTTTCGAGCTCTATTTTCAATAGTAAAAAGGAAGAAGATTCTCGCCAAACCTATGCACCTCAGTATTTTTGGGTGTGTTCTTTCGATTTCCGGAGCTAAATTTTGGTTTCTGTCCTCAGAAAATATGGCGGCTTTAAAATTGAAAAGCAACCAACATTTCGAGGACATTTTTTTATTTGAAGCCAATAGAGTTTAGAATTAGATTCCCATTGTGATCAGTGGTGATCACAATGGTTGAAATACATAAGATAATAATTTTTTCGATACCTAGAGTCAACCTAACCTCTCCAAAAGGACGAAATAACGTGGAATTTTGTGAAATACGGATTTTTCCAGGGCGGATCAAATAATATTTTCAATCCGATACGGAATTGTGTGTTGAAATGAATATACCTGAATGTGTTTTATCAATGTCAATATTCACAATAACGATGAATCCAAAATAGCGGTTAGGTAACTGAAAAAATGGTGACTTGTTGTAAAAATAAACAAGAGCATCTCTGAAATTCTTAATTCTTGATGTTTTCCCATGTTTCGATCAGTTGTGATTTCAAACCCGGTAACGGGTGATTGAAATTCAAGATGGCGGATTCAATATGGCGGGTACGATATCGAAAATATCAAAATTAATTAATGGAAAAAATACTGACGTATTCTGCATACATTTGTGATTGAAAGTATTTTCAGCAATTTTTATACTTTAGTTAGTTGTTTTAGAGGAAAAAAATCATGAAATCTTGGACTTGAACAACTGAACATCGGCTGTAGGAACAGGTATCTTTTATCAAGGTTTCTGTGGAAACCATATTTTTCCATGCTACTCTTAGCGTGACCCAGAGACAGTTTTTCTAAATATTTTCCTCAGAAACAACTCACTCAGCATAAAAATTGCTGAGAATTCTTCACAAATTTATGCAGAATACCACAATGTATTTTGCATCAACCAATTTTGCTATTTTTGATGTCGTACCCGCCATCTTGAATTTCAATCACTCGTTACCGGGTTTGAATCCACAGGTGATCGAAACATGGGAAAACATGAGGAATCAAGAATTTCAAAGACGCTCTTGATTATATTTACGAAAAAAGTCATCCTTTTTTAGTTACTTGACCGTCATATTGGATTCATCGTTATTGTGAATATTGATATTGATAAAACACATTCAGGTACATTCATTTCAATACAAAATTCCGTGTCGAATGGAATATAGTTCGATATTATTTAATCCGCCCTTAAAGAAACCAATAAAAACCCGTATTTCACAAAATTTCACGTTATTTCGTCATTTTGAAGTGGTTAGGTTGACTCGAGGTACGGAAAAAAATCCTCATCTTATTTAAACTACGAGGCGCGTTCATAAACTAAGGGCCGTTTGCTTATATATAAACATCGGCGCTTCGAAGCACTGTTTTACTACTGCAGCGCCATCTACTGACTCATTGCGAAGCTACAGCGTCATTTGTTTTGATTCTGAAGTCGTATTGTTGTGCGTGAATGCAAAGAACAATGGCCGCGAAAATCTTTGATCCCGCCAACTGTGAAGTGCGTTCTGTGATTCGTTTCTTATGTGCAAAAGGATCGTCGGCTGCTGAAATTCATCGGGAGTTATGC
The DNA here is from genome assembly GCA_029963805.1 of Aromia moschata. NCBI lineage: Eukaryota > Metazoa > Arthropoda > Insecta > Coleoptera > Cerambycidae > Aromia > Aromia moschata. The sequence goes on from JAPWTK010000186.1 coordinate 197,645, forward strand.
CCGGTTTACGGACCTACAGTTATGAGTGAAGGAAAGGTTAGACAATGGTGCCGTGATTTTAAAAATGGCCGAACAAATGTCCATGACGAAGAGCGGAGTGGCAGGCCCAGTATCCAGACCGATGAAATCGTTTCACAAGTGGACCAAACACTGCGATCTGATCGTCGATTGACGATTAGTGGCCTGGCTAACAAATTTCCTCAACTTGGACGCACTACTGTTTACAATATTGTTACAGAAAACCTCGCATACCGCAAATTGTGTGCAAGGTGGGTACTAAAAATGCTCACCGACCACCACAAAGAGCAAAGAATGTCTAGTGGACGAACGTTTTTGGCCCGTTATCAACAAGATGGAGATGATTTGTTTTCTCACATTGTTACTGGGGACGAGACGTGGGTATCCTACGCCAACCCAGAAACAAAACTGCAATCGATGCAGTGGCGACACTCATCTTCACCAAAACCGAAAAAGTTTAAGCAAACTCAGTACACAAGTCGAAAATTGATGGCTACAGTTTTTTGGGACAAAGACGGTGTTCTTTTGGTTGATTTCATGGAACGTGGGACAACAATTACAGCTGACGTGTACTGCAAGACGCTCAAAAAATTGAGACGTGCGATCCAAAACAAACGCCGCGGGAAAGTGTCATCTGGCATAATCCTCCTCACACTGCTGCCAAAACCAATGAGAAATTTCAAGATTTTCGTTGGGAACTTTTTGACCACCCACCGTACAGTCCCGACCTTGCACCTAGCGACTACTTCTTCTTCTTGCATTTTAAACAGTGGCTCGGTGGACAACGTTTTGAAACCGAAGAGGGACTCAAAAACGCCGTTGTCAACTGGTTCAACTCTCAGGCGGCAAGCTTCTATGCAGAGGGGTTAAAGAAGCTGGTGCAGCGGTACGAAAAAATGCTTAGAAGTGAACGGCGATTATGTACAGAAGTAAAGTAAGATTGTACCTAACTAAATATGACAATAAAATTTGTTTCTTATGAGTACATTTTTTTCTGTGACCAAACGGCCCTTACTTTATGAACGCGCCTCGTATCTAGATCACTGATCACAATGGAAATGTAATTCTAAAACTACACGGGCTCGGAAAAAAAATATGATGAAAAAAATGTCCTCGAATTTCCAGTACTTTTCAATTTTAAAGCCGCCATATTTTTTTTTCTGAGGATCGGAAACCAAAATTTGACCCCGGAAATCGAAACAGCACACCCAGAAATACTGAGATGCATGGGTTTGGTGAGAATATACTTCCTTTTTACTATTGAAAACAGAGCTCGAAAAAGAGCTAAAAACTGAGTTCTCGTGGGCGTTAACGGGTTAAGTGAAACTGAATAGTTTGAGCGTTCCTGTTACTATGTACATGGATCGAGGAGACGTGCTTCAGCTCGTGCTCGTTTATATAATTTGGCGGGGGCGCCAAATTATATCTGCGTATCTCCCAGACCGCCCAAACGTAATCATTCGCATCGCTTTCACGGCGAACAGATAACCTTGACGAGAAGCTCCGTTTTAACATGTCAATGGACGTTGATAACGTACGAGGTTAATTTTATATAAAAACGGATTCTACCCTTCATTTTTTTTTTAATTTCTCATTGATATTAGAAAACTATGATGAATAAATGATTAAGAAAACATTACCTTTCGCAATGCAGTTTTAGAGCAATATACCAAGCGGTATCTGTTTTGAAATGTAGCTGGGTTTTCTCATTTGAGCCTAGTTTTTATTGGAATGCCTCTGGAATATAATAATAAATGATAATTTTTATATGGGCCAGTTGAAAAAGGTGTGGAAAATTTATTGGGAAATAGAGTGTAAAAAAATCTCGAAAACAAAACATCTCGATTTGAAGTTGACAAAATGTAACATATTACACTGACTACTTGGTACAGATTTTATTCTAATTCGATTCTATTTTAAGAGTAGGCGTACTTTATGCTCTTAAGTTATGCCAAAAAAGAAAATAAGGGCCTACTACTACAAAACAAACATGACGGTCGTTCCAAACCTCACCTGTCAATTTTTAAATGACGTTGTCAACAATATCTTGGAAATACGAGGTGTGGAAATTAAGTAATGATACTGATTTTTTTAATTTTCTTTTTATTCGAATTGAATTACAATTCAGTATTGTCCCCTTCAAAATAACTTCCTTGGGAAGCCACACGACGCTGGAGACAGTTCTTCCATTCGTCATAGCAGTGCTGGAACTCATATACTGGAATAGCCTTCGGCTGGTCGGTTACAGCCGTTTGAATGTTTTCTATGGTCCCAGAATGACGTCCCTTGAGGTGATTTTTCGATCTCGGGAAGAGAAAAAAGTCACTCAAAAAGGACTCAACTCAGGTGAATAAGGAGGCTGAGGAGCTACAGGAATATTTGTACTGGCTAAAAACTCATTTACTGAAATGACTGTGTGACAAGGCGCATTGTCGTGATGCAACATCCAGTTGTTCTTGATGTTTGGTCTCACACGAATGACCCTTTTTCGAAGTTTTTCAAGAACCTCTCTGTAAAAGTGTTGATTTAATGTTTGACTTGGAGGCACGAACTCTTTGTGGACAATTCCCTGGCTATCAAACAAGCAAATCAGCATGCATTTGATCTTCGACTTGCTCATTCTTGCTTTTTTGGGTCTTTGAGAACTTGAAGTGTGCCATTCCATGCTTTGGCGCTTGGTTTCCGGGTCGTACTAAAATGGAGATCATTTTCTATCGATTCCAAAAGTCAAGCCACCTTTCTCTCCTGTCCTTTTCTCTCATGTTCTTTTGTTCCTGCGAAAGGTTTTTTGGAACCATTGTTGCACAGATTTTTCTCATCCCCAATTCGTTAGTCAAAATCTGATGAATAGTGGTGTGATTCAAAGTTGACTCTTCCCCTATCATTCTTGTCATCTATCGATTATATTTCGATATTCTATCGATATTTTCATCGGTTCTTGAAGATGAAAGTCTTCCGCTTGCATGGTTCATCTTCAATCGACTCTCTTAATTCTGATAATGCCTTAAAACACCGAAAAACACCGTCTCCGTAGGAGTGTTGAAGTTTTGCAAAAGTATCCTTACGCTTTGTCCAAGTCTGAAACAAAACCTGATAGCACACCGTTGCTCAAAATTAACGTCGTTTTGAAAACGCACTAGAAAAAAACTGGTTCACGAAAACAGTCACAAAGAACAAACAAATGACTCTAACAAGTTCAAACTTGTACTGAAGGTGCATTACATATTAACCTACCGCCCTTCCAAGTTCCGTCTTCGCAGTGTTGCTAGATCGGGTGCTACGTCACCAATCTCATTACTTAATTTACACACCTCGTAGTTGAGTTTAATATAAGTAATAATATACATGTATGTACATGTTTTCAACTCAAAACTGTAGGCTCTTTCCAATTTTGTAAAATTTGTAGTTTTTTAGCCTTTTTTCAGATTTGTTCAACTTAAAATAAGGACGTTACTCAACGCACAGAAGTATATGAATACCCTATAGATATATCGCCAATATTTTTAAACGTGGCATATTACATTTTAATAATTCTTAAGAAACAGCGATTCTATATATCAAATATGCACAAATATTTCATCTTGTATAATATAAGGATGGATATAGACCACAATCTCCATGTTAAAAAAATCTGCAAAAGCCACGTTTTTTATATTTTTCAACGATATCTCTCTTTTTGAGCAAATTACAAATATCTTTAATGACAACATAAACGCGATTAATACCCTCAAAATCAGTTGTAATCAGGCCTTCTTTATTGTCATTTTGAATATGAAAAACATGATTATTATCTCTTCTAATTACGTAGAATGGCCCTTATAGAAAAGTTGTACCTTTTTTTGAGTCTGTCGGTTAATACAGAAATGTAATCGTAGTATTCTGATCTACAGGGTGTCCCACCGAAAACGAAACAAGCCAACTTTCGGGTGCTTAATACAGTTTTCGAACAAATTGCTCGTATACGTAAATTTTGTTTTGGAGGGGGAAATATTTTTCACGTATTTATAAATGAGGGTAAGTTCTCCCAGAATTTTAAACAACACAAATGGTCAAATGACTTGTTTAATTTTAATTAATAATCGTTCTTTAAATACGACTGATTAGTTGTTGACAAATAGCCTTTTAAAATATTCAATTATGGTTTAAGTATTACTTTATTAAATGTCGAAAATGAACACCTCCAGCTTGCATACAATAATAAAGGTTTTGCTCAAAGCGTTCTCGAATATTACTAAGCATTTATAATGTTAAGTGGCATTTTGTTTTTCGTTTATTTCTGACATTCGTCTGTAGTACGTTGACATAAAATATTTAAGTTTTGAGGTTGAAAACTTTTCAAAGAAACTAAATAGAAGAAACAAACTCTGGACTACTTTTTGTTCCCATTAAAAGTAGTCCAGTGGGCTCAAATCTGGTGACCTTGCAGGCCATTCAGTAGCTCATCTTCTTCGAATCCAACGTCCAGAAAATGTAAAATCTAAGTACTATCGTACTCTCACGTCAGAATGTGGAGGAGCACCAACTTTCAGTGCCCAGTTTCACTATTCGCCTGCCAAGAGTTCCGCTCACCTAGTCGCATGTTGTAATAAGTTAGTTAAATAAATACCGCGTTTGCCAACTGTGGATTGCTTCCGTCTGTCACATACGGACCCGAAGCCCCACATAAAGTAATTTTAACATTTAGTATTTTGGTATGCAGAAGAGATGAATTGATTCGTTTAACTTTCGACCGTGTGGAAAATAATGACCATTTTATGGTGGTATTCCTTCGATATAGCAGAAATCAAGATGTTTCACACTTACAGATGAAGGATGTCCCTTTGATCCTTGACGACCTACAGATATGGATAGTAGAATATTGCTTATTGCGTATAATGGTAGACGTTATGCTCAACATGCAGGTTGCCATACTATAATGACATAAGAAAACAGATGGCTGAATATTGGAACTTCCTGAAGAATATACCGGGCATGGCTTAAGACCACCTTCATCAGCTATGTGGGCTAGAAACCGAAGGGCTTTGCTTACTCTAAAAATATATAGAGTTTTCTCGACTGTGGTTGAATGCTGCTACATCGAAGAGTCGGTAAACATGATTGAAGCTTGTCGTAAATTGTTCAATGATTCAAGAACAGGACTCATTGGACAATTCAACCTCAGATGAGAGTAAAGAAGGACAGTATCCAGATGAACATGTTCAAATCTGCCGTTACATGTCGCAAATTTGCCAATTTGTAGATTTGCGTGCATGTTTATGTACGGGGGTTTTCAACAAAGACCAAGACTTATATTATAAAATAATAATGCGTATATAATTAAAATAATAATATAAATAACGATGCTGCCACTATTCAAATACTTAATAAATCCCTTCTTTTAGAGGTTCCTTCAAAGTCGCCTCTAACAGTATTCTAATTGTGGAACTGCCATCCTTTAAGGCTTTTTTTACTTGAGAGAAGAGAAAAAAGTCGCGCCCCACTATGTCAGGGATAAATGGAGGGTATGGCACATGTGATAAAGTTTTCACTTGCCGATTAACTTCGGTAGATTTTTGTGGATATGATCTTTCATTAACTGCTGTAAACCTTCTATAATAATTTGCTGTTACTGTGCCATTTGGAATTGCGCGGGTGTACACTATCACCCTGTAATAAAAAAACGTTATGACCATCACTTAGTAGCCGATTTTTTAGCACGTGCCTTCTTTGGTGGACGTTCTTCTTTTTCCATCCACTGTATGTTTTGCTGCTTTATCTACGGATTTCAACAAAACGAGGTGTGGCTATTGAATAACGGAACTGCTGTCATAACACTTTTTATTCGTTACCAATTACAGTAGCAACTTTTTCGCCTTCAATGTACTCCCCTTGGCGATCTCTGCACCGCTCCATACGACTTTCCCATTGTTGAAAGCTGTGCTGGAAGTCCGCTTCTTTCAGCTGGTTCAAAACCTCCGTCGCTTTTGCTTTAACCACTTGTTTCGGAATGAATGTCAGAATGTCAGCGCAAATGTTCATTTTTGATTCCTTTTGCTCGGGAATGAGGAGTTTTGGCACCATTTTTGCGCACACTTTGGATGTTGAACCATTCATGCAAGATCTGGCGAACACATTCTTTGTCGATTCCTGTTATTTCGGCAAGCTCTCGGATGCTTAGACGACGATATTCGCGGATTAATATACCGATTTTTTCAATGTTTTCGTCCGTTTTTGATGTTGAGGGCCGCCCGGGTTCGGATCGTCTTCGGTCGTTTCACGTCCCTATTTAAACCATTTAAACCAATCAAAAACTTGTGTTCTTTTAACATTGCATAAGCTTCTGTAAAAGTTTTCCTCAGTTTAACAAGAAACTTGATATTAACCCGTTGTTCCATCTGAACACTTTCGATGCGTCACTGGTGCGTAGACTAATTCAAACCCACTGGCTTGTCCAGCGAGCTCAGGGTGGGGAAAGTATCGCCAGACACAGTTCTGTTCAAACTTGTCGCGACACGCTCGCAGCACGCTTAATAGCCACACCTCGTACATCTAAGTTTCATCTGCTCTTCCACGATTCATTCCAGTTTTCTTGCTTCCGGTTCTCACAAACCGCTACCCTATCGCTTTCCAGTCAGGTGACACCAAACGCGGGTTCCAACAAGCAAACATTCTTGTCATTTTAAGATGTTGGCACAGGAGGGTAGAAACAGTTCCGATGGATATCTCAAGGATGTTAGAGACTCAAGATAGAGGATCTGTCCGAACAATTAATTACTGATCCAGTGTTTTTATGGTTTTCTTAGTTAACGCAACAGTTGGAGCCTCTAGACGTCAACTCCCAGCACTTTCCACCTTCGGTAAATACTTTATGCTTTGTAAATACAATTGTCGTCTTAATCTTGGAAAAAGTTTCCGTTCCTCATTTTCCCAAAAAATGGTTTATGGTTTGATAATGTTCAGTGTCTTACTTCTGGGTCGGTAAACTGTAACTTTTGTGTTTGGAGCCACAAACTTCATTGTTGTAGAATGTAGACGAAAGCCTAATAATCCTAAAAATAAATAATTTTTAAATAATTAACATGGTACACATTTTTTTCAAGCTTTGGAATTTTGTAACTCTTCAACCGATTATCAGACTAATAAGACGAAGTCCTTGATTTAGACGCTTTTGTATCCATACTGAATATGAGATCAATTTTGGTGAGATTGTATTTCAATAATTAAATAGTTTAAAAAAATATTTTTAAGCAAAAACAATTTATAATTATGATTTTAACTTAGATTTAGATATAACTAATGTAGAAAAGAAAATTATAGATAAGAAATATCAAGTTTGCTAATCAAAATTAATATTTAAAATGTTCATATCAAAGAAAAGCGTCTAAATCAAGGATTTTTGGACAAAACTACCGATCAAATGGACTGAGGATATTCTCAGAATTTCAAAAAGACTCTGAAAAAGATAATTTAAGGCAAACATTTTGCAATTAGTTTGACAGATTCATCAAAAAAAGTGAAAATACCTCAGAAATTATGGGAAGTCCAATTTTAACCCTAAATAACTTTTGAAAGGCTAGATTTATCAAAAAATTATAAGAGACACGTTTTTTGTAGTGCGTTCAATTCCCTACAAAAATACGTCTTCGCCTTATCAGTCTGATAACACTGGGGAACAGCTGTTTTGGTGCCGAGGGTTTTTGAACTGATTCTATATCAGTTTGATGTCCTGAATTCAAATATCGTATTCATTTTTCCCTATCAGCTCCAGTTTTTAAGATATACAATTTTAGAGAAATATGAGTTCTATGATTTTAACTCAAATCTCAAGTGTAATAAACAAAAGTAGATTCGAATTTTTTATTTTATTTATACCAAATACAATCTTAAGTCAAACTTACAAACAAAAAAAAACATTAAAGAAATCAAATATAGTCACTCGACACTTCTAAAACTTCTTTTCCGCGACATTCTTGAATGTTTTTTCAAACAGTCCCTCTTCAAACTCCAGCAGTAATCTGCCATCATGTGGATGTCCCATCTTCCTTGGTAGCGGTCCTCCATAATTTTAATATCTTGGTGAAATCTTTCACCTTGTTCCTCACTCATGTCTCCTAAATTTTCTGGAAACCGGTCCAAGTGGCTGTCTAGATAGTGTACTTTTATACTCATATTGCACCCTAATGATTTAAAGCTGTTCAGCATCTTGTTAACAATTTCAACATAGTTTTCAGCTTTATGTTTGCCTAGAAAATTTTCTACAACTGCAACAAATGATGTCCAAGCTTCTCGTTCAACTTCATTCATTGAATTTATGAAGGCAGGATCTTTAATTAATTGTCTTATTTGTGGGCCGTCAAATATCCCTGCTTTGAGTTTTTCTGTGCTCAACTGAGGCATTTTTACCCCTATATATTCAAAACAAGGCCCATCCTTATCAAGAGCTTTTACAAATTGCTTCATTAAGCCCAACTTTATGTGTAACGGAGGAAGAATGATTTTTTTCTCTTTCAACCAAAGCGTCGTTAATGACATTCTTTTCCCCAACGTCCATGTTTTCTCTCAGAGGCCAATCTTTTCTAACCCAGTGGTGTGTTTTGTCCCTACTATCCCAAAGGCACAAGAAACACGGATATTTTGTGTAACCACTTTGCTGCCCAAGAAGAAAGTTCACCATTTTTAAGTCTACACATATCAACCATTGATGTTCGTGATACTTTATCTTCTGCAAGACTAAAGCTATTGTGTTATATTCTTCTTTCAGTTTCGTTGAGTGAGCTAACGGTATTGAACCATATTTATTCCCATTATGTAGAAGGACACATTTTAAACTTCGCTTTGAACTGTCAATAAATAGGCGCCAATCATCTGGAATATATTCAGAAAGTCCCATTTCTTTCATGAGTCCCCTAATTTCGTGACAAAATACAAGATTGTCTTCTTGAGAAAAGAATGGTAGCAGATCTTTTTCTCTTGTACGGTAAAAGGTAATTTTGGTTCCTTGTTCCAGTAAATTTTTGTCGTTTAACCTAGAAGCCAGTACTTCAGCAGCTTTTTTCGATAAATTGAGATCCCTGGTGAGATCATTTAATTCGTTTTGATTGAAGCGTTGAGGAACTGAAGACGTCCCCCTCATAGTCACTGTTAGTTTCATTAGCATCGGAAGAGCGATCAGAGGGACAATGTTCGTTATCAGAGATATCTGGTAGCTCATGAAATGTTGGAATCGGTATTTCATCTGAGTGCGGGATAGGGCGTATTGCCGAGTCTAAATTGGGATAGGTCCATTTATGGCGGTTATTTCGATTGATTCCATTAATATTTGCTAAACAGAAATAGCAATCATCGAAGTGGTTTTTTGGTTCTCTCCAAACCATTGGTACGCCGAATTTCAAACATTTTCTTTTGCCGGTAGTCCACTGCCGTAATTGCTCTGTGCAAGTTTTACATACAAGATGCGGGGCCCACGTTTTGTCCTGATCACCAAGCTTAACTCCAAAGTATGCCAAATATGCTTGCTTCACAAAGTCAGTAATAGCTCGTCTGTTTTGTTGGAACATGTATTCTCCGCATATATAACAAAACACATCAGGTTGATTGACACAACTTCTTCTTGAACTGGACGCTGAACTCATTTTAATTCTGTTCAATAAAACAACACTCTTTTCTTAACAGAAAATAACACGCCGAATTCGATCTACTCTCTTTAGCAAGAAGGCACAAACTGACGAGACTTACCTGAGTTAGGGGTATAAAAGGGTCAGTTCAGGTACCTGGGAGGCAATGTTTCCACTATTTATAGATTTACCTGGAATTTACTCATTTACAGACTGACAATAAAACAATTGCACCTACATTAATGATTATAAAATAATTTTAGAACTCTCAGAAACCAATAAACTGCATAGAAACCAGATATGTAGATAAATTTATGTATCTAAAAAAGTAGAGCTGATAGAGAAAAACGGATTGCACCTATAGATTTAGCTTCCCAAATATAGTTAAAATCAGGTCTAAAATCCCAGGCACCAAAAAAAAAATTTTTTTTTGTTCCCCTGTGTAATCGATTGAAAAGTTACAAAATTCCAAAGCTTGAAAAAAAATGTTTCCCATGTTAATTAAATGGGAAATGGAAAATCGCGATGAGTCACCTCTTAATATTAAAATTAAGAGCGGATATTTTCACAGGCTCATTTTTTCGACATCCTGAACAATATTTTCAGAGTAATAGTCGATTTTTTTGATACAGTCTAATGTACATATATAGTTGCAGATCTCTTACGAGAACATTAAGTTAACTATGTGATATAAACTGTGATTTGTCAGATTCCACTATTATATTATGTATGTATACCGTGTGTGTAAAGCCGACATCGGGCGGTTGTGAAAAAGGACAAATTCTACACTTCTCGTTCTAACGTCTAGTGCAGGTGGTGAGAGGCCTGTCTTATTACCCCACTATCTACGATGCGTACGCGGTTGCTTCTTATCTGTCGTCTCACTTGTTTGTCACACACGGTATATTTATCACTAGTACTTGATTGCTGTGAATCATCCTCAGCTTTGTTGTTACAATCAAACGTCAGACGTGATAAAAACTTTTTGTCTACATACTCCGGGGACCCAAAAAACCGAACAGACACTCTGCACTCGGCAAGCTCTGCAAAATCGCAACTGAAGGTTCCATGTCTACCTGTGTGTAGTTGCACCCTTCAGGCTTGTATTGGTATTTCTTACAAACGTTGTCACGCTCTTGCGAAACTGTAATGCCTAATCGTGCCATGCAGCAAATTTGAAATTTTGCTTCCGGCTTGGAAAGACAGCCGCAGAAGAGCAAACAGTCCTTCAGGAGGAAGCACCGAGTCGTATCCAACTTTTCGAATTGTTTACACGTTTCGAGAACAAAATGAGTATCAGGGTCATGTTGGACGTCCTTAATGTTAAAAAAATGTAGTGTTGTTAATTGTTTTCTCAGTTCACGCAACAGTTGGAGCCTCTGAACCTCAACTTCCAGCTCTTTCGCGCTTGGATGAATACTTTGTGCCATCTAAAACACGAAGATATTATAGACAATTGACCAATTGTCGTCTTAATCTTGGCAAAAGTTTCCATTTATCATTTTCCCAAACGAACACACAACTTTATTGGCATACCTTTGCTCTTTCCATTCTTCTTTGCATCCTCAACTTTGTTGGTACAGTCAAACGTCAGAGGTGATAAAAACGTTTTGTCACCTCTGACTGTCAAAACTTTTGTCGACTCCGGAGACCCAAAAACCGGTCAGACCTCGGCACACTTCAGGCTTGTATTGGTATTTCCATACAAACGTTGTCACGCTCTTGCGAAACTGTGATGCCTATCGTACCGAGCAGCAAATCTGAAATTTTGCTCCCGGCTTGAAAAGACAGTCGCAGAAGAGCAAAGAGTGCTTCAGTCTTGCAGGAGGAAGCACCGAATCGTACCCAACTTTTCGAATTGTTTGCGCGTTTCTAAAGAAAAAATGAACGTCAAGATCATGCTGGGCGTCCTGCATGCAGAGTGTTAAAAAAATACGCCAAAAAAAAACAATAAGAATTGGCGGTATATAATTGATGAGATTTTGGAAGCTACAGGTGTATCTGGAGTTGGAGTTCTCGCCATTAGACTTTGACCTCAAGATTTCGCGAGAAGGTCCAAGATAAGCCCATGCAAACATCTTCGCCAATACCTACTTAGCTATGGATGTAAGAAGGGTGCAACTACGCCCATCCAGAGACGGAACCCTTAACTCCTATCAGGGCTCCCCGAGGTCAGTCCGGTTTTGAGTCCCCTCTCGTGCATAATATATTATTTGTCATCGGTAGACATACTAATCATAATACGAGGGTGGTTTGAGAAGTCCGTGACTTTTAAAGGAAAATCTCCTTTTAGTTCGATACATTTAGTCCAACGTGTTTCTATTTTTTTTTATTCCTTCCAAATAATATGGTTCCTAAAGACCCTCAAAATAAGCGTTTGTTTCAGCGATAGCCTCTGCATTCGACCCGAATCTCCTACTACCCAGCCATTTCTTCAGGTTTGGAAACAGAAAATAGTCGGAGGGGCTAAACCTGAAGAATATGGTAATCTGAGGTAACAGTTCATAGTATTGATGAATTTTTGCCATGGTGATTACACACGTATGCACCCGTGCATTGTCCTGATGAAACAACACTTTCTTCTTCGCTAAATGCGGTCGTTTCTGCTTCAAAACAGTGTCAAATCTGCCCAACAGCTGTGAATAATATTCGCCGATGATCGTTTTACCCTTTTCAAGGTAAGCGATATGAATGATTCGATCAAACTGTGGCTATGACTGTTGGCCGACAGACCCATCTTAGCCTTCTTCGGTGCACGTTCACCTGTAGAAACCCACTGTTTCGATTGTTGCTTGGTCTCTGGTGTGGTGTGATGAATCCATGTCTCATCTACGGTAACCAAACGGCGCAAAAACTCGTTTTGATTGCGGCTGAACATCCCCAAATACTCCTTTGAAGTGGTCACACGGTTGTGTTTATGGTCGATCGTGAGCAATCGCGGCATCCATCGCGCGGACAGCTTTTTCATATCCAAATATTCATGCAAAATGTGATGCACCCGCTCAGTTGAGATGCCTACCGCCTCAGCCAACTCATGCACTTTCAATCTGCGATCGTCCAATATCCATTCCATGGATTTTATCGACGATTTCTGGCGTAACGACTTATTTTGGGCGACCTGAACGTTCAGCGACACTTGTACTGGTGCGGCCACAACGGAACTCAGTAAACCACTTTTAACCATTGAAATTGACCATGCAGAGTCCCCATAGTATTTATCATTTATCAAGCCTCTCCTTGGTTTCGGTAATGGTTTTTTTGCGCAAAAAGTAATGCTTAATCAACACACGAAATTCACTTTTTTCCATTTTTGTGGAAATTAAGCCTAGAATACTATACTGGTTTTGATATACGTGACTACTATACTGTCGTAAATTTTACGAGGTTAAAAAAACGATAATATAAAATGCTCATATTTATTATGAAAGAAGTACAAAACCAAAGACACTTTACTTACATATTGAGTAACACAATGAACCATGTACATACATTTTTTTCTACTGCGAGGCGCATTCTGTACAGTAATTTCCGCGATGCGTTCCGCATATTGCATGTTTACACTGCACGCAAAATGTCCTGGTCATCCGTCTTAGTTTACTTGGGCAGTAAAAACAAACGCTTTTTTTCTTGAGGGGTTGTATTTTCATTTACCGCATTCACCTTTAGTATTTCGCAAATAGTTTGTCGAAGATTTCGCCGCAAACTTGGAATGCTTATTCTGTGCTCCATCCACAGCTTTGCAAGTCTGTGTGCCAATTGAATCATGTATCCTTCGCGTGGTAAAGGTTTTTCGTTCTTCCTAAATGTATGGTAACAATCTTAATATATCAAAGTCGTGTTAGTTACACCATTTATAACTCAAGAACGGCTGGACCGATTTTTATGATCTTTGCTCTGTTGGATTCGTCTCCGCCCCGAATAGCAGAATAACTATTAAGATATCGGAAAAAAATCACGGAAAACAAAAAAAAAAACAGAAATTTAATTTAATCTATCTTTCGGAAGCCGAATTCCATGTGTAAAAAATTACAGTGATCCTATTTATTGCTTTCGGATTTAGCATACTTCACGCATTGTCTCGTAATTTCTTCATTAGTGTGTTCAAGTATTATATCCAATATAAATAGTATCTGACATGAACTGCAAAAATTGATCAACAACAGATAAACACTATTTAGCTCTTCCTTTACTGCCTACCAAAAAATGAATGATATTTCTTCTAGCTGTCCTTTTAGACCTTAGCGGTAATTTAGTCGACCATTTATGGCCGTCTTTTTCCCTTGAGTTTAGTTGTATTGAGAGTAATTATACTTGACTCTTTTCGCGGAATTTTAGACAATGGACGATCCTCATCTATTGAACTAGAACCGGCTTCTTATTCAACACTTTGTGCTACTATTGTTGACCTACGTGCGCCAGCAACATCCTTGGCAAAATTTGTTGTACTATGTGTAGATGAACCTGGTGCTGGTGAATTATGACGTGCAATTATAACATCTTCGTCTAGATCTCTGTTATCATCATCTGAGGTAAGCTCCTCAACTTCTAAATTATCTTCTTCCCAGTCACTTCCGCTATTGCTATAGGTTTCTAGAATATTATCTTCCCCATTCATTATTTGCTCGATTTCCTTTTGCAGTTCAAGTTCGGTGAAAGGTCTTTTTGACGCCATTTTACTAAAAAAAACGATTAGTACCACAAAAAATAATAAATTATAGGACAAAAATATTCTTACTTGTTGAAAGAATGGAATGGTATCGGAAATTGTACAATTCTCAGGCATGCACGGTAACACTATTCCGTTGTAAAATTGACGACGATTTTTCAAAATAACCACTACCGGAAAATAATTGCAAACGTTCACCTACATTAACGTACAGCTCACGACTAGTTGGGAAAGTACTGAGAACCTCGAAATGACAGCTTTGCCGAAAGAGTCCAGAAACTCGGGAAATTATCCGACCGCGGTAAATTTTACGAGTGAATAGTATTCTAGGGTTAACGAGGTTAGCTGCTTTCAATGGCTGTCAAACATAAACTAAATGACGTAGCTTGCTCAAAATTTTACGTTAGTATATCGATAGATGGCAGTTGACGGGAGCAGTGTTGCCATTAATGTTTTTTTTTTTTCCTTCAGGAGCCGTCCTTGTACTATCCGGTTATACTGCAGCCTCTTGGGCTTTTTGTATTTTCTCCTGTACCGGTTTACTGCACCCAGTCTAAAATCTTTGGTCCCTGCACTAATTTGTACAGGGTCATATCTGGCTGTGCAGTGTAATCTTCTGGTTCCATAAAGGGTTTTCCATATATTGCTTGCCGTTTGCGATCCAAAGCCTCACACTGACAGAGAATGTGAAGGGCTGACTCCGTTTCCTTGTTGCACATTCTGCATCTTAGGTCTCCGTTGTACAGGCCCATTTTATTTAGGTGTTCTCGAACAGGAAGATGTCCTGTGCGTAACCCTACTATAGTGCCTAGCTGTTTCCTGTTCATTGCTAACAGTTGCTCGGCTACGGGTTTTGATGGTTCCTTAATGAATTTCTTCCCATGTATTTGTCTGGGCATTTTTCTCCAGTATTCTTTGTGTTGTTGTTTGACCCACTCATTAATATGTCCCCTGATGACGGTTTTTGCCACTCCAAGGGCCGGTTCGGGGCCAATATAATCTTCCGACGATCCATTTCTGGCTAACTCGTCAGCTTTCTCATTGCCTTCGATACCCTGATGACCTGGCACCCACATCAAAGTGACCTTGTTGTGAGTTGCCAGCCTTATCAGTTCTTCTTTGCAATCCCATACCAGTCTTGATGTCACCTTAGCGTTGCTAAGGGCTTTTAGGGCAGCTTGACTGTCTGAACAAATTCTGATCCGCTTATTAATATATGCCCTCTTATTATTGATCCTCAAACATTCGAGAATTGCACAGACCTCTGCCTGAAATACAGAGGTAAACTTTCCTAGTTGAAGACTCTCTTTGTGTTTATTTTGCACACAATAGATGCCAGCACCAGTTCCATTATCAGTCTTTGACCCGTCCGTGTACCAGGCCAATTCATTGATGTTTGGTCTATTGACCGTATTTCTGTCCAACTCGTTCCGATCTTGGATAATAATCTCGAAATTATTGTTGAATTGGTATTTTACAGTCATATGATCTGTTCTCATACCAAGTATGTTACTCGTCATATGATTCATTTTTGTGTGGCCCCATCTTTCAGTATCCCTGAAGTTGGGTGAATTCTCCAGTCTGAACATTGCCATGCTGGCCTCCCCTTTATTACATATTGTAATGGAGGTAGGTCGAGCAAGGTTTCCATTGCAGCTGTTGGTGTTGTTTTGATTGCCCCTGTTATTCCTAGACATGCAAGTCTTTGTATCTTGCCTAGAGTCATAGCAGCAGTCCTCTGATTCATATTTGGCCACCATACCAAAGATGCATATGTTATCATGGGGCGGACTACCATATTGTATAACCAGTATACCATTTTTGGTTTAAGTCCCCATGTTCTTCCGTAGGCCCGTCTGGCAATTACCAGAGTCATTACTGCCTTTTTCTTTATATTTTGAATATGTTGGTTCCAAGTAAGTTTTGAGTCCAGGATTACCCCAAGATACTTTACTTCTCCCGTACTATTTATTTCTTCACCGCGCAGTCGGATCGGGCCTACTCCGTCCAGTTTCCTTCTGTTGGTGAATGCTATTATATTGGACTTTCGGGGGTTTATATTTAACCCCTCTCGATCTGTCCAATCTGTTACTACGTTTAGAGCCATCTGTAGTCGTTCTCTAACTGTGTGTTTGAATTTTCCTTGTGAAGTCAACACAAGGTCATCTGCATACCCAATAGTAGTATGTCCATTTGCTTCAAGGGTTCTTATCAGTCCGTCCATCACCAGGTTCCAAAACAGAGGGGACAGAACCCCTCCCTGCCATTAATGTTACTGCGCGGGAAATTAAAAAAAGTCTCGGTCTTATCAAACCACCCTCGTATGTACATATCCCGGAAAATTAAAAAGTTTGTCTGGGGACCGACAAAAGTTATGTTATTTGTAAACTAGTGTAATTACGAAATAAAACTGGTACGAATCGAACGCACAGGTACACAGAGTTACCCCGCACGCTGAAATCGTCGTTCAATTATTTCTATTATTTGATCTCCGCCGTAACGTGTGCGCAAAACTGACGAATCAGAAAATGGAACGGGTCCGCGCGATATCTGACCAAACGGCGCCAGAAGCGGACGTATCAACCGAATTTTCGCCGTGCCGGAATATATTGCAAGCGGATCCGCGGCGGAGGACGCACACGTCAGAAAATGAGTAAACCATGAGATAATCGAATCGTTGCCGACAATGCCCGCTCGCAGTATCAGGCCACGCAACTGTATTTCCTGTACCGGCATATTCCCAATTAACAGTCGCCGATTAAAGACGCAACGCACCTCCCCGAAAATTTAAATACAAATTAAAATTTCGAGATACGTCGGGGCACATTTAGCAGTCGCCCCGGCTTTATACACGCGCAAATTTTGATTATCTTATTTCCATTATTATGCTTGAAATACAGAGTAGAAGTTTCGAAATTATCCATTCCATGGTTATATGTAACTAGCGGAGTGGGCCGCGCGTACACTCGACCGGCGTCGCTTTGTTTGTCGGCCTAGCGGGCCGCGTCATCCAGCAGGCCGACTGTAGAGAGAAATAGACTGGAGGGTCGCTGTGTGTTGTAGCTTTCCGTGAAAGCGGCACAGTGTAGCCTAGCAGTGCGCCGCGAATCGGTGACGTCAAGTAGGCGAGACGGAGCTACGGGGCGCGCGGGCGTGGGAGCGAGACGCCGCCACGAGAAACTTATTAGAGTAGGGAGAACGAACGACCCAACCTAACCAGACCCCGGCCCGTTCAACGATCGATCCGAATGCCGGAATAGACAGAGACGGACTATGTTTTATGCATGGTGGTGAATCGCGGACGGGCCGGCAAACGGCTGAGTCACAGTAATTGATAATAACTTAGGCATTGCTCTTTGCGATCGGGACGAAAACTGAACTGAAAACCGTCCTCTCTCTAAATGGACTTGCTCATTACAGATTTCTGTTTTATCCCGGGCGACGGATTGCCCGCGATCATTAGTTGTTTATTAGTTATTGTTATTAGTCTTATTACTTTTATGTTACGAGGAGCGCGAACGGGACAGGTAATCCGTGTATGAATGAGAGAAATGCGTTATTACAACCAATTACATGTTTTATATTACTATTTATCATCCGATTATTTTATGCCAGCTGTATCCGCTACTTCGTTAGCAAGGATCACTGGAATGTCGTATAGAATATTGTTTCTAAACGCCCGTACAATCTCCCACCCCCCATTTGCACACATTTTTGGTGGTTGAATTTGGAAAAATCCTTAGCGCCTACATAGATGACCATAGCAGCACCTATGTATGTACATACAGTCGCGAGCGAAATTATTCGGCCACCTGAAATTTTATTAAAAATATGTGTGTGTAGCCACATAGTAAACAGATATTGTAATATCCACTGAGTATGACGTACATGCATTATTATACAATAAAAAAGTACTAAAAACAAATTAAACTTAAAATTCCTTTATTGAAAAATTAATTATAATTAAACATTATTCTTATAAAATGCGAGCGAAATTATTCAGCCATTTTAAAAGTTCGTTGAACATAAAAATATAAAATGACATGTAATATTGTGTGGGATATCCCTTAGCTTTAATAATAACAGCCAGTCTTTGGCATTGAATCCACTAATTTTTTTGTGAATTCTGGACTTATTTTTTCCCGCTCCTCGATTAACACTGATTTTAACTCCTTTACACCAGTCACATGTCGGTTCTGTACATTCTGCTTTAGTTCGGCCCAAACATGTTCTATAGGATTTGTATCCGGGGATTTGGGGGGGGGGGGGAGAGTATTGGTAGTGTATGGGGAACATTACAGTGGATCCATTCACGAACGACCCGAGCAGTATATTTCGGGTCGTTATCCTATTGGAAAAAGTAATTTTCAGAAAGACCTGCTTTTGTGACACTAGGGTGCAAATTGTTTTTTAATATGTCTAAATATTTAAATCGATCAAGTATACCATCGATAACATGCAGTACACCAACACCTGAAGCTGCCATTGCTCCCCATACCATTACCGCACCATCTCCGTGTTTGACAGTGGGCAATACATTTTTTAATTTGTAAGCTTCTCCGCGACATCTCCACACAATTTTTCTTTTAGGTGCATTAAAAACGCATAATTTACATTCATCCGTAAATAAAACCTGATGCCAGAAGTTCAGGTCTTTAATTTAAATATTCCTTCGCAAATAAAACCCGTCTTTTCTGTTTACTTCATTAATCCATGGCTTTCTTCGAGCTATCCGGGTAACAAAACTGGCTTCGCGTATGATTTTTCGTACATTGGTTACATGTATTTTTACTCCAAAGTGCACTTCCAACTCTCTAGTTAGTGCCGTGGCAGTAACTTGAGGATTTTCTTTGACTTTACGGAGGATCAACCTCTTGTGTCTTTCGGATAATTTTTGCTTGCGGCCTCGACCTGGTCGATTAGCCAGAATATGATCTGTTTTGTATCTCTTAATGATTGACTGAATTGTTTGTCGGGGTCACCCAATGATCTCCGCTATATGCCTCTGACTAAAACCCATTTTACTCAACTCTATAATTCCTTCTCTCATGTCAACTGACACCTCTTTGCCTTTGCGACCCATTGCGCAGTATTGTGTAAATTACGCGATGCACTGTACTGGTTTGTGGCTGAGAACTGTCTGAGACTAACACAAGCCTAATGCTGTGGTAGGTATCACATGAGTCACGTGTTTATGTATATTTCGGGAGGGAGCCGAATAATTTCGCTCGCGCCCTATGGCTGTACAATGTGAATTCTTTCGTATTTTGTTTATTAAAATTATTGCCTTTATCTTTTTTTTCAAGATTATTTTACTATACAACAAGGCAACTATACTATACTGAATGGGATTTTGCAATAACAATTTTTAGTTTGGATACCCGCGCAGTTTTGTGAAAATATTTCGGGTGGCCGAATAATTTCGATCGCGACTGTATGTACATAGATGACAAAGGAAACATTTATGTGCCAAATTTCAAAATTGTAGATTCTATATTTTTGGAGATTTCTTGATGGCTGAATGAATGTTAGGTATTTGGCTTTTATTAGGTACATTTGTACCTACATATATGTACATACATACATAGGTATGTATATCTAGTAGATTACTCCAATTGGGTACGTACAGCGACCAAAATGATAACAAAAATTGTACCTACTTTAATTAACAAAAGAGGTACATTTGTATGTAATTGTCTTATTGAAAAACTAAAGTTGTGTTTTAGAGCAATATGACGAGATAAGTTTTGAAATATTTTTGTTGAATACATCATCGTAAACACAAATCCAATACAACTCGATTTTAAACACGGATGAATTGCTAATAAGTTTCTAATTTTCGACAGCCATGTTAAGAAGAAATAAATAAGGAAACTAAGTGTCATCATTGTAACCGACTAGATCATCGAAAAAGAAACTTACTATTCGAAATTACTACTCGAAATTTAGAATGAAAAATTTACTGTTCAAGCCATACTAAGGACTCAGCCATTTACAATACATACATAAACTATTGAAAATTCTAGTTTTGCGTTTATCTTTGAAGAATATCAAGGTGGAAACGCTGGATCTAATATATCATGCTGGTCTGAGGAGCATCTGATCATATGATAAACAGAGATTACGCGCCCAAAATCGTATCGTTTGGCCCAATGTTATTTTTTGGTAAGGTTTCTAAATCATACTTCATACTATGGATACAACAATATCCATACAATAAAGGATAATTGTCGTATCCATAGTATGAAGTCTTTGTTTCAGAAATCTCACCAAAAATAACACTAGGCTAAACGATATGATTCTGGGTTTGTATTTATTCCCCAGTGTCACTGAACTGTATTGTAAAGAGACATCCAAAAAAAAAACTCCGTTAGGGTCTGTAAAAGAGAGATATAAAAAAAATCCCGTCAAGAAGATTCTCTTTTTTTCAACCCTTCTTTCAAGCCCCCCCCCCCATTATTTATTAAAAAAAAAATTTTTTTTTTTTTAGAACTCAGACAATTAAAAAAGGTTATAAATTTAAGATAGAATAGCAATACGTCTTTTTCTACTAGGCCAAGTTTGATTACGCTTATGGCTTGTTACTTACTCAATGTTTAAATAGTGTTCTTTATCTCTATAAAGTACATATAACAGCATAAGAGTCTGGTACTTCTTTAATCCCTTCAGTTCAGTCGATTTTTGTAATTCTGTCTCGCACTCCTATACTTTACATCAATTTCCTTCTCTTCAGACCAGTGTGTTGCTAGTCGTATCGAATTCATCGGATTATCATCGTGCTGAAATGAATCGGATCTTGTGCGTTCAGATCGTCGTCGACGACAAGAATGATCGGGGAAGAGTTAGTTAAATTGAATCACACCATCAGCTTTTGACTAACGAATTGAGGATGAGAAAACTCTGCGTCAAAATGGTTCCAAAAAAACCTTTCGCAAGAACAAAAGGACATAAGGAGGGAAAAGTGTTTTAACTTTTTGGAATCGATTGAAAATGATCCCCATTTTATGGAACGTGTCATTTCTGGTTATGAGACTTGGGTGTTTGAGTACGACCCGGAAACCAACCGCCAAAGCATGAATGGTACTATCAAGCTCTCCAAGACTCAAAAAAGCAAAAATGTGCAAGTCGAACATCAAATGCATACTGATTTGCTTTTTTTAATAGCCAGGGAATTGTCCACAAAGAGTTTGTGCCTCCAGGTCAAGCAGTAAATCAACACTTTTATAGAGATGTTCTTAAAAAACTTCGAAAAAGGGTCATGCGTGTGAGACCAAACATCAAGAACAACTGGATGTTGCATCACGACAATGCATCTTGTCACTCAGCCATTTCAGTAAACGAATTTTTAGCCAGTAAAAACATTCCAGGGGCTCCTCAGCCTCCTTATCCGCCTGATTTGAGTCCTTGTGACTTTTTTCGCTTCCCGAAATTGAAAAAAATCACCTCTAGGGACGTCATTTTGGGACCATAGAAAACATTTAAACGGCTGTAACCGCTCCAGCGCTGCGTGACTTCCAAAGGAAGTTATTTTGAAGAAGAAAAAACTGAATTGTAATTCTATTCGAATTAAAAAAAAAATAAAAATGCCAGTCACTTAATTTACACATCTCGTATATCGGTTTATATATCCTGATATATAAACCGATTCATATCTCCCTCAATTTTATGACATTGACTAATCTCATGTCCCGAAAAACATCTTCCACACCATAACTGATGTCTCACTATATTTGATATTTGAGTGTTTGATCCCAAATACACATATTTTGGAGGTGTCAGATATAACGTTGGTTTAGAGGTCATTAAGTAATACCAAACCAATTGTGAAACTGCAATCGTCTAACAAGAGACGAAAAAAGCGTTAATATGGATCATACGCTATTTAAAAAGTAGTATTACATCTTTGGAACGTCTTGAAACAACTTTTTTGTGTAGTTTTTTTAGAAAGTCGCAAGTTTTTTTAACAATCAGGATAATTTAGTTAATGAGGTTCACCTTCAAGTTGATTTGACGACTAAAAATAACATTGTGTCGTTGACAGACAGTCCAATTAGTCTAATCCACAATAAATTATAAAATAGGTATTACGTTCCTTTCCAACAAGAGATGCCTTAGTACTTAATGGATCAGTGGCCAAGTAATTTTTCTTCACTTTTCAGCATAACAACAAGATAGTATTATATGTTTTCACTAAATGTGTTAACAATAGACCGAATGAAAAAAAAATTGGCAAAACTTTTATCATGTATTTATTTTAATTCATGAGTTTTCCTATATCTAAACTCTACTGATAAAGTTTTACAGCGTCCTATCTTACTATTTCAATTACCTGCCAAACTCCAGAGAAATTAATAAAATTAATAAATCATATTCGTAAAGTGAGGACGATTTATAATCGTGGTGAAGTTTCCGCTTGCCGATTAAATTCGGGACGCTTTTTGGGGATATGGTCTTTCATGAACTGCCATAAAACTTCTTTGTAATAATTGTTCCATATGGCACTGTAGTGCCATATGGAACGTGTGGAATGTCAACGTCACGTCCTTTGTAGTCAGAAAACTGTTGTGACCATTGCTTTAGCAGCCGATTTTTGAACGCGTGCTTTCTTTGGTAGAGGTACTTCTTTTTCAACACCCTGCGTGCTTTGCGGCTTCATTTCCGGATAAACACCCAGGTAACAGGACACCTAAGTCTCATCTGTAGTAATAAGATGATCTTTTATCGTTCATCCACTTAACACATTTGGTTTATTTTAGCACTGACGATTTACAGACTGAAAAGCAGTCGTCCAGAAAAGAAGCAGTCGTTCAGTTACACTGAGTTGACTGAGCGACTGTTTCTGATCCGTCAAAAAGGGCTGTTAAAACTATATTAAAAGCTATTGTTTCCAATACAACCACTACCCTTTTCTCGTAACAGCAGACACGGAATCCAGCGAGCACAAACCCTTGACATGTTTTGATATGCAGGAGGGTAAAAACACTTACGAAACGATAAATATCTCAAGGACAAACAGAAAGCACGAGAGGAGCAGGCTTGCGCTGTAGTTGCAGAGCAACCCTCCATGAGTGCACCACATGCCGGCAACTGGCCGAGAAACAAAGAGAAGGGTGAAAACACTAGGGGCGTGTTGCCTTCCAAGGCTATTTCATGGCCCCAAAGAAGGCCAGGAAACACCGGAGAAGGCGGAGTGTACCTTTCCATGCACCATTGACACCTTTGACACCTTTCCAAGACAATCCGTACTAGAAAATATCCAAGGATATGGAGGTTATTGTCAAGGAAGCACTAATGGAGGAAATGGATAGAATTATCCTGACCTCAGTTGCTAAGGCTAACGAAGACGACCCTCTGGATTCCCGTGAAGGCTGAAGCGACCTCGGAGATAAGAAGGTTGTGGTGCCTTGACCTGTGGGTGAAAATCCGTGTGTACGAACAGGTAATGACTATTACACAGCGACCTCCCGCCACCACGTCTGCTAAACTTGTGAACATGGAGATGGAGAGGAGGAAAGATACCCTACCAAGAAAGATACCCCCACATAACCTCCCATCGCTGAACACCAGAACCAGAACTCTAGGACATTTCGACAATTTCGAACAAATTCGTTTCCCCTCTTTCAGGGAAGGGGATGACTATACATCAGGAGTATACTTGTATACGTAATCCAGTAAGAGGAAGGAATTCTAACAAAGAGATATGGAAGACGGATCCAGAACTGTCGATTTTCACGGCATCCTGAAGTTGTTGATGCAGACCCAGTTTCCTGGATGTGTGATGACCACGCAGTAAGAATAGCAAAATGAAATTTAAATTACACCTTCAAACTAGGACTGGAACAATGCGACCCAAATTGTAACTGAAGATAAAATAAGATTGGCAATATAATGTTTCGCACCCTTCAAACCACCAGGCTTTAATGGCATCCCTCTAACGATACTACAATAGGGCTTGGATGTCTTACTGTCGCACCTGGTCGGTGCAGTCCGAAAATTTGGAGGAAAGTGAAAGTTGTAGAATGAACTACACTACCCCATATCTACTCTGTGTATGTCTAAACCCCCAAAGCATACCAACCCATAACATTATTTCTCTTCAAAACGCCAGAAGAGCTGTGTAAGCGATTTACAACAACTTAACCAGCATGTAGGTATACACCCCAGGAATATCTACTGACTCTGACCTACTTCCGTCCTTGGGTATGTCCATAAATATAGAAGGAGCATTTGACAAAACCACCTTTCTAAAAAGTAAATCAACAAGGAATATTCCTAGCAACAAGGAATATCCCTTCGGTAATTAGCAACTGGATAATAAGTATGCTGTCACACACAGCGAAAAATTAGAAAAAAATCTCCCTGGGAGAGAATTCAGTCTACTTTTAGACTAATAGAAACTTTAGATTTAGACTTTAGAATGGTGCTGGGAGCAATCAATATCCAATAAAAACAGAGATGATTCTATTCACGAAGACAAAGAAAACAGAACCTTTAAGAGCACCTACTAAGGAAAACAGAACCACTAAGGGTACATATAAACGCAATGCCATGTTTTGCATCAGAAGTAAAATACCTTAGTGTAACCTTTGATCCCAATCTAACCCGGGACCTGCATTTGAACAGAAGAATCAGGGAGGCTTACATCTTTTAGTCATCATAAGAACAATGACAACTGAAGGAGCTGCTGTTTTCGAATTATCATATCCACAAAAAAGGTTTACAGGCAGGTAAAAAAATGTTTCCCTTAAACTTAAAACTCGATGTTTCAGAACATTTTGGCCTCATTAGCCAATACAGATTTTAAAAAAAAATCATGATTACTATACTTCCACTCCACTACGAAGAGGTAGAAGTAAAAGGGGTTGTCATTGAAAAAAATCGTCATATAAAAATAGCCTTTTGACAAGTGGCCGAAAAACGTAGCAATTCAAAAAAATAGCAATTCATATGTATTTTTTGCTGTATCCGAGCGCTTTTTCTGAAAAAAAAATCCATGACGATTTTATCCATTACTTTCCGAAAGCAGTATATGCTACTGTGTGTAAGTAAACAATCTGCAAATTATTTTTTTCCATCTGACTCGCTTTATAGCCGGTTTTAAACAGGATGGAGAGAGAGAGAAGATTCCGATGCACATTCAATGTAAACTCGTTTCTAACGACATCTCATAATTAAGAAAAAATAATAAGTTATTTATACACACATATATAAAGCAACAATTTGACTACGACTATGTACAAAGTGTTTCCTAAGTTATTTGAGAAACTGGAGGAGAATCTTCCTCAAGTATTTCATGAATAAAAGGTCATACAAAGTTTTTCTTTTCCACTAAGTGGCTTAGTTCTCGAGTACCTTTTTTTAGAGCATACTAAAATTTTATTTACAAATTGTTGTCACTTACACACCGTGATAGAAGGCATGTTTTGGCTGTTAATTTGTTTCCACCACTATTAGGGGCGTGCATGTGGGTAGTCACTGTAATATCTTAAAATATGAAGTAAAATATGAGGTAATAGTAGAAAGTTACGAGCAAACGATCTACATCGAAAAAATTACAAATAAAAAAAAATGGTGCGGCTAACTTCGTATACGTCATTACGTCATTATATTACCATTACAATAAGTCAACGTTATTTTTACAATTCTACTATTGCTACCAATATTCGAACGATAGAGAATGGTTTCATACTTTGGCATTGCAATCATTAAATTAGAAACTGAATTTGTTTTGCTTAATAGATACTTTGTGTTGTGGACGGTGTTAAGTAGGCGATTGGTGTGTATGCAGATACGCGGAATGTCGCTATTCAATCCAGTCAATCAGTTCAATCCAAAATGCAATTCCGTTTTAAGCATTAATATAGAATATGTAAGAGTGTTACGAATTCGGAATGAAGTGCTGACGACACAAATGGTCCTACAGTTTTATGCTTCTGCTATGCTATGTACTAGGGCTAGAACCAAATGGTACATACCAGGGTCGAACTTGAGCATGCATGCTGCAGTGAATAAATAGTGACTTACTAAGTAATATTGTTTTCTCTTAGTTTTCCCGCATCTGTTGTCACACTCTTACACCTCGTCGTCCTCATATAGGAATTCACTTCTTGGGATTCCATTTCTTTTATTTTCTCGGTGTTTTAGCGACTTTACGTGCTTTTCACATTGTCCTTTTCTGTAAACATGAAAGTAACACTTGCATATTTCACAGGACACAGTGGTAGCTTTAACACTTCAAATCTGGAAAACCCTGCACAATTTTTTTTTAATTGATAAGCAAATGGGGCTGTCGTTTTAACCATCGTTATAATATCAATTAAGTATAGCAATCAGTAATGCACAATTACAGGCGGGGGACCTTCAAAGGACTAAATAAATACGGAACCTGTGAAGACGGTCGGTATCCGAGACTTTTGTTCTAGCCTTACTATGTACGTACTCGTATCGATAGCTTCACTTCGTCTTACCAAATTCTAAAAGTGGGTGAACCAATGACAATTCTCCAAAGTGGGCATGGTCGACGATTACGTCACATTCCTTATGACTACGGAATGTGCCCTGACGTATTAGATGGATTCCATAACTAGAATCCACTATCCAATAAGACTATCGTTAACCATATGGCCACACCTATTCACTATTTTATTATTTGTTAATATCACAGCGTGCAGTTTACATACCAATAACTTCACTGCGTTTTAACAGATGCTAAAAGTCAGTGAACCAATTTTTGTCATGAGAATTTTCGAATGACCTCACGGTCATTCTCGGACATTACGTCAGAGTAGCCAGTAAGATTATATCTTTAATCATAACCGCGCTTACTCACTATTATGTACATACATATGCACGTTTTAGATCAATTTTTTGTCTAAACTAAACTAAGTCCGAGTTGAAGGTGCCATGTCGATTGTGTGAAAAGATAAAGCTAAAAAAAGTAAATTTAGATGTTTTCAAAAAAAACTTCAAAACTCTGGAAGTATGAAATGATTTTCAAAGCTGTGACTTTATATATCTTTATATAGATAAAGGGATTAATATTCGATTTTTAGAAATTTTTCATGTCTAGGAGAAATGTTTCCAAAACGGTTCAGTTAGTCAGATCTTAAAAAATGGGTGTACGATAAGAGACGTTGTTGTCTTTTTTTGTTTTAGAATCGAATTTCGTAGATAATGTAGGGAGTTGTTATTTTGAGAGCTGAATACAACCGTCACAAAAATAGAGGGTCCCATGTAAAAAAAGGGGAGTTGTAATTGGGACACTCCCAATTTAATGTCTCATTGCCGATATTTTGGGTTGTTTTTGAGGTAGAAAAAAATTCAAACCCTGGAGTTGTAGAGACTTTTATAAGGAACGTGAATTTAGCGTCGGATTTACTATGCAGAGTTGTTAAAATATAATCCATTAAAAATAATTTTAATATAGTAATGAATTTTGGAATCAAAATAATGAATTTTGGAAATTTATTTTTAGTTATAAAATTTTAATGTGGAATATTATTAGAATGTACTAACATTTTCTCATTTCCATTCTATTAACATTCGATTTCAATAATTTTCCCAACGTTTTTTGGGGAATATCTTTTAACAGTAGCCTGTATAATAATCTTGAAGTTAAATTCAGATTCCTTGGAACATTCTACATAAAGTCGGCGTTTGAATTTTCTTTTTAGTTTGGTTTCTTTCTAATTTGGACACCTTGTACATGTTTTTGATTATTTTTTTTTGTGACTACCATTGATAGTATACAGTGAATATAATACAGTGATAGTATACAGTGATACATAAAGTCCGCCTCTTTCCTCTTTAACTTTTGAACCGTTGAAGATTACATACTTTAAAGTCAACAACAATAACAGTTTGGGGTACAATTCATTACATAGTACACAAACTTAGTCTTAGGATCTCTGCGTGTCTCCATACCCCTTCATTATTAAATTTTCAATTATTTGCTTCCCACTCAAGCAATCCATTATTTATTTATAAATTGGAAAAAAACCAAAACTAAATATGGAATCATTAAACACAAATACAGAAAATAAAAAATTACATCTGTTATGACTTACACATCACGAGAACATCTTAACTCACAGGTTTTTGATTATATTTTTTTTTATTAGTTTCAAAGAGTTCACTTTAAACTAATTTTTTTTTGTGAACATGTCTGTATGTAACCATATCAAATTTTTAGCGTACAGTAAAGAGAAAAGATGTTCTTTCAGATATTGAGAGAAAACTTACGGATTGTCATTTAAAAAATAAACTCGAAAAGAGAAAATTATTTCATGTTGACATAAACATGGCAAATAAACTGATGAAAAAAAATATTCGGGGCCCAAATTCAACCTCCTTCAAGTGACAGCTACAACCCCTAAATTTTCAAATTGGGAGTAGGGGCTTGTGATACTTAATTTGAAAGATATTTTCATTATCTATTCAAAACTGCTATGGTTTTAAATTTTATTACAGAAATTAACAAGAAAAAAAGTTTCTCCAACGTAGGAAATTAGTTACATTAAAATAAAAAACAAATCATCATTAATGCAGCAGATGTTCAAAATGCATCTTGGCAGCATCCTAGACGTAAATAGAAATGTCTTCTAACGTTAGTTAACATCTGCGGGGTAATCGAACTAATTGCAAGTGTTATTCTTCTTCTTAAGTCAGCTAAATCGTCGGGTTTGGTTTTGTAGACCATACTTTTTACATATCCCCATAGGAAGAAGTCTAACAGCGTGAGATCAGGTGATCGTGCAGGCCATTTTCAGAACACCGTCTCCCTATCCAGCGATTTGGAAAGATTGTATGAATATATTGCCGGACATTGATTTCGTAATGTGCTGGTGCACCATCATGCTGGAACCATATTGCATTACCTGGAAGTTGTGGATTTCCTTCAGCTGGATACCATCAAGCTGGATACAAGTTTGCCATCGTCGGTACAACATTATTTTGGAGCAGCGCTAAATAAGTTTCTCCATTCAAATTGCCGTCAATGAAGAAGGGACCAATGATATTTTATACAATTATTCCTGCCCAAACAATAACTTTCTCAGGGTTTTGCGTGTGTAGTTCCCTCATCCAATGAGGATTTTCTCTCGGCCAGTGACGACAGTTTTGGCGATTGACAAATAATATTACTTATAAAAGTTTTATTTTAATGTAACGAATTTCCTACGCTTGAGAAACTTATCTTTTTTTCTTGTTAATTTCTGCAATAAAATTTAAAACCATTGCAGTTTCGACTAGAGAATGAAAAGATCTTTCAAATGAAGTATCACGAGCCCCTACTTCCAATTTGAAAATTTAGAGGTTGTAGCTGTCACAGCTGATGACATTTTTACGTCGCAAATTTCTAAAAAAAATGCATAATAATGGAGCTATTGAATTTATTCCATTTGGCTGTTCCACACTGTATATATATCTCAAGCTCTCTTCCGTTCTGAACTCACAGTTCAAAATGTTCCAATTAATAAAATAGATCATCGCACATGCAAACAATTTAACATTTCTATCTCTCGTTTTGACTTCACTGGTTACTTTTTCCTCCCAGATTGCTTTGTAAACTATTATATTAAACTCTTAGCGAGCTAAAAGGTCAACGTTGTTTTGATTTTAAGTTTTAAAAACCTTTAAAATAAATCAGGATAGGTGTAAACAAGTTGATTGTTTTTCGTCGTTTTATCGACTTTCGGTTGCCAGCGAAGGTTACATGCAGTTCTATTTTATTTTGAATTATTCAATAATACTTTTTTGAGAAGAGTCCTGTTATTTTATAAAAATGTAAATAACATCGAATGATTAGCTATACAGGGTGTCCAGTAGGTATGCGGCAATAATTGGGAAGGTAAAAATAAAACCAGTTCTCCATATATTTTTTTTCTTACAGTGGGCCTCCCACCGAGATATCAAGCCCCAAAGAGGTAACTTGAACTTTACTTTCCAAAATTTTCCTTATTATAGTGTAACGTTTTGTTCCCTTCGGGTTCGTTAGGTGTGAAAAACTCAAACTCACACTTTCAACGAACACCATTTATTTAACTAAATTCGCCACAATAGTGTTTTGCTTCTTTCAAACTTTTATTTAGCAAGGTGTCCAAGTAATCAGAAAGTGATTTCTTTTTGAGTTCAATATTTTATATCAGTCACAAATTTCATTTTTTTTTTGTTTGAGTCAGCCTAAATCAGTCAGTCACTTGTAATTTCCCTTGACTTTGAAACTACCTTTGATATCACTGTTTTATGAGTTTTTTATGATCACAGATAGTATCCAGAATTTATTAAAATCCAGCGATTAATAATTAAAACAAGTCATGTAGGCAAACCTTTAAAGCCAACTGGAGGTTAAAGCGCGCTCCTGGCTCGTAGGCTCGTAAACAGCAGTCCGTAGTCGTTCACATTGTACGATGAATATGTGTTGTTTAGCAAATTTCTTTTTTATAATACGAGAAATTATCGTAGATTCTAGAACTAAATGTTGAAATAGTTTTTTCCGAATTCTGCCGCGGTCGTCTAACTCGCTCGCTGATCATGCTGTCGGCTTCCTCAGAAGTTTTCCAAAGACTGTTGTTGTCGTCTTCTGCTTCTCGTTAAATACCTTGGTTCTGTACGCTTCGCTGCTCATCCGCCGTGCTCGATTGACCATGACTTTCACCAGTCCCTAGTAAAGCCACTTTCCATGTGTTGCTAAGGCGATATCCATCTTCCCTCTTGAATTTGTCTCTCACTCTTAGCGACTCACTAATTCTTGGATAGTATCTTGTATTGTGTCCAGCACTCTCACATTCTCATAATCGATTCGATGGTTCTCATTGGTGTGAACATGTTCCGTTACTGTCGATTTGTCTGCATCTCCGAGTCTGGTGTGTCGTTGATGTTCCTTGATCCGGCACTGGATGCTCCTTCCTGTTTGTCCAATATAACTTTTGCCACAAGTACATTTCAACTAGTAAACCCCTTTTGTAAGAAGTTTAGGGACTGGATCCTTGTTGGAGGGAAGCACTTGTGTATTAGTACGCCGATGCTATCCTTAGTATATCTGTGACTCCTGCAATGTAAGGTAGTCAAGTAGATGTCGTTAGTTGACACCTTTCTTGTCGTCTGATTGCAGCGGTATTCCTTGTCTGTATCTCTTCCCCTGTATCCATTTCTTGCCAGAGATTCCTTGATGTTATTCAGTTCTTTTGGTCTGCTTTCGTCGTCACATATGATTTCATCTCTGTGTACTAGCGTTTGGATTAACCTTTGAAGCGCCGGAAAATCTTATATAAGACGCTCTCCATAGGCTATACAATCATTCTTAAATTGCAACGAAACTTACTAGTCTTTGCTTTTTGGAGGTCGTTGATCACGAAAAAAAAAGGCTTTGGGTAAAAAAATAAAAAAAAAAGTACCCCGATTCTGATATCAATGTAAGATTGAGTTTTTAGTAAAAATATAATATCATTTTATTTTTCATACGTGTCTTTGCAGTATGAACGGTGGCAGATACTCCTGAGGGAATATCTCGTGGACGTTTCTGATAGTAAACGAATGAAAACCAATTCTTGTTGTTATTTCCAGTGGTGTTTCTGAGTTAGATGATATTTGAAAATATTTTTACAACGCGTAACAAATTACTCGTTTAGAATCAACTGAGAATACTAAAAACTAAAAAAAAAAAAAATACTAAAAACTTTAGAAAAATATAGTAAAAAACGAAAAAAAAATGAAACCACAAAGTCTCTCTACGTCCTCGTCGTTGGCTTCGGGTAATACTGAAGGAGAGGCCATCAATCAGTCACACACTGAACGGCAAAATGATTCCAAAATCACCATAAAAACCAATCCGATTTTGAATCGACTGAGGGAAAATGTGTTACGCTTCGGATTGGCTAGTGACAGCCTACTATGTTTTTTCCAACCTATTCTTGTAAATTATCTATTTCAGGAATTTTTTTTAGTTCAATTGAATTATTGACTGACCCTTGAATGGCCAATAAATATTTTATAGTGAACGTCGTTTAAAATTTGATAAAATAATTTTCTTACCAAGTGAGAGAAAAAAGGAGCAATACGTACTCTCCCCTGAAAAGGATAGAGTATTATATACTTTATTGTTGTAAACAAAATTCTTCTTTCTTGATTTTGGAGAATTTTCTACTCTCAAAAACTTATTACAAAGTAATATTGTAGATACTTACGGCAGAGTCCGATAAAAATGATAAAAGGGGTAGTTTCTAATCAGAAAGGGGTGATTTTTTGAAGGGTAACGCAAAAATTATTATCATCATCGCATTCCTCATCCTCAAAAACCACATAGAAGCATTTACTTGGAATTTTAAAAAATTTAAAATATTCCGGATCGTTAGCTGCCGGAACGTCTTATATAAGACGGCATTTGAAGTTTGTACTGCATGGGGGTTGAATGTACAAAGTAGGACTAAATCACTAGGATTTTTTAAGGCAAAAAAAGTGCCAAAAACCCCGGCGTTCCAAAGGTAAATGATGTGATGCTGTATTTAGATAAAGATGCGTGTGGGTTTTCTTTCTGTATACTCCATGGGCCAGTTTGTTGTTGTATGTTCGCTTCATTAATACATCCAGGAACGATAAAGCTCCATCTTGCTCAGTCTCCATTATGAACTTGATATTTGAATGCAGGATGACCAAAAAAAAGGATTCAAATGACCAAAGAAAACAACTAAAGATGGTTCTCCATGATTTGAATGAACTAAATGTGTACGTGACCTGAAACAATGTGTTTCTTTCTTTAAGTAAGTTAGAATATAATTTAACAAATACTATACTGTCGTATATACAGTGTGGAACAGCCAAATGGAGTCAATTTCGAATTCTAAAATGACTTCTAAACTCTAAAAGGTCTTTTCATTCCCTATTCAAAACTGCTATGGTTTTAAATTTTATTGCAGAAATTAACAAGAAAAAAAGATAAGTTTCTGCAGCGTAGGAAATTCGTTTCATTAAATTAAAACTTTTATACTTGTAAGTAACACTATTTGTCAATTTTAGGTTCTGAAAGTAATAATAACAAAAAATAAATGTCTGTCATTGCCGACATTCCCTACTATAAGATAAAAACTTACTAATAAATACGTACAATTTGTTGCTTGACAATCGAAAGACAAAAACGAGCAAGCAGCAAAAAAAAACAAACCTGAAATTTAATAAGTTGACCATTATCAGCTTTAATGAAACGTGCTTGTCATTGTAACAATAGTTAATAGTTATTAGTGTTAAACTTTTTGCTTTAGTTTTCGTATTGCAATTCATAGAGATGGTTTACCTAACAGAAATGCATAAGATAACGATTCTGCAGACGATTGGTTACGGAGACAGAACACGAACGCAGGCCGAAGTTGTTCGCCTATTTCAAGAAAAATATCCGAGAAGCAGTTTCAGGAACGTGGACATGTACGGCAACCAAAGAAAAATCCTCCCAATAAACTCAGTGATGATCAGCAATTGGATGAAATGCGTATGCTTTAAGAAAATCCACATACGTCGAGTCGTCAAACACCTTCAGCATTAACTATCAGCCATTCCTTGATTCTCCGCGTATTGACAGAAAATCAGATACACCCATATACCATGTTAATCGCCAAAACTGTCGTTACTGGTCGAGAGAAAATCCTCACTGGATGAGGGATCTACACACGCAAAACCCTGAGAAAGTTAATGTTTGGGCAGGAAGAATTGGAGAAAATATCATTGGTCCCTTTTTCATTGACGACTATTTGAATGGAGAAATTTATTTAGCGCTGCTCCAAAATAATGTTGTACCGACTATGGCTAACTTGTATCCAGCTGAAGGAAACCCACAACTTCCAGGTAATGCAATATGGTTCCAGCAGGATGGTGCACCTGCACATTACGAAGTCAATGTCCGGCAATGTCTCCACACTTTCCAAATCGCTGGATAGGGAGGCGTGGTTCTGTATAATGGCCTGCACAATCACCTGATCTCATGCCGTTAGACTTCTTCCTATGAGGAGATGTAAAAAGTATTGTCTACAAAACCAAACCAGAGGATTTAGCTGACTTAAGAAGAAGAACACTTGCAATTAGTTTTCCCCCCGGGTTAACTAACGTTAGAAGACATTTCTATTTACGTCTAGGATGCTGCCAAGATGCTGGAGGCATGCATTTTGAACATCTGCTGCATTAACAATGATTTGTTTCTTATTTCAATGTAACGAATTTCCTACGCTGGATAATCTTGTTGTTAATTTCTGCAATAAAATTTAAAACCATAGCAGTTTTGAATAGATAATGAAAAGACCTTTCAAATGAAGTATCACAAGCCCCTACTTCCAATTTGAAAATTTAGGGGTTGTAGCTGTCACCTGAAGGGGGTTGAATTTAGGGATGACATTTTTACGTCGCAAGATTGCATTTTTGAATTAGAAATTAACGTGTCTCAGAATTTTCTAAAAAAATGCATAATAATGGAACTACTGAATTTATTCCATTTGGCTGTTCCACACTGTATAGGGTGTTCCACTTAAGACGGTTTCTTTCATAACTAACTCGGTTATTATAAATTTCAGATAAAAATGTTTCAAATAAAGGTTGCCTAAAATGATGTGGTGCATATCTGTATATTTCTAATCATACAGGGTGCTCCATTTCATGTAACCGCTACACATCTTCGTTATTTTAAATTAATTACCCTGTATATCTGGTTGATTCTATTAACTACATGGTACCTAAAACCCATCGTTTTCAAGTTATTCCATTCTTTTTGGAAAATATCACAATGCACAATATTTATTTCTAACTACCGTCTAATTCTAAACCAAAAAAAACCGGTATAACAGTTACAAAAACCAAAACATGAAAACGAACAAAATAGATATAAATAAAAAGATCTAAGTAGCTCCTTCACAAACATAACAACATCTACAACAAAATAGTAATGAGCATCCTAAAAAACGTAGGAATATGCATTTAATATCAATTTTTTAGTTTTTAGTGAAATTTGACAGCTGCCATTAAGTCGAAATTTATCCTTGACTTCAGATTCGTGATCAACGACCCAAAAAAACAAAATAAAGGTCATAAAAAATAGTTTAAGAAATTTTTTTCGAAATATTTCCTCTATTAGAGTTTATAGGGGTTATATGGGGGGGTGTAGAAAAAAATTGATGCGATAGAAATTTTTTTGCCAAATTTGGTTTCAGTGCATCAAAATACATAGGAAGTGATGGGTCTGATTGCAAAGACAGAACTTTTTTTTTTTTTTTTTTGTAGACCTGTGTAATTCACGCAAGATTTGAATTTGCCGCCATTTGTGCGGTAAAGTGTTGGCAACCAAAAAAAGAAAACAGTTTGACAGCTGACAATTTAGGGTTACTAAAAATGGAGCACTACACGAAAGAACAGCGCGTTTTCATTGTTGAACAATATTTCAAATATAATGAAAGTTTGAATTTTACAGTTCTCAAATTTCGTACAAGATATGGTCGGAATATTGATTTAACTTCGTCAACTATGAATAGAGTAATTGAAAAATTCGGGGAGACTGGATCAATTGAGGCCGCTAAACACACTGGCCGTCCAATAACAAGCCGTTCAAATGATAATTTCGAAGCAGTGCATGAGAGTGTTGGTAAAAGTCCAGTAAAGGTACGTGTCCATCTGAGACAAAACAGTCTCGAGAGTAGTCATGAGACTCAACTCGCAGATGGACATGGTTCTGAGAGCAGTCTCGAAGATAAATCTCGGCATGTATCGGAGAGTGATCCAATCACAGGTGGACACGCTCATTCGTGCTCTCACGACTAGGTCTCCAGTCTTCAGTCCGTGTTGGAAGATTTTTTCGAGTATCGGAGACCTGCGTCTGGGAGTATTTGTTTTGTTTTCTATTTTCATTCATTTAATTAATTTTTAATTCATTAATTAATTTAATTCATGTAATGAGTGCAAAAAAGAGAGTGGACTGATGATGAGGTGATGGATTTGATTCATCAGTATGAGGCAGAAAAGTTCCTGTGGAACGTGAAACATAAACAATATCGGAATCGCGACAAGAAAATGGAGAAGTTCGAGGAATTCGAACCACCGAATTCCTTTCACCTTCCACTCCTTTTTTTCATTTTCCGTTGTTTGACAATTTTGTGGGCTACTATTAAAGCAAAGGCTTGCTGCGAATTCATTCCAGCAAAGAAAATTTTCAAACAATCATACAAGTAGTCACCGCACAGACTCTCAGGTGGAAGTGAAACATTCCAGGTCTCGAGACTGTTGAG
Organism: Aromia moschata; assembly: GCA_029963805.1. Taxonomy (NCBI): domain Eukaryota; kingdom Metazoa; phylum Arthropoda; class Insecta; order Coleoptera; family Cerambycidae; genus Aromia; species Aromia moschata. The sequence continues at coordinate 234,172 of JAPWTK010000186.1, forward strand.
GCTGTGGAGTCTCTGGGCTCTGTCTCGAGAGCGAAAGCAATTTCAAGTGGACAACACCCTGAGACTGATCTCGAGATTTTGTCTCAGGTGGACACTTAGCTTAACATCGATTCGGCGTCGTAGACAAGAATTGCAAGTTTCAAGAAGCTCTCTACAACGGATACTCACTAAAGATCTGCATCTCATGCTTCAAAGTTCAATTACAAAAACTAATAATGACCATGCGCAGCAAAGAGATTTTGTTTAATTGATTATTGAATAAGTGAATACTGATTTTTTCGAGCAAAATCATCCTAAGCGATGAAGCTCATTTCCACCTTGATGGCTTCGTTAATCGTCAAAATTGCCGTATTTGGGGTTCAGAGAACCCACATGTGATTGTCGAAAACCAAATGCATCCACAACGTGTCACTGTTTGGTGCGGATTTTGGGCTGGAGTGAGGCTGGTCAAGCAGTTACTGTTACTGATGATCAATATCGCGACATGATAACCGAGTTCTTTCTGCCTAAATTGAAGGATATTGATGTGGACGACATGTAGTTTCAACAAGACGGTGCGACATGCCACACAGCCCGTGAAACAATCCAATTACTCCTGGTCGTGTACTCTCTCGTTTCGGTGATCAGAATTGGCCCCCTAGATCATGTGATTTAACACCATTGGATTTCTTTCTATGGGGTTATTTGAAGTCAAAGGTCTATGTCGACAAGCTCGCATCCACCCGTGCATTGAAGGCGGAGATTCAACACTACATCAACGAAATTCAACCACATTTATGCAAAATGGTCATGGAAAATTTCGATAAAAGAGTGCGTATGTGCCAGCAAAGCCGTGGAGGTCATTTGCCCGATCTGTTACTCCATACATAACCCTATCCTATGTACTTTGTTTCAATAAAAAAAAATTATTAAAAAAAACTGTGTTTTCTATTTAATTTAAATTTTGGGACACCCGTTGTAACTGGGAACTAGCTGAAACATTATTAACATAATGAGCATTATTAATTTAAAAAGGCACCATCTACATTTGTGCAATTTAATGCACATAATGGCAAGCAAATTCGCGACTGCATAGAGGATAAGAAAACGGATAATCCTCTTCATTTCGGAAAGAAGAATCTTGGAAGTCCACAGAAAAGGCATTCAGTGGTTCCTCCAGCAGCAGCATTTATCGAACAGCCTTGTTTGAGCCTCAAAGCCAACTTCGAAGAAATGTTCTATGGGTTGTCATACCTTTTTTTTAAGAAAGGATTTTATTTGAAAATAATATCCAAAGTTTATTGAACTCAAATATTAAAAAAATATTTTTTCAAACTTATTATGTAAAAGATACAGCGGTTTGTCCGGAAAGTAATGTCAGTGAATTTTTTTCCCGAGACTGTACGCGCCAGCCCGCGCTTTACATGCTGGGATTGTGGTGGGGGGGATCTGGCAACAAGATCCAACAAGCGTCAATTGGCTACCGGTCGTTGTTGCGGTCGCATCACTCGTTCTTTGAGAGTCGTTACAGTGACCCGGTGCAAGAAAAAATGCAACGTTCGCTTGAACAACAGACGGCGATCAAGTTTTGTGTGAAACTGGAGAAGAGTGCTGCGGAAACCATTCCAATATTGAAGAAGGCTTTCGGCGTCGACTGTCTTTCGGACAGGCAAATTTTCCTGTGGCACAAGGCCTTCGCAGAAGGTCGGGAAGATATCAACGACGAGAACCGCGCTGGACGGCCATCAACCTCCAGTTCCGACGACAATGTGAAACGTGTGCGTGACTTGTTGAACACTGACCGTCGTCTAAGTGTCCGTTTAATTTCCGAAACATTAGACATTACGAAAACCATTGTTCACGAAATTGTGTCGGAGTCTTTAGGAATGAGGAAGGTGTGCGCGAAGCTCGTGCCAAAAGTGCTAACGGACGATCAAAAAGCGAGGCGCGTCGAAAACGCCACCTGGACTTTTGGACACCTGCGAAGACAACCCCGCTTTCCTTGATGACGTCATTACCGGGGACGAAAGTTGGGTCTTTGAATACGATCCGGAGACGAAGAGGCAAAGTGCGGAATGGCACACGTCGAACTCCCCTCGCCCCAAGAAGGCCAAGATGTCCAGGTCAAAGATCAAGACAATGCTGATTGTCTTTTTTGATTGCCGGGGATTGGTCCATTATGAGTTCGTTCCGCAGAGGACAACTGTAACCGGAAAGTTTTACGTCGAGGTGCTGAAGCGGCTGAAACGCAGGGTGAATCGCGTCCGCCCAGACATCTCAAAATCCTGGAAGCTTCACCACGACAATGCGTCTTCCAATCCAGCCTGTCTACAACCCCGATGTGCCCCCCCCAGACTTTTTTCTGTTTCCGCGCCTCAAAGCCCCAATGAAAAGACAGCATTTTGGGTCGGTGGAAAACATTCAGAAGGCTTGCACCGACGCTTTAAAGGCGATTCCGGAAAACGACTACCGTGCGGCTTTTGATGCGTGGAAGACCCGCTGGAACCGATGTTTGGACGCAGGAGGAATGTATTTTGAGAGTTTCTAAAGATTTGTACACATAGAACCAATAAAAACTATTTTTCAAAGCTCACTGACATTACTTTCCGGACAAACCCTGTAAATAGTACAAACGCAATTATTTACGTTAATATACCATTGTGCATTTTTTTAATTGTAGCTTTTATTACTTCCAAATACATGTGATAAGGGGTACTTGACAAACACACCAATATTGATGTATTTGTCAAGTGAGCCAGCTCGCGAAGGCCAGTAACAAGTAAGGCGTTCTCACGACGTGTGCAAGTATTAGCCAACAAATTGGTACAATGTTGGTGGAGTGAATAGGCGAGTGTTAACGAGTATAGTTGCTTGCGCGGCGTTTGTAGTTATGAGTAGGTGATATTTAAAATTAAAAAAAAAACTAACACTACTTTATTTGACCACTACATTTGATTTTTTTTAAAATTAATTTTTAATTACAAGCGATATAACGGAGAAATGTTAACACGGCCTCTTCCGTTACGCTTATTGTTACAGACTGAATAGTAGCGAAGCAAGGTTGCACAAGTATACACAATTCGTGTGAGTGCTACTACAAGTATAGGCAAGTATGGACTCGTCAAGTGTACCAATAATTGTAATGCCTTTGACTTGTGTCATTTTTACCGACAGACGATGGGAAACTAGCCAGTACTCACCAGTGACCAATGATTGTACAAGTTAACCACTCACACGACTTGGCAAGTATGCGCCAATAGCAAATATTGGCCAAGTACACCAGTCGTCTGAGTCCGTCTTAATAACCTGATAATAATACTTGATATCACACTTTTTAGGAATTTAACCTGATGTTTTTAGCGAGTTACACTAATTCAAAGTAGAAAAATTGGATTTCGAAGTAGTGATAGTCATTTTTTATTGTCAAAACTAAACACAAAAATTGTTGTCGTGGTTTTTTTGTTGCTTGAATCCGTAGAACACACTTTAAGAGCTATTTAATTATTGTTTAACATTTAATATTTTGATAAATGATGATTATACTTTGATGATGATTAAGTACCTACCTACCTAATGAAATGAATATTACATGTCAATCGTGAGTAAATCACTCGCGTTAAAAAATTGTTTTCAATACGGCGGTCGACCCGTTTATACCGACGGCAGGAGAAATGGTATTAAGGTCTTATGGAGAAATTGTATTAAGGCGACCTGGGTTTCCGCACGGGATTTGATGGACAGGAGTCCAGTGCACACTCTAGACACGGTCAGTGGAGTAGGTATACAGGGGCAAGAAATATGCGCTTAAGAAATACGGTTTATACTTTAATTATCATAGAGTTTTATAGTGCCGTGTCTGCGTTGCAGCAAACTTTTCCGGACCCTAGTTATTCCTATTCGATGCATAGGTGCTATTTCAAAAATATGTAGAAGAAAGTACGACAAGCATATGTTATATTGTAATCGGAAGAACAAGCGGAATTCGATGAATAAAAAAAATGGGTGTTCCATAAACAAAAAAAGTTTGTTCAATTCAATTGTTTTTCTAATAGCAATATTTTGAAATTTTGACAAATAGTTTTGCTTATCCTGAGATGATATGGGTACAAAAATAATGTTAATTAAGCAACTGCAAAATTTTTGTTTTGTCAATTGTTTTTCAGACAGCATATTCAAAATATTCTTGAAGAAATGTTATCCTGAAAAAAAAAAATTGTAGCTCAGAGTACGTAACTCATGAAATAACTGAGTAAAGGGGAGGTCTCACGTATCCACCCTGTACATATTTGCCTCCAGTAAGCAGACTATAAGTTGCAATATATCAACTAGCAAGGCATGCATCTACGGTAAACTGTAAAAAGAATGATATGCACCAGTTAGAAAGCTCTTTGGTAGATGGCAGCACTTTTATCCCTCGAGGTGGAGATATTGTAGAATTAAAAACTAGTTTCTATCATTATACAGTATATAATTATGCTGAGAAATAGTATGCGATATACGTAACTGGTTAACTGCATAATAGATAAATAGTTCAGAAACCGCAAAATATGCAGGTGTAAACAAAGTGAACAAAATAAGATTTAACATTTGTATCTACTTCCAAGCATTATTAATGCATTTTGTAGTGTTTTGCCTCTATTAATGCTTTTTGTAGTCTTTAAATCAAATGATACCAACAACCTTAGCAATTTAAAATCGGTTGTTGCCAATAAACGGTTAATTAGAGAGAGTTGTTAATTTTTCCCTTGCCAAATTACTTCACTACGGAACAGTTTGAATAAGATACGAAAAATTTTAAATTTCAAAAAAAGTGAAGAATAATGTACCTACATACATTATAGAAAATGTAGACATGTCTATTATAATGCTGCGTGATCCTAATATCAGAAATTCAACATACATATACAAATTTTATATATTTTTTGTTTCAATACGCTAATAAATAATACCACTAAATTTAAAACGCCGCGAACTTTGCGATCTAAAACTAGTAGGCCGAATAGGGATTGTGCAGTGCATACACTATTATTGATCTTTCATATAGTGCCCTCTGTGCGCTTTATCGGACATTATGCTAGATCAGACCTCCAGTGTGATAGCGAAAGAATCAGATATCTATTGTGAAAAATTTGTGGTCGCGCGCATACGAGTACGTTGTGTACCGCACGTGCACATCATTATGCATATAAAGGGTGTCCCAAAATTTACGCAAAATTTGAAATAAACAGAAAACACAGGTTTTTTTTTCAATTATATGTATATTTTTTTATTGAAACATAACTTATATAAGATAGGGTTGAAAAATGACCTCCACGGCTTTACTGGCACATACGCATCTTTTGTCGAAATTTTCCATGACCATTTTGCATAAACGTGGATTAATTTCGTCGATGCAGTGTTTAATCTCCTCCTTCAATGCACAGGTGGATGTGGGCTTGTTGACATAGACTTTAACTTCAAATAACTCCATAGAAAGAAATCCAATGGTGTTAAATTACGCATGATCTAATTCCAATCTGGCCAATTCTGATCACCGAAATGAGAGAGTACACGACCAGGGAATGTCTCATGCAGTAATTGGATTGTTTCACGGGCTGTTCGGCATGTCGCATCGTCTTATTGAAACCACATGTCGTCCACATCAATATCATCTAATTTAGGCAGCCAGAACTCGGTTATCATGTCGCGATATCGAGCACTAGTAACAGTAACTGCTTGACCAGCCTCATTTTCGAAGAACTATGGTCCAATGACGCCTCCAGCCCAAAATCCACACCAAACAGTGACACGTTGCGGATGCATTTCTTTTTCGGCAATCACATGTGGGTTCTCTGAACCTCAAATGCGGTAATTTTGACGATTAACGAAGCCATCAAGGTGGAAATGAACTTCATCGCTTAGCTTTCACTTGTTGTTCAATAATCCATTCAATGAACTCTCTTCGCTGTGCATGGTCATTAGGATGCAGTTCTTGTGTCAATTGAACTTTGTTAGTATGAAGACACATACCTTTAGTGAGTATACGCTGTAGAGCTTCTCGAAATTTGCAATTTTTTTTCACGACACTGAATCGATGTTCTTGGACTTTCAGCAACACTCTCACACACTGCTTCGATATTATCATTTGAACGGCTTGTTGTTGGACGGCCAGTGTGTTTAGCGTCCCCAATTGATCCAGTCCCTCTGGATTTTTCAATTACTCTCTTCACAGTTGACGAATTTCAAGGCTATCAAAATAGATATTTAATAATGTACCAAATCTTCCTCAAATTTATCACAACCTTTGTATTTACCCTTCTGTTTGTTCTAAACCTATCTTACCCGTTGTCAAGTGTTGTATGTCTAGAAAACTACAATGCCCTGACAGACCCCTGGGCAAGAAGCGTCTGTCTTTTCCCCCTTTTTTTTTTTTCCCCCTTTAAAAAAAGTGGGGTTTTTTTTTTAAATTTTTATTATAAAAAAAAAAAAAAAAAAAAAAAAAAAAAATTAAATTTTTTTTTTTTTTTTTCCCGGTTTTCGCATTAAAAAAAAATTTTTTTTAAAATTTAAAAAAAAAGTTTTTTTGGGTTTTTGGGGTGCTTTTTTTTTTTTTTTTTTTTTTTTTTTTTTTTTTTTTTTTTTTTTTTTTTTTTTTTTTTTTTTTCTTTTTTTTTTTTTTTTTTTTTTTTTCCTGAAGACCCCTGGGAAGAAGCGTCTGTCTATTCCCTCATTATTTTATTTCCCTCCTTAAACTAATACAGTAATCCTACGATTTTAGTTACGTTACTCCGACTTACGTGAATTTGAGGTTACGTCATTCCTATTGTTCATCCCCTCCCTCGCCCACAAAGCACGCGTCGCGCCGTTCGAGCTTGCACGAGCCGATACGGACGTGTTTTACGCGTGCACGCGTCTCATTTGCCGATCGCTACAAATACATACTATGTTTAAACGTCGTATTTGTGTGTGTTGTTCAAGAAACCGTCATTGGTGTTGTTCAAGAAACCGTTCACTTCAAAAAAAGAGCTATAACTTGTATTACATTGTATGTTAATTCTTTTTTTTCAGATTTATTGTATTCGTCAATTTGTTGAAGAGTGTAATTCCAGAATATAACTCAATGTAACCCAAAATTAGATTTCAGAAACTCTACCCCGACTTACGTAATTTTCGACTTACATTATCTTTCCCGGTCCCACCTATGACGTAACTCCGGGGTATTACTGTAGTATAATTCGTGGCTAATACATTTAACGTGTGAGGTCAATAATCAGAAAAAAAACAGTTGACAAAGTTAAATCAATATTCTGACCATATTTTATACCAAATTTGCGAATTGTAGTAGCCAAACTTTCATTATTTTTGAAATATTCTTCAACAATGAAAATGTATTGTTCTTTCGTGTAGTGCTCCATTTTTAATAACCCTAAACTGTCAGCTGTCAAACGGTTTTCTTTTTTTGGTTGCCAACACTTTACCGCACAAATGGCGGCAAATTCAAAACTTGGCGTGAATTATGGAACACTTAGGGGACAATTACGGGAGCTCAACATGCCTTATACCAATGTCACTGGTTTAAGAGGTACCGCGTGTTCAAAATTTAAATTTCGTTCTGAAATTTCTCAATAATTGAGAAAGTTTTGACAGTGTAAATCTGAAAATTGGTAGTTTTATGTTTTTTGGTGTGAGAATTACGAATTTTAAGCTTATTTTGACGTTGTTTCTAGAGAGCGCTAGTTTCACCCACCGTATTATTTAAGTAAATTAAAACATATTTTATCTGTTGAGCCATGCGTAAACAAGTCGAGAATCTAAAAGAACGCTCAATTCTACAGAAAAAAGGTACTCTTGTTTAGTTTGTCTAAATCTATCGGTCTTTAAGTGATTTGCATTTAAAAAAAGTTTAATTATTTTCAAAAGTTTTTATATGATTTTTTTTTCAGGCGCTGATATTACTATATTTTTTTTCTAAGTAGGTTTATGTCAACATTTGTCAAATTTACATACCATTAAATTATTTGGCTATTTTGTGTGCGTGTTACTATTATTTGTGCAAGAGGACTAGCTAGTACAGTGGCGGCTCGTGGCTGTGTTACATGGGTGGGCACAGGGTGTGTCATTAGGATTACTTATTAGCTACCAATGGCGCCGCAGGCGAAAATTTTTAAAATTTTCAAGGTCGTACGTTTTACTGACACTTCAGAATTTCAATGAAAAATTCTTTTATACAAAAATATAGACATTCACAAGAATAATTTTTGGGATTTGGTAGCTTTTTGAAATAATATTTAGTCACGAATATTGAGGACTTAAATGTATTAAAATAATGGGTGGCAACATGTGAAACAAATTTGATATAGGTATCTTATTTGTAGAGGAAATCAGCTCGCCTGTCCTTATTGTTCACAAAAATGTTAATCGCCATTTCATTAGTCCCGGATTTGTTTCACAAAATTTAATACAATTAATTATTTGGTTTAAAATATGTCTGTTTTTATCCACATTTTCATTGTGATGTCTTATATTTTCACGATAAGCACTATCAAGCTGTTGCCTTATGTCTACCTTTCCCAACACACTAAAATCTAAGATGTTATGTAAATGATTTTCATTGTAGTTAGTATGTTTCTTGGCTCGTTCATTTAAATGTTTTAAATCACTCACCCCTTCTTGCGTCCATGCACTTTGGTTGCCACCTATCACTAAACAAATAAAATAAAACAGTTTGTTTCATTTAGGACACCCACATAACCACTTAAATATGTCGTAGACACTACTATTAAAATTTCGTGAATAATTTCGCAATTTTCCTACATCTGTTTTGGAAATAATCAAATCGGGTATCGGCCTTCCTAACCGTTTAATTTCCGTTCGGATCTCGTATGTAATATCTTTATTAGTCAATAAAAAGTCCACCCAATTCATTTTGAAACGTTTCACAATCAAAAACAGTAAAAACACACTTCTCAGCGAAGGAAATAAACCCCAAACATCACTAAAAAAGGTCACTCAACAAGTGTGACCTGTTCAGCTGATTTTCGAACGATTGAATGACGTATGTCTGTTGCAATCGTCTTCAAACATTACCAGTCACCGAAAAAGCCCGATTAAAAACGATGGCTGAGAAACTGTGTGCCAACGCGCGCAAATTGAGGAATTCAGAATACGGTGGCTCGGTGCTCGATCGATGTATATGTGATACAAATCATTATTTGTGGTATAAAAGGAATAATAATTAGAATATGATAGTTTGTCGTATACAATTAATTGATATTATTGTAACAGTAATTTATAGTAAATTAACACAAAAGAAATATTTTCTATTGAAATTTGGGCTGGGCACGTGTCCCTGTGCCCTTTATCACCAGCCGCCACTGACCTAGTAATCAGAAAATGCCACGACATAATAATTTTTCTAACAGTGAGATGCGTGACAGGATTTGTATTTTTGCTCAGGCAAATTTGAACGGATATGAGGCGGCCCGAAGCAGTGGCGTACCCAGACAATGGCCTTGGGGGGGATAAGAATTAAGAAAAAATTAAGAAACAAAATTTTATTGAAAATTCGAAATTCGAAACATTATTTTAGATAACAAAATCTAGCCGCCTAGATTCGTTCCGCGCGGGAAGAAATATGCCACCCTACTTATAGCGAATTTGGCTATGAATTAAGAATTAACTGTGTTTAATTTGTATTAGCGGACAATGTCATCTACTTTGGCCATTTTTTTTATTATCACTTTGGACCTCCTGGGGGGGATATATCCCCCTTATCCCCCCCCCCGTGGGTACGCCACTGGCCCGAAGATATCTACAACTTTTGGGGAGATTTCTGAAACACAGACTTCATACTATGGATACGACAATTATCCTTTATTACATTATTTATTATATTATTTATCCTACAAAATGCCAATAAAGGATAATTGTTGTATCCATAGTATGAAGTCGTTGTTTCAGAAACCTTACCAAAAAATAACATTGGGCCAAACTATATGATTCTGGGCTCGTATACCCAAATATAAGGCAACCTAATCATAAACTTTTCAAAAATATTTACATTAAGCGAAACTGGATCTTTTCGTCCAAAAAGTAATCATGGTACTCCGAAAACAATCACAGTGGATGAAGAAGGTGAAATTTTAATTCGCGTTTCGAAAAATCCAGGTCTGAGTTCAGGTCTTCGGTTAAGTGCGGTAACGGCGCTAAGCCAATCGTCCATTTGTAGAATTTTGAAAAAAAAAATACTCCATCCATATCATTATACTCCGGTTCAGCAGTTATTTGCCTTAAGATTTACCAGCTCGCCTACAATTTGCTCAGTTTCTACAAAATATGCAAAGTGAAAACTTAAGACTTTGTTTACCTATGAGGCGACATTTACTAGACGGGTTTTTAATTGTAGGCCTGTGTTTCACCTACTAAATTGGAAATAGGTAGAAAAAGACAAGGTTGTCAGATATATTTTCTAAAATTGCTAAGCTGACTATACAAGTATACTTCATACTTCAGTAAACTGTTAGTTCGTGACGTTCTTAGAAAGCTAGTTTGGAAATATTTAAAAAAAATACATAGATATAAATTTATTAGTTAGCATTAAAATAAAGCGTTTAAAATTGCTGGAAAAAATAATTATAAATTAAAACAACTTTATGTATATACATACTTAAGAAAATTTTGAAGACCCGGCAACGCCTGAGCTGCCGGCAGCAGCGAATGCCGATCCAGTATACTATTGGATTGCTTTGTATGTAATATTCCTTAAATACTTATTCGGTCCACTGTGCCATAAAATTTTACGACGTCGTTAAAATGATTTACGACTTTGGGAATTCTACTGTTTAAGACGCCAGTGACGTGTATTTAAGCTAGGTTTATTAACACAGACAATTTTTTGAGATTGTCTCTGTGGCTAAATGAGCATTATTTACAGCAAATTATATTACAAATATTAAAAGTTTTGTATGGAGGTTAATTTTAATCTTCTATATTGATTTGAATGAAAAAAATTATTTCACAATTTTCGAATTTATAAAAGGTATATGCACCCCCATGGAATAATAAAGTTGCACCGCTTTTTTTTGTTCCCCGGGCGTATTTATCATTTTCAATTAAAAATAGAAGGACTATACATACATTTGTGGGATTCCGAGAATTTGAAGAACATTTGGTGTGGTGTAATTTCTAATTTCTAGTTTTTCACCAGTAAACACATTCCTGTGGCTCCTCAGCCTCTTTATTCGCCTGACTTAAGTCCTTGGGTTTTTTTGTCTTCCCGAGATTGAAAAATCGCCTCAAGGGACGTCATTTTGGGACCATATAAAACATTCTAACGGCTGTAATCGATCAGCTGAAGGCTATTTCAGTATATGAGTTCCAGCAATGCCATGAGGAATGGAGAAACCGTCTCCAGCGCTGTGTGGCTTCCCAAGGAAGTTATTTTGAAGGAGACAATATTGAATTATAATTATTATTCGAATAAAAAAAATAAAAAAATCATCAGTCTCATTACTTAATTTACACACCTCGTGTGTAAATGTGATATCAAAGTGCCGGGTAAAAAAAACACTGTTTAATAAATATATTATAAGCCATAATGATCCAATTTTTAAAAAAATCACTCCAGTATATTTTATACGAATATACAGTCTGTCCAGAATTGGTGATGGATGCATTGCTATCCCTGAACAGTGGCGGTGCGTGATATTTCAGTTAACCATATCTAGAAAACGCCGCGGGGCCCCCACTTCTTTTTTGGGGAGGATAAAACCCCCCCCCCCAAAAAAATATTTTTGGAAAAAAACCCCCCCCCAGCAAAAAAATAAAAAAAAAAAAACAAAAAACCCCCCCCCCCCCCCCGGGCCCCCCCTGGGGGATTTTTTTTTTTTTTTTTTTTTTTTTTTTAAAAAAAAAAAAAAAAAAGTATGGGATTTTTTTTTTTTTTTTATATAATTTTTTATTTTTTTTTTTTTTTTTTTTTTTTTTTTTTTTTGAAATGTTCCTAAAAATTATAAAAGATAGGAAAATGGTTAAATTAGCAAAGTTGTAGACAATTTTTGGTTTAGCAAAGTTGTAGACAATGACTAACTTAACATCGCTTAAAGAATGCCTCTTTCTTTTTTGGTTTGTGAGATGTTTTGAAAGACACTAAAACCTGCATGTTCGAATATCTGCCATTCCTTGTGGATATTCCGTAATAAGGTGGATTTTCCATTTTTTTAAATCCGTGAACGCATTCGTATGGCAATTTTTTTGGAAATATTTCAGTTATTCTCGAATAAAAATTTCGACGTTCCTAGTTTCTGAAACCACCATCACTTATTTGTTTTATGGCAACCGTATTGGATATTGCGCTATATCAAAATCACTCGGTTTCCCCGTTCCCCGAGTTAAATTATAAACGATAGAGTTATGTGACTCATAATAGTATCCACAACTTTCCCAATTCAACCATTTTTCTACCTCTTACACTCGTAGTTTTCCAAGAAAGCAATACATCCATCACCAATTCTGGACACATTGTATAAATTTAATATTACACTCGTATATTATTTGCAAATGCATTCGCTCTCCGTGCGACATTGAAATAATCTTGTTAGTTGTAAGTGTCAAAGATATGGCGAATGCGCCGCTGCTATTGAAATATTTCGCAGCTAAATGCATGCAAGTGTTTTTAAGTGTGCATTTAACAGTTTAATTGAAATGTGCGACACTACATTTTGAATGGATTAACCTTAACCGAGCATATGCCTTAAGTTGTGTTTTATAACTTTTATGACTAGTTTAACTAGTATTGATGATTTTTTTTAAATTGTTGCTGGCTAGATAGGCAAAAATGTTCTGAAACGTCGAGATTTCAAGTTTAAGTGAAAAAAATCTGTCTGTCGGTCTATTAACCGTTTTTTTGTGTGCACGATATATTTGAGATATTAAGTTGAAATTTGAAACACTTTTGTGGGATCATGAGATCAGGAGCTCATTAGATTTTGAGCTTCATCGACTAGCGGATCGTGGGAGATACGAGGTTAATACACTTTTTCGTTGTCTACAGTATGTATAAAGCTGACATCGGCCGTTTGTGAAAAAGGACAAATTCTACACTTCTCCTTCTAACGACTAGCGCAGGTGGTGAGAAGGCCGGTCTTATTCCCTCACTACCTTCGACGTATATGCGGTTGCTTCTTATCTGTCGTCTCACTTCTGTTTGTCCTTTTTCATAACTGGCCGATGTCGGCTTTACACACACGGTATAGGAGATTCGCAAACAATACAAGAAACGAGATGTGGCTATTAAATAACGGAACTGATGCTGTTATCAGCGCACTGCGAGCGTGTCGCGACAAATTTGAACAGAACTGTGTCTGGTGATACTTTCCCCACCCTGAGCTCGCTGGATAAGCTAGTGGATCGCTCAGTTTGACTGTAGCAGTCGTTTGAATTAGTCTACGCACCAGTGACGCGTCGAAAAATGTTAAGTGTTCAGATGGAGCAACGGGTTAATCTCAAGTTTCTTGTCGAACTGGGGAAAACTGTTACAGAAGCATTGTACGGGAATGAATGTTTATCCTGCACACAAGTTTTTGAATAGTTTAAACGGTTAAAAATGGACGTGAAACGACCGAAGACGATCCGCGCCCCGGACGGCCCTCAACATCAAAAAAGACAAACATTAAAAAATTGGTAAATCAATCCACGAAGATCGTCATCGTCAACGTCAAAAACGGTACCAAAAAACCCCCTTTCCCCGGAAAATTCCAAAAAAAAAGTACCCCCCGCCCAAAAAAAAAACCAAAAAAACCCCACCCCCGGGGAACAAAGGAAAAAAGGGATATTTAAACGAAAATGTGGAAGCGGTTAAAGCAAAAGCGACGGAGGTTCTGAACCAGCTGACAGAAGCGGTCTTCCAACACTGCTTTCAACAATGGAAGAGTCGTATGGAGCGGTGTAGAGATCGCCAAGGGGAGTACATTGAAGGCGAAAAAGTTGCTACTGTAATTGGTAACGAATAAAAAGTGTTATGACAGCTGTTCGGTTATTTAATAGCCACACCTCGTATACACTTAAAATTTTATACATGTGTACAATATAGTTTGCAAATGTAAGTGTTGTTAGTAGTTATCAGTTGTGTCCATAAAATATAAGTTGACAAAGGGATTGTTTTTGTGGATGTTGGACAAATAAAGAAGCACTAATTTTTTTTGACCATTAAAAGTGAGTTGAGCCTAGGTAATTATCCATTCATTGTGGAGTCATTATACAAGCAAAATAAATAAATAGCACAAAATTATTAGGATATACGAAGACAAAAAGCTGCAGGTAAAGAAAAAGTTCAATCATTCAACTGACATGTTAAGTGTCTAGTAACAGTAAATTTGGCAACGTTCTAGATTAAAGTGTCAAAATAGTCAGTTATAGTCGACCGAATTACCAATTCAAAATTTTCCGAACTACAAATTTTAAAGTTTAAGTGTTGTAGTGTGTCCCTAAATAATTGGAAAAACAAACCAGTCCAAAAAAAAACGGTATTTATAAAATAGCAACCTCCAATTCAGCACCGTAGATAAAAGGTAATCAGCAACTAGTAAACAATACTGAATAAACGGGGTTGCCAAGTCTACCAAAAGTAAGCAGATTAATGTAATAAAACTGAAATTAATATTAAATATATGACAAATTCTGATGAGTTGTACTCAAAGATATTAAAAGCGCTCAAGGAACAGACTAACGAACTGAAAAAAAGACATTGAAAGCCATTAAATATGAAATATCCAAAGAGTCGATAATAACTCGAGATAGATTAATAGGTATAGAAAATAAACAAAAACAGATAACAGATAGTGTCTTAGATTTAGAATGAACTGTAAGAAAAAATAACATAATTGTTTTTGTATTAGAAATTGAGAACCTGAATATTGTGTCTATAATAGTAAATAAATTAAAGGAACTACTTGGAATTAACTTATTTGAGGAGGATATAAACGATATTTATAAGATAAGCAAAAAAAAAAAACGATTCACTAATAAAAATTGAATTCATCTCGTTCCTTAAACAGAAACATATTTTTGCATCAATCGGAAAACTGAAAGGTACAATAATTTATATAAATAACGATCTATGCAAAGAGGGTCAGGAGTCATTCCATATAAAATCGTCTGAAAATAAGAAAAATCGTTGCCGACCCATTTTAGATTTTGCTGTAACTTTGTGGAAGTCTTCTTTAGGGTCCCAAAGAACAAAATTTACGCAAATTAAATTTTTACAAATGCTCGTTTCCGCCTATTCGAATTAAAACTTTTAAAAATCGTCATTTTTATGCTTTATCAAATTTAGCTCTAAAATTTTTCGTTTTTAAGATATCTACCCGCTTGAGGCGGCATTCTGAACGGGAAAGATGGCAGTTTTAGTGTAAGTATCAAAAATTCGATCAGTCATTACCTCCGAATAATGGCAGCGTGTTAAAATTACTTGTTTTTTACTTATTTTTTGTGAATTTTAATCGACTTTAGCGTCTTGACTGTTTAGAGTAAGCAGCTTATGTTACTCAGGAATTCAGTGTACATATCATAGACGATATACAGCGACGAGTCGACCCGAGTAGCTCACTCCTTATAAAAAAAAGCGTATAAGCGTTTTTCGAGAAACAGGAAGTGTCCGACCAAAAAACACGTACTTCCGAGTTAGTAGAAAACATCTGACAAATTGTGGAAAATGCTCCTAAAACCCCTGTTCCTGTTCTTTCGTAATTAACTGGAATATCTGTTAATACTCTTTAAAAAAAGAACTGCACTTCTTCCCACACTATTTAGTTTGTCACTAAGAACTTCTAGAAGTTAATTAGCCACGGCGATATTTTGCGAATATTGAAGAATGATGCTCTATTACATGATTTTTTCTGATGAAGCCCGGTTTCACCTGAATGGGTATGTTTCCAACTCTCAAAATATTAGAATATGGAGTTCTAGAAAACCGGAAAATGTTTCTGTTGAAGCCCTTTTAAGTCCACAAAATCGATGTCTGGTAGACAGGTAGCTGCTATTAGTAGAACAAGAATTTTTTTGACCAATTTTTTTTAATGATACTTGGTACTCTCACTGGCCAAAGAGGAGGGACATTTTAACACCTTTTCTTAACCAGCTTGATGATATAGAACTGAAACATGGGTATTTTTAACAAGATGGGGCTCCAGGGCTCACACTAGACGCAGAAACAGAACTTTTTGAAGATTTTTTCAAAGTAGAATCAATTCAAAACAAATTGCTATTCCTGTTTAGTAGAGCCCGTATGTTACTAATATATTCCAGGACCGCATTTTAATATGGGTCACACAATTAAAGTTAATTAAATAGTTATACTTAAATAAATAAAATTGGTGAATAGTATTTTTTAAATAACTATTTAATATTTAAATTATGATGAATCGTTTACGGAGACGGAAAAAACATGTTTTCAGCGTGTTGCTACAACAAACATAAACTTTATAAGGGTGTTGGTCAACAAGATTACTGGATTTAGTCAAAATACGGTATTCATTCCAAATTAGATCACCTATTTATATTGTCCTTGAGTGGAAAGCATTTATACACCACTTTGAGGACATAAAAAAATATCTAAACCTTTAACAAACGAGTACCTCGAGAAGGAACCACCCACTTACTTTAGCACATGGTACAGGAACTATTTAAAGGGCAACTATTAAATATCAACTTTTTGAATTTTTTTCCCTTTTTTTTTTCTTTGGCTTTAAACACAGCAAAAAAAGAAAGTTTTTATATTATACACAAAAAACAATTCGCTTGTGTGGTTATGGCGCAAAGACGCCGTTAAAGTAGTTTATATTTTTTATACTATATTAATTTTCTAAAAATTAACATTTTTTTTGATAAATTATTTTTTATTTTTAATTTTCCATTTTTTCAAAAAAAGAAACAAAACAGAAAAAAAATCACTTTTTTTAATTTTTGAAAAATCCAGAAATTTTGACTATATTTTAAGAAACTTGTTTTTTTGTTCCAGATTAAAAACTGTGACCTGTAGCGGTACGCCATTGTAAAACATGTTTTAAAAATAAACTGTTTTTTTGTGGTTAAAGACATACTTTCTTGCACAACACCTCAATCTCTTCTTTTCCTTCGTTTGGTACTCAAAAAATCCTAATTTAGTGGGATTTACCCAATCTATTGGAAAGTATAATTTATGAAATCAGCTAGTAGGACTTAACATCATCGGGTACCTGTGTATGCAAGTTCTGTGTCTTGTGATTATGGTTCCTTTGCCGATTAGTTGGGCTACAACAATCACCGTCACATGTATAATAATGTAAGGCATGTTTAACATTTCGGAACGACACATTTGGTATCTTGGAGCCGCCCCTGGTAAAACACGGATCTATTATTAACCTCCGAGCTCTACTGATTAGTATTACAGAACAAAAATGGAATATATGATCATCTTCATATCTTAAACAAGTTTTCAATTATATCAGAAAGATATGCCAGATTTGTTTGAATCAAATGCTTTAAATTACACAGGCCCACAAAAAAAAGTCTGGTTCTGGGATGGAGATTCTTTTAATTTTGTGCCGCTGAATCCGAATTCATCATAAAAAATAGGGGTTCCGCAGCTAATTTTGAAGATAACCTCAAAAAACTGTCGAAAACGACGTGTTTCGGTTGTAAAAGCTTGAGAAGACCAAAAAAATGCCCACAAAAAAAGGTCTGCTTCTGGGATGGAGACTAACTTTTTTTATGTATTTTGTGCCGCTGAATCCGAATTCGTCATAAAAAATAGGGGTTCCGCAGCTAATTTTGAAGATAACCTCAAAAAACTGTCGAAAACGACGTGTTTCGGTTGTAAAAGCTTGAGAAGACCAAAAAAATGCCCACAAAAAAAAAGTCTGGTTCTGGGATGGAGACTCTAACTTTTTTATGTATTTTATGCCGCTGAATCCGAATTCATCATAAAAAATAGGAGTTCCGCAGCTAATTTTGAAGATAACCTCAAAAAACTGTCGAAAACGACGTGTTTCGGTTGTAAAAGCTTGTGAAGACCAAAAAAATGCCCACAAAAAAAAAGTCTGGTTCTGGGATGGAGACTCTAACTTTTTTATGCATTTTATGCCGCTGAATCCGAATTCATCATAAAAAATAGGAGTTCCGCAGCTAATTTTGAAGATAACCTCAAAAAACTGTCGAAAACGACGTGTTTCGGTTGTAAAAGCTTGAGAAGACCCAAAAAAAATGCCCACAAAAAGAAGTGTCTGCTTCTGGGATGGAGAAAAAAAAAGGGAAGGAAACTAACTTTTTCTTATGTATTTTGTGCCGCTGAATCCCAGAATATTCCCAGATTTCCGCTCTCAGAGATACAACAATCTTCAGATTTGTCTTCAGCTTGGTGTTGTTTCAAGTTATTTTGGTAGTCTGAATTCCAGAAAGTCAAATGCAAATATGTTCATGTGATTGCTAAAGAGTTTCCACTTAGTCTTGATTTTACACTGATTCAATCCACGTTATTCAAGATTTTACCGTTAAAAACGAAATTTTTACATATTCTTGAGGATGATCTTTGAAATTCACTTGTTAAACCAAATTTTTCATAACACATTCGGGTTTAAGAAATTAAGATACATAGGAATACGGTATTTTATATGTGACGCGAATCATATTCCCATTTCTTTCAAGCTTTTATTACAAAAAACGTCGTTTTCAGCAGTTTCTTGAGGTTATCTCTACAATCTGTCGGTCAAACCTCTTTTTTCATAGCAAATTCGGATTCATCAGGCCAAAATACGTAGAAACAAAGTGTTTTTGATGTGAAGCAAATATTTTTTTTGTTCTTCTCAAGCTTTTACAACCGAAACACGTCGTTTTCGACAGTTTTTTGAGGTTATCTTCAAAATTCGCTGCGGAACCCCCTATTTTTTTATGATGAATTCGGATTCAGCGGCACAAAATACATAAGAAAAAGTTAGTCTCCATCCCAGAACCAGACACTTTATTTTTTTGTGGGCATTTTTTTGGTCTTCTCAAGCTTTTACAACCGAAACACATTGTTTTCGACAGTTTTTTTAAGTTATCTTTAAAATTAGCTGCGGAACCCCTATTTTTTATGATGAATTCGGATTCAGCGGCACAAAATATGTTCATAAGGAAAAGTTATTCTCCATCCCAGGACCAGACCCTTTTTTTTGTGGGCCTGTGTTATTTTTATATTACAATTTTAACGAAACGTTGCCTGTTTTCTCTATTCGTAGAAATATTAACAAAGATTTTCTAGAATTTGAACCCTTGCAATATTGAATTTGAAAGGTAATTTATTAATTCATGAATTATTTCATATTTAACAATATACAATAAAGTAACAATTAAGTTACGCGCTGCGTTCTCATGGCCGTGGCCGTCTTTGACTTTGAAACAAACAAACTCAACACTCATGAACTCAGTGTTGTAACATACAAGTTCATACCTACCTTTCCATGTCGAAATGTGTGATATGCGGGATTTGTTTTTCAATAATTGCCCTATAATGAATTGTATTGCACAATAATAAAACGAAAATCGATGTTGACCAACGATGGGAACGAATTTCAAATTCCTGCTTTGATGTTCTAACCGAGTGATAGTTGCAGCTAATGTTGCATAGAGGGCAGCATGTTCAAAGTACATATCTGTCCGTTATAGGGTCATTTATTTTTAGACGGCCGTAGCGCCGTTTGATACATGCATATACAATGTGACCCAGTTAAGATCGTGACACCCCTGTACACCTATCCGATTAATTTTTAGTTTTGGTGATAACGATAAATATACAGGGTGAGTCTGCGAAGTGTCATCCCCCATTTTGTCTCGGAAACGAAGAATGAGTAAAAATTGAAACTTTCAGGGATGAAATTAGATTTAAAACACATTACAAAAATTAATTTGTTACTGTGTGTGACGTCACGAGCCATCGACTCTCATTTTTTAAATGGAATAGAATTTTGAAGAAGAGTAAAAAACTTTTAAGAGTTACAAAAGTTTCCAAATTGCTTATAGAATACAATATGGTATTCATTTTTTTCGAAATTTTGACGTAAAAATTGTTTTCTGTGCTTTATAAGTACGATTATCCCACTTCGTAATCAATAAAAAAATTGAGTTAAGAGTAGGCCATGAAGATAACAAATGTCAAGATTGAGAAAAAGATTCCTAACATTCCTCGTTTCCAAGATAAGGGGGGATGATACTTTACAGACTCACTGTAAATAAAGTGACTATTTAGATGTAAAGTAATAACATCTGATAAACGTCAGTAGCGTGCTCGAAAAAAAAACACTCGATACAAAAAAAAATCGATACCAGTTACAATTATGTAAAAAAAAACGTGTTCCAAAAGCCCAAAATTTGGATTTTTTCTATTTTTGGCTTTAAACATGTATTTGGTATATTAATTTTTGAGTGAAATTATACATGACTGTAAAACTTCGTACATACATTTCTGCAATTGGAAGTTTCTTTATTATTCCGTTCGATAACCTGATTTCTTAAAAAAAAACACACGTTATTTTTTTTCTGAATATAAACTGCTGCGAAGTCACTCACTTTGGGTTTAATGAGCTCAGCGCCATTAATTGAACAGCGATTAGCTGAACATTTTGTTACTGAACGTGTGATCAAAAAATAAAATAATGGCATACATACATCTAAAACGTGTATTTTTTAGATAGTCTAAGTATAGTCATTGAATTTTTTGGGACTTGTATCTCAAGAACCCGACAAATTATTTTACCCAAAATTATTGTCGAGGGATTTGAAATAGTGTTTTTTAGGATGGTATAACCAAAACTTGGATAAAACAATTGCTAATACCAAAATTTTTCAACAAAGAGTGAAATTCACGCTGCTGTAAAATAAGTGTTTATTCATTTTAAATAACATTACTTTTGTCACGTTCTGTAAACGCTAATTTTTAACTTAATTAAAATTAAAATTAATTAATTTCTCATTAAAATTTGAAGTAAAATATGGGTCATTGTACAAAATTTGAGTTTGGATGGTTTGAAGTTGGGCTAAATGGTTCTCTTTTAAACACCCTGCACATAATTGAGAAATAATAAAAGCATTGTTGCATAGCTTTAGGGTTCTATTAACCACAATACCACGACTTAATTTCTAAAACAGGTGTTGCCAATGACAAAATTAAAAACGGAAATAACTCCAAATCCGTAAAAGATAGATATAGGGAAACATTAAAATTTAGCTAAAATAACGTGCAGAATCGAAATGTGTAATAAAAAGGTATTCCATTTAAAATAAGGAAGTTGATGTCGATTTCCGGTATAACCGGAAGTGCAGCCATCTTGAAAATATGTCATTGTGTTTCATCAAGCCCGCCATAGGCCTATTGGCTTAAGTCCAAATTTCTACATTTCTACAAGCCCAAATATGTACTTTTAACGAATGGTTTCGATCTATCACCCTGTATAGTCTCACTAAAAAGCAATAGCCGTATGTCAAGGATTTGCCACTGTTCAAAGACATTATTAAAGCCATTCTTTACGAACTTTTTCAAAGTCGCCTCTAAAGGGACAGATAAAAGTCACATGGAGCTAGATCAGGGCTAGATGGAGGATGTGGCACACAATGTTAGCCATGTAAAATCGAGCATGATTGTGAAGTTTCTCCTTTTGATTGTGTGCTCTGCTGATTCATCTTTGGGTCATAAAGATACACCCAAAATTAATTTGCAATAAAAGTCTTCCACCATTCATTCTCTTCTCTTACACATTGTTTGCAGTACTCACGAAGCGCTATCCCATTCGTCAGGTGACAGCAAAAGCAGAATCCGGTCAGAGTACCAACGATTGACATGTTTAAATGCTTTTGTAGGTGTAAAAACGCTTCTGTTATAATATTTCTGAAATATTTTATATTTGTGACGAGGTTGTCTGCTTATATCTCTAAAAAAAAGTATTTATTTTAGTCAATTTGGAGGTTATGTCTTAATACTCAGCATATGAAAAAATTGTGATGTCCAAGACGTTTTCAGCACACCAACAAACATATGGCATGGAATCTGACATTTATACTACAAAACTTTTTTTTATTTTGTTTGTTTAATCTTTTGATTCATGTAATGACACATTTTGGTCATATTTTTTAACTGTTTTTTTGGAGGTTATATGAAAATCTATCCGCAAATTGTTACTTTTGATCACATATTCTTAAACTTCTAATTTACTTGATGTTTTTGAGGTTATGTCTTAATGCACAATGGAACAATTCTGATCTCAAAATCGTGTTCAGTACACAAAAAAACATATGGAATGGTTAATGCCTTTCTGCTACAATATTTTTTTGTTTTTTTTATGCTGCTTTATTTTTACATGCTTTTGGGGTTATATTTCCTTGATTTACGCAAAATCCAGACGTGATAGAGGGAAACGGACAACGGATTCTTTTTTAAGCGACCAAAACTGCGTATAAGAATGATGCGAATTCTGAATGATGCGATAATTCTGTTTGCCTTCATGATGCAATTGGCGTTTTTTTTACGCCAATTTATACGAGATAACGAGCTAACCCATCAAAATTAACTCCAGAATCGGATTCAGCGACCCAGAATACATATAGAACGAGTGGTTTGGACCCGGGGTTTGAAACTTTTTTTATTTTGTGTGCCTGTGTAATTTTATTGCGACCTGTAATAAATTCAATTCTAGTCTTTGTTGAAAACTCCTCGTATATTTTTTTTAAAAATCGACCCTTTAAACCCCGATTCCAATTACATGCTAATGACGTTTCATAAATGGTATTTCACTTTGTTTATATATTTTTTAAACACTATTTCGCCCAAACAGCCACCTTAATGATTTTTTCTTGTCACCAAAATTTTAAATTCATCGAACAATTAACGGTTACCCAGGACCCAGGGGAGTTGCGATCTATGATTGATCACATAATGTAATAAAATAATGTTTATTTTAAAACGCGATATTCTGGAACGAGAAATGCTAGCAAAAGTTTCAATTTGAACGGATTAAGAAAAACGAACTTAGGCATTTTGATATACTCAATTATTTGCCGCCGAAGAGTTACAGAATTTCATCCTATACGATATAAAACCTTACCTTTGGCTATTTGTGCACGTACCCAGCGTCACTTTCGAATCGGTGACGTCGGTGCGCATGTCGCGTGCTAGCGGATTCGGAGAATTAATTTACTAAAAATATACAGCACCATTAGTAGGTATTATAGACGGCGTTTGGAAATATGTTTCAACACCTATTTCGCATTTTAAAAAATTAGCACATCACTCATGTAGTATATGTATACGTACGTATATGTATGTACGAGTACCTAATAATGTGCATACATACAGGGTGCTTCATAGCGAGTGGCTTATTAAACTGTTTTGGAAGAACTACAAATGATAAGTAGGTGAAATTTCATGTCTGGGGGTTTTTGAGGATGCTCTACACGTCTAAAATAATGTCGACTTCAGGAACTTTCGGATATACCGAAAGATCGCAAACTTTAGTTAGTATTCACTTTCTAACCATTGTATTTCTCTAAAATGAACGGTATTCGAGATACACGAAGTGTGTATATTAAGTAATGAGACTTTTTTTAAATATTTTATTCGAATAGAATTACAATTAAGTATTGCCTCATTCAAAATAACTTCTTTGGGAAGCCACACAGTGCTGGATACGGTTCTACCATCTCTCATAGCAGTGCTGGAACTCATACTGGAATAGCCTTCAGATGGTCGGTTACAGCCGTTTGAATGTTTTCTATGGTCCCAAAACGACGTCCCTTGAGGTGATTTTTCGATTTCGGGAAGAGAAAAAAGTCACAAGAACTCAAGTCAGGCGGATAAGGAGGCTGAGGAGCCACAGAAACGTTTTTACTAGCTAAAAACTCGTTTACTGAAATGGCTGTGTGACAAGGCGCATTGTCGTGCTGCAACATAAGTTTTTCAAGAACCTTTCTATAAAAGTGTTGTTTTACTGTTTGGCCTGGAGGCACAAACTCTTTGTGGACAATTCCCTGGCTATCAAAAAAGTAAATGAGCAAGCGTTTGATCTTCGACTTGCTCATTCTTCCTTTTTGGGTCTTGGAGAAGCTTGAAGTGTGCCATTCCATGCTTTGACACTTGGTTTTCGGGATGTACTCAAACACCCAAGTCTCATCACCAGTAATGACACGTTCCATAAAATGGGGATAATTTTCAATTGATTTCAAAAAGTCAAGACATCGTTCTCTCAAGACGTCCTTCTGTTCCTGCGAAAGGTTTTTTGGAACCATTTGTGCGCAGATTTTTCTCATCCCCAATTCCTTAGTCAAAATCTGATGAACAGTGGTGTGCTTCAAATTTAACTCTTCCCCGATCATTCTTCACGTCTGAACGCACACAATCTGAACGCACAAGATCCGTATTCTATCGACATTTTCATCGGTTCTTGAAGATGAAGGCCTTCCGCTGCGTAATTGACCTTCAACCGACTCTCGTCCTTCTGAGAATGCCTTAAACCACCGAAAAATCTGAGCTCTTGAAAAAAACACTGACTCCGTAGGCGTAATGAAGTTTTGCAAAAGTATCTGTTGCGCTATGTAAAAGTCTGAAGCAAAACCTGATAGCACACCGTTGCTCAAAATAATGTCACTCATTTTTAAAACGCTCTAGAAAAAAAAAACGATTTACGAAAACAGTCACAAACAAATGACTAACAAGTTCACACTTGTACTGAAGGTGCATTACATGTTAACCTTCCGCCCTCCAAGTCCCGTCTCCGCAGTGTTGCTAGATCGGGCGCTACGTTGCCAGTCTCATTACTTAATTTACACACGTCGTATAATATATTTTTTCAATAAATTGCCGTATTAGCGTGAAGTTTAGCGATAGGGGGTTTTTGAGATCGTGAAATCAAAATCCGACCAGTTTTTGAATACTTATACTGAAGGCGCCACTTGGAAGAACCCTTGGCCACGGAAGAAGCCTTTAACTTGAGCGTCGAGATAGTAATTATATTTAACTTTAGTTTAATTTTCTCATGATGATACCAACATGGTTGACGGAACGCGCGCGTTTTTGGGAAAAAGTGTTTCGGTGTTCAGTGTGAATTTATTTCAACACCGAAAGGTCCTCCAGTTCTCCTCCAGTATAGCAGAATCAAAAAAAACCGTACCCAACAGTTTTCATTTTATAAATCATGTACATACATACATATGTATGTAGGTATTAATTCAGCCAAAACGAAGCGCTTTCGTTTCGTTTTCCACAATAATTTGGCGCCGAACGGAAAATACATCGACTGTTATCGGAGACTTTCGTATTTTCATTTTGTTTTGCACGTAGTCAGGGGGTTTTTGTCGAAGTTTCTTTCAGGCCTCCAGCTCCGCGATGTACGAAGTAAACAGATGTAAAGAGAGAAAGGCCGTTTTATCCAGGACAACGTCGGTTTTGTACTAGAGCGGGACGAACACATAGAAACGCCTTGAAATCTAAGAGAGACCGCCATACCGTATAATCTAGAGTGGGACGGTTATAGAAAAATCGGTATAACTCGTACGAGAAAATGAGCTTGGATAGAGAGAATACTAGAGATGCGCGCGAGTTTGACAATTTAGAGGTGGGCGCCGTGTCGGTTAAAACGTTTAGACGCAAGGCCGCGGTGGGCGAGAGAGAGAAGGGAATCGGCTGATGGTTAGTGCAACAATAACTGAAAATTAGTTGCCAGTGCGGCGAGAGAGAGAAGATACCCCGTCTGGTTGTGCTCCTCTGTTCTACGCCGAGGCAGACCGCTGATGTGGGGACCAGCAGCGGATTTTAGGATATTACGATTATTAAAAGTGCCGTCACGCATCAACAAAAAGAAAATTTTAACTATCGTAGATATTATAATGAATATAATGAGGAACAGCCAAATGGAATAAATTCAGTAGCTCCATTATTATGCATTTTTTTTTAGAAAATTCTGAGAACAATTTCTAATTCTAAAATGACAGCTTGCGACATAAAAATATCCCTAAATTCAACCCCTTCAGGTGACAGCTACAACCCCTAAATTTTCAAATTGGAAGTAGGGGCTTGTGATACTTCATTTGAAAGGACTTTTCATTCTCTCTTCAAAACTGTTTTGAATTTTATTGCAGAAATTAACAAGAAAAAAAAAGTTTCTCCAGCGTAGGAAATTCGTTACATTAATATAAAAAACAAATCAATATTAATGCAGAAGATGTTCAAAATGCATGCCTCCAATATCTTGCAGCATCCTAGACGTAAATAGAAATGTCTTCTTAGTTAACATCTGCGGGGTAATCGACCTAATTGCAAGTGTTATTCTTCTTCTTAAGTCAGCTAAATCGTCGGGTTTGATTTTGTAGACCATACTTTTTACATATCTCCATACACATCTCCATAAGTCTAACGGCGTGAGATCAGGTGATCGTGCAGGCCATTCTACATAACCACGTCTCCCTATTCAGCGATTTGGAAAGATTGTGTGGAGATATTGCCGGAGATTGACTTCGTAATGTGCTGGTGCACCATCCTGCTGGAACCATATTGCATTACCTGGAAGTTGTGGGTTTCCTTCAGCTGGATACAAGTTTGCCATCGTCGGTACAACATTATTTTGGAGCAGCGCTAAATAAGTTTCTCCATTCAAATTGCTGTCAATGAAGAAGGGACCAATGATATTTTCTCCAATTATTCCTGCCCAAACATTAACTTTCTCAGGGTTTTGCGTGTGTAGTTCCCTCATCCAGTGAGGATTTTCTCTCGACCAGTAACGACAGTTTTGACGATTAACATGGCCATGAAGTGTAAATGTAGATTCAACCGAAAATAAAACATTTTTCTATTTGTAAAAATGAGCACTTGGAAGGAGTTGTTTTTCTAAAATTTCATTACGGTATTGCGCCAAATTGAAAGTCCCTTCAAAAAAATATCTCCAATTAATTGTTTTCGATATGTCCATCCAACTCCAACTTTCTGAGAATGCAAAGGAGAAGTCTCGTAAGCAATCTCAGAAAGTTGACGCATGGAGGGCCATATACATACGAGGTGTGGCTATTAAATAACCGAACTGCTGTCATAACACTTTTTATTCGTTACCAATTACAGTAGTAACTTTTTCGCCTTCAATGTACTCCCCTTGGCGATCTCTACACCGCTCCATACGACTTTTCTATTATTGAAAGCAGTGCTGGAAGTCCTCTTCTGTCAACTGGTTCAGAACCTCCGTCGCTTTTGCTTTAACCGCTTCCACACTTTCGATTTCTGCCCCTTTCAGCGCCGATTTGACCTTGAGAAATAAAAAAAAGTCACAGGGTGCAAGGTCGGGCGAGTATGGTGGATGTTCCAACACAATAATGCCGTATTTTGTAAAAAAAACTCCTTCACAGACAAAGTAGACTGGACCGGTGCATTGTCTTGGTGAATAGTCCATGATTTAGTCTTCCACAAATCGGGTCTTCGTTTTCTCACACGCTCACGAAGGACCGTCAGTCACGATGCAATAATGTTGATTGACCGTCTGACCCTTAGGGACCCACTGAACATAAACAGTGCATCAAATGTCAAAATAGACGATCATCATCACTTTGAATGTGGATTTGATCATCCTGGCCTTTTTTGCCTTGGCGAGTTCGGGCTCTTCCAAATGCATGGATGATGGCGCTTTGTTTCGGGGTCGTAAGTAAAAAACCACGATTCATCACAAATAATCACCGCGTCTAACAAGCCTGAATTAGTGTCAATGTTGTTTAGAATGTCAGCGCAAATGTTCATTCTTGATTTCTTTTGCTTGGGAGTGAGGAGTTTGGCACCATTTTTGCGCAAACTTTGCGCATGTTGAACGATTCATGCAAAATCTGATGAACACATTCTTTGTCGATTCCTGTTATTTCAGCAAACCCTCGGATGCTAGACGACGATCTTCGCAGATTAATTTACAAATTTGTTCAATGTTTTCGTCCAGTTTTGACGTTGAGAGTCGTCCGGGTCGCGGATTATCTTCGGTCGTTCCACGTTCCTTTTTAAACCATTCAAAAATTTGTGTGCGGGATAAACATTCATTCCCGTACACTTCATTTAACATTGCATAACCTTTAAGTACTAACCATCCGTCTCTCAGACGGCATCATATAGTTACCAAACTTATATTTTGATAAATGGGCATATTTAGTTGTTGTTTAGGTATCACATACCCCACATTTTTTTAGAATTTCCTTTAACTGAATTGTTTATATATTTTTTTTAACTACAAATATCTAAATACAAATATCACATTACTTCATTAGCAACACAAAATTTTTCTTTAGAAGAAGGAAATTAAAAAAGATAAGCTCACTTCTCATCATTCTATTTTTAGGCAGTAAAAAAAAACGTTTATAAAAAACTTTTATTTACAATGGTTCTATACCATTAAATAAACAGAAACAATCGAATATAAGTAAAGAATACATTGCACTGTACTATAAAAATTATATTAAAATATGTAAAACCAAAAAAGTCACATCTGCTCGGTTTGTTCGGCCTTTGTTTCTTTGTATGAGGTTCTTCGGGTTCTCCTCTGATTTTATGTAAAGCCGTCCTTATTTCGCGAGGTATTCTAAAGTTGGTCATCCTTGCTTTTTGATAATCATTTATCAATTCAAACCCCAACATTGTGAAAAAATCTTTCTTTTCAGAATTAATCCATTATTATTTTCACGATGAATTATCTGGGAATTGATACCGGCAGTGTTCATTATAGAAAAAAATAGTGTTAGAGGCCATCGTCAGCTATTGCGAGATACATTATAGTTTGCAGACAATTCATCTACTGTATCTACCCCTCCTTTCGTTAGATTGTAGAATGAAATTATTTCAGGTAGCTTATCTCCGGATTCATCTACGGAATCATCATCATGAAGGGTTGACATCAGCAGAATCACCTTGCCCTTTCTTGGAACGTACGATACTATAGTAACATTTTCTTGAAAACCAAAAACACTTGACTTTATTGGTCGATTTCGAACATTCAAAAATGTCGGAGTGATTTCCCTTTTATTTTTCGAATTGTACCGACTCTAGTCAGATGATGATTTGTACGGAGCTTTTCAAATAGATCATAACTTGTGTACCAATTTTGTAACACAACCAGTCACGTGGGGTTTGACAAGCCCTAGGTAAACTAGTAAACCGTTCATTAACACAAACTCTGGCAAACTGTTGTCAAAACGGCTCCGTACGCTAAGAGACTCGACTATGTCCGAAAGCTAACGAGAGAAATATTCATGTGAGCGCGGTATTTTTGAAATCGTCGGACATTTTAGTTCTCTCTGGGTTTGTCACCCCACATGTCGGACGCCGGGTTAAAGGATATGGAGTACCTCCAAAAAAGAGGTCTGAAATTAGATGAGAAAAGTGAAATTAGATGAGAACAGCTTTTAAAATGGTATAAGAAAGAAGATAATGACTGTAGTGACATTGATAAGGACTATGATGAAAGAGATATAGCGACCACGAAATTGATTCAGTAATTGAAGGCAAATAATTCTTCGTAAACTATTGAGAGTACATTGTTATTTTTTATATTTCAGGGAACACTAGTCAAGAAGAAAATTAACGCGAAAATGAAGAATACCCTACCTACAGGTATGTCAACACCCAAAAACTAATTTGTCTGGAATCTGCCAAAAAAATGTGTCTAGAAATTTTATAATTATTCCCTGTTACACGTTTTGACATGTTGAAAGTTTTGCTTATATTAATATTTTTCATATATAGTTTAATAATTTTATTGAATCATATACTTTCCTAATAAAAATCGGGATAATCCTGTTATCTTTAAACAAAAAAAGACGTCTGCCAGACGGGGATTAATGTCTACGCGATAGATTGCAGGTGTTAGTAATTAAAGTTTTCTCTGAACTGAACTGAAGTTTAACAAGAAACTTGAGATTACCCCTTGCTCCATCTGAACACTTAACATTTTTTTTGACGCGTCACTGGTGCGTAGACTAATTCAAACGACTGCTACAGTCCAACTGAGCGATCCACTGGCTTGTCCAGCGAGCTCAGGATGAGGAAACTATCACCAGACACAGTTCTGTTCAAACTTGTCGCGACACGTTTGCAGCGCGCTGGTAGCAGCATCATTTCGGTTATTTAATAGCCACACCTCGTATAAAGAAATGTGGATTTTCAAGAGCTCTACATTCTCCTTTGTTGAGAATTAACGTAATCAGATTCAGCAGGTAAAAACACGCTTCGTCAGTAAAAAAAAGGTTTTTTTCAAAGACGTTTTCATTCATATGCAAATTACCTATAAACCACTCTGCAAATTGCATTGCGAATTCAAGTTCACCCAACTAGTTTTTAATAAAAAAATAATTTTTTTTTTCAATACACATTGAAAGAATATTATAATTTTTTTACATATATTTAAAAAGTATTTCAGAGCACTGGAGACAAATCTAAACTGAAATTGACGCTTTTGACATTTGGCAGCTGATAACCAGCAGCTGTCAACTAGCTGTCAAATCATCATTAAGTATAAAGAAAAATGGGAATTCATGTAATATTATGATTTTGAGGTTGTTAAATATAAATCTAACATAAAACTGACGATTCTGACATTTGGCAAGATTTTTTACGTCTAATGGTGATTTGACAAATAGTTGACAGTTTCCAAATATCAGAATCGTCAGTTATATATCAGACTTACATTCAACAACCTCAAAATCATAATTTTACATGAATTTCCCCATTTTTCTTAATACTTAATGATAATTTTACATGAATTTCCCCATCGTTTGAACTTGAATTTTGCAATGTTCCCGACGTTTTTTAAATTTCCTAATAGCAGACCGAGTTCAGTGGCTCAAAATCTAATGTGGGCAAAAAAATGGCACTTTTTTAACATTGTACTTTTTTTAACATTGTTCTTTGACATATTTCGGATTTTTTGAAAAAACTTTATTATTTCGGTTTTATAACAAACTGAACTAGGATAAACTAAAGCATATTTTTATAGGGAATTTAATAATAAGTTTTGTCAAATATTCAAATTATGAGCTGATTGTTAAGAAAACTTACCAAGTGATATATTGTTGTAATGCTTAGAAAATATTTTGAGTCAACCAAATAGAAATTCACAAGGTGTAACAAAACGTATGTATGACAAGAACTGACAACGCCATTGGATTTTACGTAAACAAATTGTATGGAAGTCCATTTTTACATTTCCAATAAGATAACAGAAGAGTCTCCAAAAAGGGGGTCTCCAAAAAATACAAAAACTAAAAGGGCTATGAAAATTCTATTTACTGCATCTTTAGTTTCACAAAAAAGTAGGACAGGACTGTGCAAACCGCAACTCTCTATCTTTAAAGACAACTGCTTTATCCCGCAAAAGTTCCGAAAATTGGACACCCTGTACATTTTCCATTGAGAAAGTGGATTTACGAAAGAGACTGAGTCCAATCAATAGGTATGAACGTTTCCCAACATTTTTAACAGGAAACAAAAAATATGGTCGTATAGGAAAAAAATTCTAAGCGCCCTCTGTAATTTTTTGAAAAAAAAAACTATCGACTCCAGAAAGTCCTAGAAAAACACTTTTTTTTGCATTCGTGAAAAAATGTCAGCAATCGATTGCCGTAACAGATGTTATCGAAAAAATGAAAATCGAAAGATATTTAAGAAAAACGCGACTGAAAAATAATTAATCTTTAAACTCATTTTTAGGCACTTAAAATTTACAATCTTAAGTCGTTACCATTCTTTTTGTAGTGATAGTACAACTCTCTAAGAAAAAATAGGCCCCGATTCGTTACTCTAGGACTATCCGTCGAGCAAACAACCGATTTTCGAAATCGTCTTTTTTTTTCGAAAAATCCATATCTCGAAAATTTTCAATATTTTTCAATTTTGATAAAAATCACTTTTTTTGGCTCGCCGTGGGCTAGAGTTACAGCATGCAGCAAGTTTCAAAACGTTAATTTGCAAAAGATAAAGCAAAAACAAAAATTGAGGATTTTTGACAGTCTTTTCGACATATCTCGAAAAGTAATGCAACAATCGGTATTAATAAAAATATGAATCGAAATATTTTTTTATTACCTACAACTTTTTAATTTAACTTTGTTTTTCTACGAGCTTTAGTTTTTTTTATTTACGAAAAGCGTTGTTTTTTTCAACTTTACGATTTTTTAGATTAAGTTCGCCGTTATAACGCCAAGGACAAAAAACGCTATCTTTCTTAGAATTTTTTTCCTATACGACCATATTTTTTGTTTCGTTATACATTGGGGCGTTTACCTATTGATTGGACTATTTGAAGAAAAGAAAAAAATACGCATTCATGAATTACTCGTATTCCTAGAGTTTTAAACCCACTGTTACAAAACAAAAATCCGGCTGCTGGTCTCTACTAAACGGTCGAACGATGGAAGCTATTTTTATACTACGGTCCCTTCACATCTACGGTTGACGTCAAGAGAGAGAACGCGATACGTAATTAATCATGCATTAGATAAGGATGGGACGTGCGTCCCGGTCACATTGTGAGCAGAGTACTGTGGACCATTACGAGTTGTCGACCAGTCAAATAGTGCAAGAGCGCAAACTCGGTCTCTTTGATTGTTCGTATTTTTCGGTTTTGTAGGATCGGGTATACATTTTTGTTCTCGGAATTAATAAAACGCTATTGTTTAACTCGGTTTTAACTGGAATGAACATGTCATACATATGTATGTATACTTATGTACGTTACAAAACCTTAGAAAAAAAATCCACAGACCTCATACCTCGTATCTTACGCAAGACGCAAGGATCTTAGGCGTATTGAAAATACCAAACACAAAAACAGTTATAGTTGCTGTTATTCCTGTCTATTGTTGACTTCCAATACATAGCGATTAGCGCCACGATCAAAAACACGCATTTAGTACATACATATGTATACATACAGTATTGGTCATATGTGGATGAATGCAAAATAAATAATTAAAAAATGGTAATTTAAACATTCAGTAATGAAATAAATTTGGTGGGTTTTTATGATGCTTAAGTACATGAACAGTCTTAGTCGCAAATGTATATAAAAACCACCCGATTTGACAATACCGGTAAAACCTTTTGTGACCTTTTACAAAAGTAGATGAACAGCAATAAATACGTTGCGAAATTAGTATTGTTGAGGGAAGTTTAGTATGCGTGTGAGGGAGTTTAGTACGTTTACCTGAGTCAAGATAGTTCAAATTTTGGGTAAACCTAGACAAAAATAATATAAAGCTAATTTTTGGTCAGAGATCATAATTGAGGTCTAAATAGTAATATACAAAAAGTCCTGGAGAATCCTCCTTCCGCAACCCCTTTTTTCGCCCCCCCCCACCTCTTTAATATTTTGGTGATTTTCTCGAAAACTATCCACTTTAAGGGAAAAATTTCAAATGAGCATTTTCGAAGCTGACAAAATTTCCCTTCCAATGACGTATTGCGAGCCCATATAGTACCACGTGGTACACGCCAGTGGCGTATCATAAGAAAGCTGTTCCGAGATTAGTTGAAATTTCTTGAAGGACACGTCGAATTTACTGATTTTTACCAAAAACTATAAGCTTGACGAAAAATATCGTTACCAAATTTTTTTTAGGTGATAAAATTGCAAATCCATTGATGTAGAGAACGACCCTAGAACCAAAAATATTGAAACTGCTGTTTAATTTGTTTTTTTATTTAGTTTCAAAACAACATTTTAAACATCTTTCTCAAGAGTAGAATCTTCTGTAACAGTTTCCATAATATTATTGCATGTTTCGCCATTGCAAGGGGAACAAAATGTGCTACACTTTGGCCTGAGTGTCTACAACAGCATCTACCAGCACAATTGGTTTTGCAATGGCAATAAACCAGAGAGAGAAGTGATTCGGGTGCGGGAGGTAGCGTAGTTTTGACAGGCAACAATTGTCCTTCGACTAACTTCCAGCCCCATTCAGTAGACCGTAGCCGGTTTCCCAGCCACTCTTGTACCTTAAAAAGCAATAGAAATGACACAAATAATTTTTTTCTTTATCCGTTGCTCACCTGAAGGTATACTCAGCGAATGTTGGGCACATGTTGCTTTTGTGGGCGGCAAACTGGATAGATCTAGGAGTGCAGAAGGCGATTGTCTTGCCATTGCTTTATTATAAAGATGATGGCGAAGGTTATTGATATCTCCAAATTTTGGACCATCAGGATAAAGATGTCGACAAACTCTTCCCCACATTGTATCACATTTTCTTGTAATTGATTAGGTACATTAAATATCTCGCAAACTTTATTCCTTAAGTTGGGATTTTTCTGTAACTGCATGTATACAATTTTTTCCCTTTTCTGTATAAGGCAGATACAAGCACAGAAATATGGGAAGACTAGATCTATCAAAGAATGTCTCTGCACAAATGAAACATTGCGCAATAGACAAATAATAAATATCGAAACCGGTTTATTTGACCTTGCAATATTAATAACAGCTCAAAAATAGTGCTTAACGTCACGCATAGGGGGCGGTACGCGCACCTGTTATTTGGCAAATTGTCAATCTTGGGGTAGACTTGGAAATTCTATATTATAGGGGTTATTATCCCGGGGTTGAAGTGACTTAATAGTTAATATTTCGCTGAGCATACATTGTATACATACAAAATCAAATATCAGCCCTAAAAGGTTTTATATTGGTAGTAAAAATGAATTTGCTCCAGATTTACGTAAAACTGAGAAGTCTCGGATAAACTTTTAATTTTTTTGGCTGAAGTAATTGCGATGAACTTCTAAACGATTCGATTCGCAAGTAGACTATCTTTTAATGGTCGTTTTAGAGAAAAATATGTTTCTTCTAAAAAAATTATACTTAGATAAAAAAAATGAGAATAAATACCAAAAAGTATGTTTTTAAAAGTAACCCTTCATTTGATACGCCACTGGTGGATGCAATGTGCTACTGAATATGGATTGCGATACGTCATTGGAAGGGGAATTTCATCGGCTTTAAAAATGCTCTCTTGACATTTTTCCTTAAAGTTGATAGTTTTCGAGAAAATCACCAAAATATTAGAAGGGGGAGTTGGGGGGCGAAAAAGGGGGTTGCGGAAGGAGGATTCTCCAGGACTTTTAGTATGTTACAATTTAGCCCTCAGGCATGATCTCTACAAAAGATCAGCTTTATATTATTTTTGTCTAGGTCAAATGCTATCTTGACTCGGGTAGTTGTAAAGAAAATAAGTGTGCCAGCATGCCGCGTGATATTAATTATCACAGGCACACAAAAAAAAAGTCTGTGAAGACTCTGGTACGTTTTTCGGTGTGTTAAAAACGAATCTCAGGTCAGAACTGACCCATCACCCTTAGATTTCGCCCCAGCGCACCCTAGCACCCTCCCAAATGGTCAAATGTTCACATCATATAAAAATTCAAAATAAATATCTCATTCTACGTTTTTCGGTGTGCTAAGAACGATTCTCAGGTCATGATTTACCCATCACCCTTAGATTTCGCTCCAGCATCCCCCAAAGGGTCAAAATTTTACGTCATATAAAAATCCAAAGTAAATATCTCATTCTACGTTTTTCGATGTGCTAAGAACAAATCTGAGGTCAGAATTTACTCATGCCCCTAAGGTTACACTCCAGCTACCCCTAGAACCTCCCCCCCCCAAGGATCAAAA
This sequence comes from Aromia moschata, assembly GCA_029963805.1. Taxonomy (NCBI): domain Eukaryota; kingdom Metazoa; phylum Arthropoda; class Insecta; order Coleoptera; family Cerambycidae; genus Aromia; species Aromia moschata. Next base: position 269,808 of record JAPWTK010000186.1, read on the forward strand.
TTTTACTTTATATAAAAATTCAAAATAAATAACTCATTCTACTTTTTTGGGGTACTGAAACTGAATATGGCAAATAAAAAAGTAGTTTTAATTTTCCTATCTCCCCCGGCACCGCGGCAAACCCCCTTCATCCTCCGCGGTTTTAAAATTTCACTGTATTAATATCTCACTGTATTTTGGCACCTGTATGAAAAGAAAAAAACTACCACGAGCCTCAAACCTATCGTCACCTAAGGTACCTGTGTTAAAATTGAATACGGTGAAATTTTTTTTTTTAATTAACCCATCATCCTTGAATTTTCGGCAAAACACTCAAACGTTACAGTTGGTCTAAATTAGGCTTATGGGAAGCATCATAATGAAATTATATAATTTGCCTTGCTATGGCTACTGATAAATATATAATTTTTGAATCGTTCTAAAATTTGACCATTTGGGAGGGTGCTATGGGGTGCTGGGGCGAAATCTAAGGGTCATGGGTAAATCATAACCCCAGATTCGTTCTTAGCACACCGAAAAACTAACATTTTCACCTTTTGGGGGGTTCTAGGGGGTGCTGGGGCGAAATCTAAGGGTGATGGGTAAATTATGACCTCAGATTAAAGTTGCCACCTCTCCGGGCCTCGCCCGGAGTTTCCGGGGCCTTGGAGACGATCTTCGGGTCTCCGGCCTTACGCAAATTTCTCCGGGCCAAGGGATTTACAGATATTTCCTTTAATTCTACTTAAACAATTTTTCGGGAAATAAAAAATGACACAATGCCGCACTTTTGATGTTACATTCCTGTAGAGTAAACACAGGTTTACACATATATCTAACTCCTATATTGCTGGTTCCCGTATAGTCCTTCTATTTTTAATTGAAAATGATAAATACGCCTGGGGAACAAAAAAAGCGGTGCAACTTTATGATTCCATGGACGTGCATATATATTTTATAAATTCGAAAATCGTGAAATATTTTTTTCATTCAAATCAATATAGGAGATTAAAATTAGCCTGCATACAAAACTCTTAATATTTGTAATATAATTTGCTGTAAATAATGCTTATTTACCCAGACAATCTCAAAAAATTGTCTGTGTTAATAAACCTAGCTGAAATACACGTCACTGCCGTCTTAAACAAGTAGGGTGCCTAAAGTCATAAATCATTTTAACGACGTCGTAAAATTTTTATGGCACAGTAGACCGAATAAGTATTTAAGGAATGTATTAGATAATATAAAGCACAATAGTATACTGGATCGGCATTCCAGTTGCCGGCACGGCACGGCATTGCCGGCTCTTCAAAATTTTCTTAAGTATAGTAATATACATAAAGCTGTTTTAATTTACAATTATTTTTTCCAGCAATTTTAAATGCTTTATTTTAATGCTAACTAATAAATTTATATCTATATGTATTTTTTTTTTTAATATTTCCAAACTAGCTTTCTAAGAACGTCACGAACTAACAGTTTACTGAAGTATACTTGTATAGTGAGCTTAGCAATTTTAGAAAATACATCTGACAACCTTGCTTTTTTCTACCTATGTTCAATTTAGAATGGAAATATAGTAAGTAGAGGTGTCACGGGGTAAGCGAGACAGCAAATGACTACTTGACCTGTTGTGCGCAAGCGTCACGAGCACAGAGTCACGAGTAATTGGCTGTGTGAGACTGGATGTTCAATTCTCGGGCATGCGCGTAAGACTCCGAAGTAGTTACGAGAGAGAGACAGACGCATATATGTCTGCCCCGTGGTGATTTCGCCAATCTCCAGACCCTTCTAGCAATATAGGAGTATTAGATATGTATGGGTTTACATGTTTATATGTATATTTTACCGCCATTTACCAGTTCTCTCGAATATTTTACTGAAAGTGCAGCATACCTTTTTTCAAGGGAACCGCCTGCAAAGAAAAAAATCCTAACTCTGTAGTTTTCATGACAGATGGTTTCAGGATCCTAACAATAAGTCGTGGTTAACCAAAACTGACAATATTACGGGATCATGCACGAAATGTAGTGTTACAATTACACTCAAATATGACGGTGAAAAAGCAGTTAATAACAGAGGATATGGGTTTATATGAGAATCATAAAAAAACAGGAAAAACCATTGCATCAAACAAACTTATGTCAGCTTTTTACACTTTTTTAAAATTATAGAGTTTAAATATCCCGCTTACCCTCCCCCCCCTATCTACCCTCTGACTGAAAATCTCCGGACCAGACATTGGTCCGAGGTGGCAACCCTACCTCAGATTCGTTCTTAGCACACCGAAAAACGTAGAATGAGATATTTATTTTGAATTTTTATATGATGTGAAAACTTGACCATTTGGGGTGTGCTAGGGTGTGCTGGGTCGAAATCTAAGGGTGATGGGTCAGTTCTGACTTGAGATTCGTTTTTAGCACACCGAAAAACGTACCAGAAGGTACTTCACTTTTCTGTATCAGGACTTTTTTTTTGTGGTCCTGTGTTATCAGAAGATTTGATGTTACGCATAATTAATGCTTATGAGCGGGGAGTATCACAATATGAAATATGTGGGTAGACAATTTCTGCTTGAAAGATCGACTGTCTATACTATAATCAAGAGATTTAGAGAACGTGGCAATGTTTCTGTGAAAAAGAAGTCCGGTCGCCCACGAAAGACTAGTTCTAGATTTACAAGGGCTATAAAAAACTTTCCACTAAAAATCCGTTTCTGTCATCGAATCAAATAAAGGCAGAAATCGAGGAAATGGGATTACAATCAGTAAGTTCCAGAACAATTCGGCGCAGGTTAGTGGAGCTCAAGTTATTTGCCAGAAGACCCGCGAAGAAACCACTTCTCTCGAAGAAAAATATACGGGACCGACTAACGTTTGCTAATGAACATAAAAATTGGACAAAGGCAGAATGGAGACACGTCTGTTTCAGCAACAAACCTAATTTTAATTTGTTTTCTTCAGATGGAGTACAACATGTAAGGCGGCCAGTTAATACCCGTTTGGTTCCAGAATACACTAGACCGACTGTTAAGCACGGCGGAGGCTCGGTAATGTCTGGGGGTGTTTTTCGGGATTCGGTATGGGTCCATTGCACAGGATAAATGGGATCATGGACAGCGTTATGTATAAAGATATTTTAAAAAGTGTTATGATTCCGTATACAGAAGACAACATGCCTTTACGATTTCAATTTCAACAGGATAATGAGCCAAAACACTCCTCAAAATTAGTCAAACAATTCTTAAAAGACGAAGTGATATGTGTAATGAGGTGGCCGTCGCAGTCACCCGATTTAAACTCCATCGAAAATCTTGGGAAATACTGGATAGAGCCATTAGGACCAGAACTTACAAAAACAGAGAAGAATTATTTACAGCTTTAGAAGATGCCTGGAAAAACATGGATTCCTCCATTATTGAGAATCTGATCAATGCCCAAGAGATGTTGGGAAGTAATTAAAAACAAGGGTTATTATACAAAATATTGAGACTGATAATAATTTAAGTTTTAGTTTCGTTATATTTATTTTATTTAGAGAGTATATTATTATTTTGATTTGTTTATCCACTTTTGTCCAGGCACTTGTTACTTTTTTATTTTGTAAGTTTATCTAAATAAACCGAAAATAATTCTAATTATATTTTTGAACATTCTTGCTGAGTATACTCTTGGGCAAAAGGCGCATGAAATATGTGTATAGGTAATATCGGATTCAATATAAACTTAACAAACACATATTTTAAAGTTGTCCATCTACTTATGGCCAATACTGTATGTTTGTATGTATACTGTATGGAACAGCCAAATGGAATAAATTCAGTAGCTCCATTATTATGCATTTATTTAGAAAATTATGAGACACGTCAATTTCTAATTCTAAAATGACATCTTGCGATGTAAGAATGTCATCCCTAAATTCAACCCCCTTCAGGTGACAGCTACAACCCCTAAATTTTCAAATTGGAAGTAGAGGCTCGTGATACTTCATTTGAAAGGTATTTTCACTCTCTATTCAAAACTGCTATGGATTTAAATTTTATTGCAGAAATTAACAAGAAAAAAAGATAAGTTTCTCCAGCGTAGGAAATTCGTTACATTAAAATAAAACTTTTATAAGTAACACTATTTGTTAATTTTAGGTTCTGAAATGTTAATAACAACATTTACAATTATATAATAAAAAATAAATGTCTATAATTGCCGACATTCCCTATTATAGGATAAAAACTTACTAATAAATACGTACAATTGTTTGCTTGACAATCGAACGACAAAAACAAGCAAGCTGCAAAAAAACAAACCTGAAATTTAAGAAGTTATCAGCTTTAGTGAAATTACCTAGAAACGTGCTTGTCATTGTAACAGTAGTTAAGAGTTGTCAGTGTTAAAATTTTTGCTTTAATTTTCGTGCTGCAATTTAGAGAGATGGTTTACCTAACAGAAATGCATAAGATAACGATTCTGCAGATAATTGGTTACGGAGACAGAACACGAACGCAGGCCGAAGTTCAGCTTCAGCATTGAATATTAGCCATTCCTCGATTCTCCGCGTATTGACAGAAAATCAGGTGCACCTATATATAAAACTGGTACCAACTAATGAGTTCGCAGAAGATGTTTTTGATAGAGGAATTATCTTTGTGAACAAATGATGCAAATGATAGATGCCAATACTTTACAAATTGAAAATGTTTTATTTTTGGATGAATCTACATTTACATTTCACGGCCACGTTAATCGCTAAAACTGTCGTTATTGGTCGAGAGAAAATCCTCACTGGATGAGGGAACTACACGCAAAACCCTGAGAAAGTTAATGTTTGGGCAGGATTAATTGGAGAAAATATCATTGGTCCCTTCTTCATTGATGGCAATTTGAATGGAGAAACTTATTTAGCGCTGCTCCAAAATAATGTTGTACCGACGATGGCAAACTTGTATCCAGCTAAAAGAAACCCACAACTTCCAGGTGGTGGTTCCAGCAGGATGGTGCACCAGCACATTACGAAGTCAATGTCCGGCAATATCTCCACACAATCTTTCCAAATCGCTGGATAGGGAGACGTGGTTCTGTAGATTGGCCTGCACGATCACCTGATCTCACGCCGTTAGACTTATAGAGATGTGTATGGAGATATGTAAAAAAGTATGGTCTACAGAACCAAACCCGACGATTTAGCTGACTTGTAGTATCACAAGCCCCTACTTCCAATTTGAAAATTTAGGGGTTGTAGCTGTCACCTGAAGGGGTTGAATTTAGGGATGACATTTTAGAATTAGAAATTGACGTGTCTCAGGATTTTCTAAAAAAAATGCAGAATAATGGAGCTACTGAATTTATTCCATTTGGCTGTTCCACACTGTATATGTTCAGTGGCTCAAAACACTAACACTACATAAAGATAACTTGCAACATAACATCCATATATGTATATAAAAAAAAACAATTTGGTGAAAAACAAAGTTTATTTGGATACAATACATTTGTATTATACGTCTACTACACATTTAATATAATAAGTTTCAAAATATTATATTAGAAATACAGAAAACGGCAGTTGTAAAATGTGTAAAATAGCTGACATAAGTTAATAATGTCATATAAATATGTCTAAACGTCATCGTCAGTAAATCTGGCTATGAACGAAAGAGATGGAAATTGCGGTTATGTCGAAGCAAAAATTTCAAAGTTGTCAAACCTTCGACGTGGCTATTTTTTAGACAATATTTATTTATACAAAATTTTAGAAATGCCAGTAGAACCAATGGAAACTGGATATATACGATGAGAGCTTGATTCTCTTAGGAATTGACGATGATTCTCTTAGGAATTTTTTCCAGACGCAGTTATTCATTTCGACCATTTTAGACGGTCAGTAAACGTCTTCGGAATTGTATCGGTAAACTGGAAGCATCAATCGGAAACAATGAAGTAATAGACCCAGAGTAAGGACAGAAGAAAACGTTGAAATGGTTATGCAAGTGATGTCGGACAATCCAAGAACATCAATTAGCCATCTGAGCCAACAAGTGAATTTGCCCTATACATCGTGACAACGAATTTTGAAACATGATTTAGAGCTCCATCCATATCGTCTGCAATCCACACAGAAAATTCTCAGAACGGACGAACCTCTAAGGCTACAGTTCTGCCAATGGTTTATTAACCATTTTAACAATAACAATGCTGTCTTCGAAAAGAGTAGTTTTGAATTGCTCCATCACGTCAAGTTTTTGAGATATTCTAACCTAAAAGTGCAAAAAACACAGTTTCTTTGACACATTTGAGGTTATGTAGCACCGCAAACCGCAATTTATTTTATTCTCAACAACAAGTGTTTTTGGACTTTTGCATTTATTTTTAATAAAATTTAACATAGGCGATCTCACCATTATTAATTAAATTTTGATAAGATAGATGATAAGAGCCCGACAAGCCTAGTACAATATGATTGTACAGGATAAATATGCACTTAAATGATGCCAGCTAAGCATATGTTGACAAAGGAATTATTTTTGGGATATTGGACAAAATAAAGAAGCACTAATTTTTGCCGACATTTCGTCTAATGTACTCAGACTTCTTCAGGGCTTAATTAGTGTATGTATAGAGACATCCAAAAAAAACGTCATCAACTCTGGCTATGAACGAGAGAGATGGAAATAGCGGTCATGTCTAAGCTTTTCGGTTATGTCAAACTTTTGACAAGTGACTGTCACAATTTGTAAAATAAACAATAGCTGTCATATGATGTGACAGTCTTGACAAGTAAATAAGGTTATAAATTCGATCAAGAATAGAAATACGTCTTTTTTTTCTCGGCCAACTTTGATGACGTTTTTTTTGGATGTCTCCATATAATCAAACATTTAACTGACATAGTCCATGAAAACCCTATTTAAGCCCTGAAGAAATCTGAGTACATTAGACGAAACGTCGGTAAAAATTAATACTTCTTTGTCTGTCCATCCCCAAAAACAATTTCTTTATCAATTTATATTTTATGGACGCAACTACTAGAATATTTATTATACATATTTAAAAAGTCATTCTGTAACTTATCTACATTCCACTTTTGTGTGTATTTTTTTCAGCGTATGTGTTAGCGTTAAAATAACCAAATATTGAAATACCGAATATTTCTGTACCTAAGAGTGACTAACGGTGTAACGTTCATGTCTCTATCTCTACAAATAACGGAGCATTGTGACATTGTCGATTGTTACAACGGAACAATGTGACTTCGAAATTGTAATTCTGATAAGTCTGCACTTCTAAAATTTATCTGGTTTTAGTTTCCCTACATGCTGTTTGATAATTCCAATAATTAAGTGTTGCAATATGAGTCTTAAATCTATTGTGTATTCGTTATTTGAATCGCTGTTCCAATGCGTGTAGTACGCAATTGTTTCTTGAACCGAGATGATCGCGCCATCTGTTGTTGGGACGACCAACTATGCGTATATCTTCTTGTAAGGCTTTTACGAGAGTTCACTGAACGTTCCACACATGCCATTGGCTCTCTCTGAAGTGATAAGAACAAAAAATAGAATGAGCGCTCAATATAAATTTTCATACCTATCGTAAAGCACCAGAGATTAGGGTTGAACGATTGATTTTGACGACATATATTATGTGACCACACTTAACAGTAAGGTTTTAAGAAAAAAAACTTTTAAAATCTTACAAGCCTACGCCATCTACTTTTTTGTAGTGGAACTATTATTTTCTCCATATACAGCACGTGATATACAGAAACTTGAGTGTCGCACTTAAGGCTGTAACAACCTTACATGTTTTTTTTTTATTTACGATGCGGTTCGAACGAGATTTTTTATGAAAGTAGGATGCCCTTTAGTTTAGTTTAGTTAGTTTTGTTAATGAATAATCCCCCTTTTATTATTATTTTTTTTATCAATTTAAAAAAAAAACCCTGGTCAGACGGTCTTTTTCATAAAATTCAGATATGACAACGGTTTTACTAAAGCTCCTTATATGTGTAGAGTGCGTGTCAAAAGTTCGAGGACGGTTGGATAACTCGAGAAATACGCCTCCTCGCGAAATATGACCTTCATAATAGTTGTAGGATTTTTCCCTGGCAATCCAATGGCAACCTTGGATTTGACCTTGACTATGATTTGAAGGTTATATTAAGGTCAAGTCCGTTTTATCAAATTGGACCCCTCTATTTTTGACACCGGAACTGAAGAGCGGAAAATTTTACAGTCGATTATGACCTTGATCAACTCCTGGAATTTGAGATTCAAGGTTATTCCAAGGTCAAATACAATTGAGACATTAAAGTTATGTCTCCCAGATAATATGTATATAATATGTATCCCAGAAATTGATCAACATTCATCAAACTTAATTACATGATTCGCGACATACGACCATTACAAGTGAAAATTATTCAAAGGTGTTGAACATTGGTCATGAACTTTTATAGACAGTGAAAAGTGGATATAGGTGGTCACAGGTGTTCACAGATGGTTTAATGTGATAAAAACTGATGAAATTGCGTACGTACGACCATAACCTTGATGTGACTTCAAGGTCAAGGTCAAATTCAAGGTCACAATTGAATTGCCAGGGAAAATCCTACAACTTTTATGAAGGTAATTTTTCTTTGGGATACGTTTTCTCAAACTTTAATGTCTCAATTGTATTCGACTTTGGAAGCTCAAATCCCAGGAATTGGTCAAGATTATAATCGATTGTATAATTTTCCACTCTTTTCATTTCCGGTGTCAAAAATATGGGTCAGATTTGATAAAACGGACTTGAGCTTGACATAACCTTCATGATCACAGTCAAGGTCAAATTCAAAGTCACAATTGAATTGCCAGGGGAAAATACTACAACTTTTATGAAGGTGATATTTCTCTAGGTGGCGTATTTCTCGAGTTATCCAGCCGTCCCGGAACTTTTGACACGCACTGTATTTACAGTTACGTTTTTTTTAATGGAACACTGTATATTTTCATAATTCTAGATTTCCCATTTCATTTTGTTTATAAATATGAATATGTATACATATGTTTTATGTATTTCTTGTGTGTATACTTATTGTGTAATTATCTGAAAATATTTAAAAAAATTCAATTCAACATCTTAAAGTAATGTTAATTATTTAATTATTTCGTTACGTGTTAATTTTTGTTGCGAAATATGTATAATTTCTTACCCTGCGTAAATGCAAAGGGTTGGCTTAGGGGGTCAGAAGAAATGGGACAGTGACCAAGCATCTGTCGCGAATTTCGCGATTGTCAATTTACACAAGTGCAAAGAAAGGTTCCGCCTACCCAATGAGCCTTCTCTCGGGAATTTTTACCCTCAAATATCTTTTGGAGGGAGTCAAAAAAAGAGGACGATGGAGTAGGTGTAGCTTGGAGAGGTGCTCGAGTTGTCAAAGGGTGAAAGCGAGTTATGGCACCCCACACCAATTTATTAGGTAGCATTAAGATCAATGGATGGACGCCAAACCCTGCGTAAATGCAAAGGGGTGGCTTAGGGGGTCTGGAAATGGGACAGAGACCAGATACACAGAACTTATTGAGGAGCCGACATACTGACCCACATAATCTTTATTATGTATGTGCCATGCGGCACATGTAATAAAGTTTATGTGGGTCAGACTGGAAGGTATTTGAAAAAAAAGAATATATGAACATAGAAATGATGTTAGTGCTAACAATTTGCAAAAGAATAAGGTAAATGAGACAGCATTGGTGGCACATACAAAAACAGGACATCATTTTTCATTTGAAGAAATCAAAATTATTGGACAACAAAACAATTACAAAAAACGATTGTTACATGAAATGGTTGCTATAAAAAAGAATAATTCAGTCAACAACCGAGCAGACATTGACAATTTAAATACGGCGTATTTTAATTTAATATCTTAAACTCTGTATACTAGACTTAGAAGATACACTAAGACATGACAAATACCTAATATATAAAAAAATAAACATATGTTATATACATACGCTTTTAATGTAAGTTTTATTAATGCTTCCCTGTAGAAAAGTATTTTAGCAAGTTTTACACTTTTTTTCAGTCTTTTTTTTAAAAAAAAAGATATTTTTATTTATTTCTTATATTTATATGTGTAGTTTTTAAGCTAATTAGAATTGTACGGGTAGATAGCCGATGCACGTCTGTGTGACAGTACGGAGTACCTTATTATTTGTAGAGAGTATCAATGTTTCATTCATATTTATTTTTACCAACGACAATAAAAAGCTAATTCAATTGTAAGTATGAAATATGAAAATGTAATCCTGATTTCTTATTTTAATCTGTGTTTGGTATTACGTTTGTTTTATTATCTACATTGCGTGTTTGTCATATTTTAGAGTCCTGAGGATGCAAATAGATTTTGCGAAACGTCGAAGTGCAAATTAGTTTTTTTTTTTTTTTGGAAACAATTGACCTCATCCCACTAGTCAACTACAGTTACAAGGAAACAGGTTACTAATCCTACATTACATTTTTATTTCATCCCAATATTTCGTCTGTGAGATTTTTCAATAGTTGTATCTTTACGCAAAATAAGAATTTTGCAAAAATCACAAGTTTAAAAAAATGTATTTACTCGGTGATTATGAAAAAAAAATATTTTGCAAATATTTTGCAAGCTGTTTCCAACATCTTCCCGGATGCAGCCATTTTTGGAAAAAAATTCGCAAGTTTTCCCTGAAGATTTTTTTGCTATTATAACCATCTACTTAGGTCTAGTAACCACCCCCTCAAATATGATGTAGGTCCCATGCCTCGTTGCGGAAAAACGAGCATGTCAAATTCCACCGGCCGCCACAGAATTTTACTTGGATTTAATCAAAATGATGGTAGCGTGTAATATTCTATTCGCCAAATGAGATTATTCCGAGTTCAGACAATTTCTCCAGAACGGTGTGAGTGGAAAGTACGGCGAAGTTAGTCTGCCTGCAGAAACAATTGTTAGACAATTATAGATAGCCGTACTGTGGGAGGACACAAAATATATGTATATCGTCTCGGCATTGCACGATAAACCTATATGGTTTAGTATTGACGAAACGACGGATGTTAAAGGACAGAACATATCTAACGTAGTGGTTGGGGGACTGGATGAGGCAAAAGCCTTAGAAGGGCATTTGACAATTAGTTGAGCTATAACAATCACCATCACATGTATAAGGCAAGACCTGGCAAAGTACGCATACATACAGGGTGCGTCCAAAAAGTAATGCGACCAATTTTTTTCTGACGCGACTGTACGCCGAAGCGCCGCCGCGCTGGGCGGGAATGATGGGAGGGGGTCTAAGCATCAAGCGATCCATGAGTCAGTCGACTCTGAGCTCCGGAGTGAGTAGCATGAGCAATCCTGTACACCTCTGCAAAGCGTCGCGTCGAAGCCTACGATGGAGAAAAGTTTGAAGCAACGCTACGCTATTAAGTTTTGTTTCAAACTCGGCAAGTCCAACCTGTCCTATCGGAGACCTATCCAATGCTTCAACAGGCCTATTGTAATGAGTGCTTGTCCAAATCTCAAGTTTACCGCTGGCACAAAGCTTTTAAGGAGGGCCGGGAAGACGTCGAAGACGAGGCCCGGTCTGGGTTGTCCATGGAGGCCGGTTATCCACCACGAGTTCGTACCTACTGGGAAAACAGTGAATGCCGCTTTTTACGTGGAAGTCCTCAAAAGACTAAAACAGAGGGTCAAACGCGTCCGTTCGGCCATCAAGGACCGTTGGCGCTTGCACCACAATGCGCCCAGCCACACTGCGTTCAAAAGGACGCTGAAAGGTCGACATTTGGATTCGATTCCCAACATCACGGCAGTTACGACGCGCACACTAAAGGACATTCCGGAACAAGCCTTCCAGGACGCCTTTCTGGCTTGGAAAACTCGTTTCCAGCGGTGCATTGATGCACAAAGTTCTTATTTTGAAGAATTCTAAGGAATTGTAGCTTTCAGCTCAATACATTGTTTTTCTGGACTTGGTCGCGTTACTTTTTGGACGCACCCTGTATATTATTAACCTCCGAGCTGTACTAATTGCATAATTTGTACTCCACGTCTACGTGGCGTTCCTGGTCGTGCGCAATAGAACCCCTAGGTGCCAGAATAAACTAGCGTTTTATAAGAGTACAGCACTCTCATCACAATAAATCACAATTCACTCATCGTAAATAGAGCTACCAACTGTTGAGCTTTCTATGTATAAATGAGCCCGATCGCATATGAATTGGACCACTAAAATTAATAACACAACTTTATATTTCGGGGTTAGTTGCTTTTGTTAAAAGTTACAATAAGTGTTTAAAGTACTGGGTTTCTATTCAACTTTAGTAAATTTGTTCCAGTTTATATGGTCACAATAACACAATTGTTTATATGTGAGTTCACCTTGTACACAAAAGACCCTCAAATTGGTAGCTCTAAACGTAAATTGTCCAACACTTGAATAAGATCACCTCATACGCCTTTTTCACTAAATCATAATACAACCGTGGAATAAATAAAAACAAACGTCAATGTCTTTAAACGATTTATTCTAATAAATAAAATTAATAAAAAAATATTGCCACGCAAGTATCAGATACATTTATTTTACAAATTGCTTAAAAATAGATAATCGTACATAAAATTAGGTAAACTAAACGTATCTGACGAAAACATATGAATACAACAATAAAAACACACGATTTTGAACAAATACTTGATAATCAATACAATTACATGAACATATACCGGGTGTCGCAGATTTTAATTTACAGGCTATAATTCCTCGTCCAGGGCATTTTTTTTCCAAAAAAAATTTCAGCTTCGTAAACTCTACAAAAGAGGCAGTACACAACACCAACCATAGTCTGTCTGCTTTTCAACCCTTTGTTTATTTTTCCTAAACCTTCTGCTATTAAGAAAATCAAGTCTTTCTCAGTGTCTTTATGCTAATTATTTCGAAGAATATGTAAGTAATAAAAAAATGTTTCAAGCAAAAGACATTTTAAATTTTTTGATATGCTACAATAAAAAATACACGTTTCCACTAAAAAAAAAAAAAAAAAAAAACATAACAACATTGATTATCTTCAAGATGATGAACAAATGAAAACTAACTACATTATTTTGTACATCCTAGGAGGCCAAGCAACTTTTATAACGCTTTCTCGTAAATATGCCGATTGAGTAGTTACAGCCTGTAAAGTAAAATCTGTGACACCCCGTATTCTTTGTGGCAAAGATTTTATAACAAAATGTAGAAAAATCAATTGTCGGTATGTACATCAATAAATAGGTAGGCTCTTAAAAATTATTAAGAAATTACTATTCTTATATACAGTATAATTATGAAAATATGTCCTAGAAATAAACGATGTAAAATTGTACATTTTTCTATTCACGCAACATTCAGAGAACCATTTTATTGCTCGGTGAATTATTATTATTGCGTGTTTAACCTCTTATTTCTCCAGTCGTATCATTCTAATACGATAAATATTACGCAATTTATTGGCATTGGTAAATCCGGGGATGTTTTTCCTAACCTAATATCAAAAATATAAAATGAGTATTGGTTACAAATCTGTTTCAACGGACATTTGTCAGACATATTACAATTTAGGATGTACCTTCAAAAATTGATAAATACTAAAATAAAACTATAGAGACATCCCAAAAAAAACGTCATCAACTCATGAACTCATGAACGTCATGAACGGAGAGATGGAAATAGCGGTCATGTCTTAGCTTTTTTTAGCGGTTATGTCAAACTTTTGACAAGTGACTGTCACAATTTGTAAAATAAAGGTGACACATATAAGGTGACAGTCTTGACAAGTAAATAAGGTTATAAATTCGATTAAGAATAGAAATACGTTTTTTTTCTCGGCCAACTTTGATGACGTTTTTTTTTGGATGTCTATATAAGTATAATATATTTCTATAGTATTCTGAAGTCCCAAACAAACCATAATGAAGTTAAAAATATAATTTACATTAAATGTAAAAAGAACACTTTCTTATACTTTATATTCATGAAAAGCTCGGAATCTATCACAGACCTGTTAAAGAAAACTCATAATAAAATACTTTTAAAGCTGAATAGGTAAGTAATATTTTTAGCACACAGGTCCATACTCTCATATTATTAACAAAAAAATACATACAGACGTATGTACAGGGTGAGTTCGTGATAATTCCCACCCGCTATTACCATTAACATTTTTTTTTCATAGAAGACCCTCTTTTTTTATTGTTGAAATCCTCTTGTTCTAATTACAACGATGTAACAGATGCCACACTTCATTCCACAGGTTATTGTAAAATCATACATCGAAATGTATAATAATATAGTCGACAATATGACAATTTATATGTTGTGTACTTATTCTTTGTTATCAAAATTAAACACAAAAATTGTCTTGGTTTGTACATAAATTCTTTTTGTTATAAGTGCACCTAAATTCTTGTTTTGGATGAACCTAAGTGATAATATTTAAATGTTTCCTTTCATGATTAGTTAAGGTAGATTCACAGGTCTACAAAAAAAAACCTCTGTCTTTGCAGTCAGACCCATCATTTCCTATGTATTTTGATGCACTGAAACCAAATTTGGCAAAACAAATTTTCTATCGCATCAATTTTTCTCTCCACCCCCATAAACTCTTATAGAGGAGATTTTTGAAAAAAATTTCGTTAATCATTTTTTATGACCTTTACATTGGTTTTTTGGTCGCTGATCACGAATCTGAAGTCAAGAATACATTTCGACTTTGTATAAAAGTTGATATTAAATGCATATTATTAAGTTTTTTTTAGGTTGCTGATTACGATTCTGAAGTCAAAAATGAATTTTGACCTAATGACAGCGTCAGCAAGCTGTCAAAATTTCTAAAAAAGATAAAGAGATGATGTTTAGTACATGTTTATATACAGGGTGGACCATTTTAACCTTTAATAGGAAATAACTCGGCCGGTAAGCGAAAAAGTAAAAAAAGTTGTATACAAAAGTTGTTGGGCAAGGAGGGGATGTACGACCGTAACCTTAACTTTGACCTCGACGTTGACCTTGAGGGTTATTTGAAGGTCAAAACAGCTTTTTCAAATGGAAACAACTATTTTTGACCTCGGATTTGAAAAGACCGGGAAATTTTACGTCCAAAATGGTACTTCTGAACAAGGTCATGGCAAGGCCGAATGAAGGTCAAATTTTCGAAAATTGATAAATAACGAGGGCTAGCTCGAGATAGAGATTGGACACAGTAAAATGTTTCCGATTAAAGTTGTCAGGGTCGAGTAAGGTCACTTCCTGATACCAATGACCTTGACGTTAAACATTTCAAATCAGAGGGCAAAAGTAGGATTTCACGCTTGATAAATCACTTTGACCTTGAAATAACCTTAAAAACCGAAAAATTGTACTGTTTCCAATCTCTATCCCGAGCTGGCCCTCGTTATTTAACAATTTTCGAAAATTTGACCTTCATTTGACCTTGCCATGACCTTGTTGACAAGTACCATTTTGGACGTAAAATTTCCCGGTATTTTCAAATCCGGGGTCAAAAATAGTTGTTTCCATTTGAAAAAGTTGTTTCGACCTTCAAATAACCCACGATGTCAACGTCAAGGTAAAATTTAAGGTTATGGTCGTACGTCCCCCTCCTTGCCCAACAACTTTTTGTATAAAAACTTTTTTTTAATTTTTCGCTTACCGGCCGAGTTATATCCTATTAAAGGTTAAAATGGTCCACCCTGTATATAAACATGTAATAAACATCATTTGATAAATTTTGACAGCTTGCTGACGCTGTCATTAGGTCAAAATTCATTTTTGACTTCAGAATCGTAATCAGAATATCAACTTTTTTAATGAAATTTGACAGCTTGTTGACAGCTGTCATTAAGTCGAAATTTATTCTTGACTTCAGATTCGTGATCAGCGACCAAAAAAAAAAAACAATATAAAAGTCATAGAAAATAATTAAAGAAATGTTTTCAAAAAAATTGCCTCTATAAGAGTTTATGGGGGTTATATGGGGTTGGAGAGAAAAACTGATGTGGTAGAAAAATTTGTTTGCCAAATTTGGTTTCAGTGCATCAAAATACATAGGAACTGATGGATCTCATTGCAAAGACAGAACTTTTTTTATATTGTAGACCTGTGTTATTTAAGGCTACCTTAAATAATCATTTTAGATATTTTACCTCAACTACTACTTATTCTGGAGTGGGTGCTGGAACCTTCGGCGTAGAAACAAAAAACTGGACGTTTTCCACGAAACACCGAACTACTACACTTTTCTCGACGCGCGTTTCGCCAACTAAGTTGGCATCTTCAGGGAGAAGATTAAAACTCTTGAGTTTTAGTCTTCTTACACGCGCGTCGAGAAAAGTGTAGTAGTTCGGTGTTTCGTGGAAAACGTCTTTTTTCTACTACTTATTTACAAAAATATGTTACAAACCTTAATAGCCCTTAAAACGCGAGTTTCACTCATATCATCAACAAAGAAACAAAGAGAGCGATTTTTGTGTTTATTTTTGACAACAAAAGTAATTATAAAATACATAAAAACAAATAAATTATGTTATATTCCCTTGTATATTATTTTATGTTTAATGCACAATATTTCGAAAACCTGTCGAAGAAAGTATGACTTGTGCTGTATCGTTGTGATCAGAACAAGCGGAATTCAACAAATGAAAAACAGGGTGTTCATTTAACAGCTGCGACAGTTTTGGTTCAATTGTTTTTCTGAAAGCATGTTCCGAAATTTCAAAAAAATAGTTTTACAACTCAAAAAATAACGGAAGGAGGGTGGGAATACTAACGAACTCACCCTGTGCGTAAAAATATAACAGTCATTGGTATGATTTTCCATTTTTTTTTGTTTTTTGTTTCTTTTTTTTTTCACCACGTATTAATCACTGATTTTTTTTTCCTAAATTTCATTTTCCTCCGATATTGTTAGAACTGTTAACACTAACTTTCAATGACTATATATGGTATATGTACCATAAATTGGTTTCCACCAATTTAAATAAATATATTTCCTAGTTTTTCTAGGCTCAAATATTAAAAAAGCTCCCAACTTACTTCAAATAATAGTTAATTGTTCAATGTACCTTTAGTTTCGTATTTCATTTATGTTTTTATATAGAACTGAAACAGTATAGGCATAGGTTATGTATTTCGCTTGATCCACTGCTGTGCCATCTGAGCGACCAAAATTATAAACTTTTAGATAATTTCTACTCCCAGCTGTATCAAAGTTTGTGAAAAATGGTACTGATCATTCAGTGTGGTTTTCAATCGATAATATAAGAAAGAAAAACATTAAAAAATAAACGACTGGTTCAGAGTTTTTTCGTGTCAAATATTGTAGAAAAAATAGGCGATAATTTAAGGTTAGTGGAGGGATTTGTTAACAAAGCGTTGATCAATTTTTTCCGCGTCTGCTCTCATTCGGGTCCAAGAGTTGTATAAAAAATGAGTTCGGATTTTCCGTTCATTATTTTTACAATCTAGCACCTAACAACAACAAGCAGCTCCTCCGTTCATATTCCATCATCTAACAATTGCGAGTAGGGTCGGACAGATAGCGCTGCCGGCGCTACGCATGTAGCCATTATAAGAAGCTTCATATTAGCAAACTACAGAATTATAGACTCACAACATGTACATATACTTGTATATTGGCAGGTATATTAATATTTTAAAAGATTTTAAAATATCTACCTTTTATATGTTGTATTTTAAAATTTTAAGAGTGAAAAATCCATGATTCCATGCTTTTGGTAATATTCTAATAAATTTACTTGACTGTATTTTAATGTATTGAAATTCCCCGAGTTTTTCCAGAATGCTGGAAACCCCGCATACTAAAGTTAGTCCAGCAGATCACTAGTATTTGACCCAATTAAATTAGCCTTATCATTTTCCTTATTCAGGCAATGTTTTTGTACATTATATGGTGAATCCATAAAGTAGTGGATAAAATTGTCACGGATTGTTTTCGAAGAATATCGCTTGGACACGTGAAAATTTACATGTGAATTGCCATTTTGTGATACGAGTCTGTTTTCGGCCACTTGTCAATAGACAATGACTTCACCTATTTTTTTAATGACACTATTTTTTTACGGAACTGGAGAAGAACTTTTTTCTCACGCACAGTAAGATAAATATTAATGTAGGTCACAGAAAACTTTTAAGAAAATCGACTTCAAAGTTGAAAAACTAAATATACTAGAGATGAAAGAAGATTCAAATCATGCACCGTTGAGCGCCTGATGAAACCTTGTTTACTAAATATTTGCGAATACGATATGCATTGGCGTTTCGAAATTAACGAACTTACACTTCGTTTCGTGTGAAATCCGTTTTTTTCGACGCATGAACTTTATCACTAGCGCATTCGCCATATTTGAGAATTTCAAAAATATTATTAATTTAAATCGATAATATCCAACAAGATTTCCATAAACTGTCAGACTGCCAACACAGTGTACAGTTTGAACAGGTACTGAAATTAATTTCTATTATTTCTCTTTCATTTCTAGTGAGGTCGGTTTTTTAACTTTAAAGTAGATTTTCTTAAAAATTACTCCTAAAAATGTGACCTACATCGATATTTCCAGTTCCGCCGTAAAAAAAGAATTAGAGACAAAAAACAGCAGTGTCAAAAAAATACAATTTATACACATGTATCTTTCGACAGGTCCGAGCGATTTTTTTCGAAAAAAAATCCATGACGATTTTATCGACTACCTTACGAAAACACTGTATAACCAATAATTGATTATGGGAAACAAATTTTGAAAAAAAAGAATAATTTTGGGGTACATTTTAATAACTAAATAAACAGTAGTCCCTTAAAAATTTAGTCACTGGTGTCAAAAGAACTGTCAGAAAAAAAATGATAAAGAAACAATTTTAAAAGATTCAAAAACAATCTTCTTGTCCTCAAATATCCTTAAATGACCAGAATCGACATTAAAAAAATATTAAAAACCATCATTGGAACACGGATCATTACATGTATACAAATGTGTTCCATATTTGTAGTTTAAGATTTTAAACCTAATTCGTATTTTGCGGGCAGAAACAAAGTCACGCATTGGCAGTCTACATATACTGGGTGTAACACGATTATGGTACACCCCCACCCCTTTCTCCTTTAGATTTCAAGATAGTTAATTGAAATTTGGGATATCCTATATACATAATAAGCGGCACTGTCTGACATACAAGTGATTATTTTTCCACTTCCGGTTTCGCCGGAAGTGACACTATTCTGCATAATTCATCATACTAATTCTGCATAATTTTCTGAATCCAACGATACCAAATAAGTGACATTTCAAACGTCAATATTTTGTACAATTATAATTTTTAGTTTTCCATTTAAGTGGGCCATGACGGTTCCCATTTAGTATAAATGACCCATGTAATGCTACAAAAATGAGGAAATAAAGTTCATCAAATCATTTCTCTTAGCTGTAATTTTGTTTGTATTTATCGCACATATTAATACGACATAAGAATAAATTACTTATTAATAGTAATAATAAATGGTACTACGGCACCAATATGGTTCCATTTGAAAAAATTGAGTTCTGCTCCAAAAACAATTTTGATGAACTTAATTTGCTCATAAATCACATAATTTAGTATTTTTGACGGGATTTTGTTTTTTTTGTAGCATTACATATGGGTCATTTATACTAAATCGGAACCGTCATGGCCCACTTATTGAAAATTGAAAATTAAAATTATAATTGTAAAAAATATTGACGTTTTAAATGTCACTTATTTGGTATCGTTGGATTCAGAAAATTATGCAGAATTCATAAATGCAATAATATACAAGGTATTCTATTTAAAAATCGAAAGTTAGTGTCACTTCCGGCGAAACAGGAAGTGGAAAAAAATCACTTTATGTCAGATAGTGTCGTTTATTATGTATATAGGATATCCCAAATTTCAATCAATTATCTTGAAAACTAAAGGAGAAAAAGGGGTGTACCATGATCCTGTTACACCCGGTATAGCTATTTTTTTCACATTTTTTTTTTACATAATAATTTTATATTTCTGAGGAAAAAAACAGTACTCATGATGTTTACAGTTTCACATTTAAGTATTACTTTCAATAATAACAACTTCATGTTTTCCAACATAATACACAATTGTCAATATGACCACCTTTTTTCATAGAATTACATGATGCATTTTTAATTTCTCGTGAACTAACAACATTTTATAAACAATAATTTTATTATGAGATAAAAAAAAATACCACATGATACACACTTCCGCAATAACACTAACCATAGTTATTTAACGTAACTTTTACTAACCCAGTAGAATAAACTAGCCCTTGTTTAGTTGATATTATAGGTCAAAATCAACTAAACAAGTACTTGTATCAAATTAATCAATGTACCATGTTTTCCTACTGTTTGACTTTGCCAGCAAATCAAACAAATGAAGTTTACGTAAAAGATACCTATGTACGTAAGGTACAAAAATATGAAGATCGATTCAACAAAAGATTTTTTTAAAACTTAAGCTTATAAAAAGCTTTTCGTGCTTTCACGATTTTTCAAAAGGTTTCATCCTACACTGTATTACTTTTCAATTACTGTCAATACACGATGGCGAAAAAAGAGGTAAACTATGGACAAAACGGTTTTCCGAATGTTACTAGAAACAGGGATGACAACATCATGATTACGAGATATAAAATTTAAACTGCAGTTTTACAGGCTAAAAAAACCTAAGAACTACTGAGTTTTTGCGGAGTTAACATTAAACCGAAACTTTATCTAGTTCCACTTTCCCAACTTAATAAGAAAATAATAGATTCACTGGTTCGATTGGGTTCGATTCAATTGTTATCATGCACAGGCCATTTCCTGCTTAGCTGCCTTGAGGGCTAGAATTACAAATAGCTCGGTTAGATTTCAATAACAATACAACACGAATACATATTACACGAAATTCTTCAGTTCCTAGCTGTAAAATATACAGGATGTTAGAAAAGTACCGAGACAGCAGAATAACTCACAAGGAGTGCATTTTTGGAAAAAAATGTTTTATACAAAAGTTTTACGATTTTCCCCCCGGCCATCCATTGGCGACCTTGAATTTGACCTTTAACGTGACCTCCAAGGTCATTTGAAGGTCAAGGTCGTTTTTCGAACGGGAACACCTATTTTTGACCCCGGAATCGAAGAGCGAAAAAAAGTACAGTCGAATGCGACCTTGATTACACTCATTTCAAATTGTGGAGGTCACCACCCTCATTGGTCAATTTTGTACGTTTCAGTTTGGAGTAACCTTCTGATCAGATGATTATCGTTGTCTCGAATTTTTCCATACTTCATTTTGGGCTCAAGAATATGCAGTTCCAAGTTTATAAAAATGACCTTGACCTTGAAATGACCTTGAGGGACATGGTCAAGGTCAAATTCGAGGTTATCAATGGATAACCAGGAATAAACCTTTTGTGACATTGTCTTTCTTGTTTGTGAAGAATAATTTTCCCACGATATTATGAGATTGACTTCAGGGTAGTGACCTCCGCAATTTGAAATGAGGGTAATCAAGGTCGTATCTGACTGTAATTTTTTCCGCTCTACGATTCCGGGGTCAAAAATAGGCGTTCCCGTTTGAAAAAACCACCTTGACCTTCAAATGACATTGAAGGTCATGTTCAAGGTCACCAATAGATGGCCGTGGAAAAATCCTAAAACTTTTGTATAAAACATTTTTTCCAAAAAATGCACTCCTGGCGAGTCATTCTGCTGTTCCGGTACTTTTATAACACCCTGTATAGAGTTGTGTTACCTAAGAGGAAAAGTCCTTTATACCTGGGTTTGGAAATAAATTAGAGTCACTCATTTCTAGAGTTTGGAGCGCTACGGAGGGTGAAATGTGCAGAAAACGTATTTCCAAACGAATTACAAAATATTACTAATTAGTTACTGTTCACATATACGCGTTTATTAAAGACAAGCAAATTAAAAATGTCGTGTTGAGGTGCCTTTTTGAAATAAAATGTATTCAAAGTTCTTCATTTTAATATGACGTGATATGTAAAATTTATATATGTTTACCTTAGTCTGAGCCGTATAAAATGCTAAAATTGAATCCATTTCTGCCATGATTCGGCCTGTGTCACCTCGAATTGCCTCTTCAAATAAAACTTTTACGTCTTTCAATTTAAAAGTCGTGTTTTTCCGCCTCACATCACCCTTTATCTGAGCTCAAATTAGTTCTATGGGGTTAAATTCACAATGATATGGAGGTAAGCGAATCCCTGTTATTCCATGAACTGCCTTTGTTTCGTCTACCGCATATTTCACATACTCTCTTTATGCAATCTAGCTATTTCCAGTAATTGTAGCTTTAACCGGTTATCTTCAAACGGGAAGTTTTTATTCTTCAGCCAATCTACAATTTGACCCTTGCGCCACGCCGTCGTTGGTAATGCTTCAAGACGGCGACTATGGCAAGGCGCATTGTCTATAACCACGACAGACACTGGCTCTAGATTGCATAGTGTAGATGAAAACCACGTTTCCAAAACATCGGCGTTCATGTCTTCATGATAATCACCATTTTTTTTGACTCTAAACATCTAAACAACCACGACACGTGTTCTCAAAGAGAGAACTTAAAATGAGTTACAGGGCTGCTTTTCGAGTAAATAGCGTGTTTGGAAGTGGTTCATCGAGTTAGGAGGAACCTATTGTAAACTTCTGTAACCTTAATTTTAATTGTCTCCCCTCGTATATGTATATCGAAGTAAAATTGTAAGAGAAACGTCTCGGGTGCACGGAAAACACGGTAGGACTATTTGTTCAACACCAAAGTTGAGGTAACTTTACCAGCAAAATGGTCTAAAAAAACATGGATATATACTATTACACTCGAACTCCTCTTAAGTCACCAAATCCGTGCATCATAGTCTGGCTTAAGTCGCGAAATTTAGTCTCTCTTAAGTCGCGATCATAACCTCAACTTTTTCGTGTTTCAGCTGCAAAAAGAAATATTTAGAGATATACAACAGCACTTGTTATAACGAAAAATGAGCCAACTGAACGAAAAAATCAACATAAGTATACCCAGTCGTGCGTCAAAGTTCAATTTTCCACGAATGAAAATTTTAAAGGTTAAATATTTTTAAAAGACACCTAACCTATTTTAAAGGTTAGGTGTCCATATTTAATGTATTACACAATCATTTTTTTTCAATAAAAATTGTATTCATGCGAGTATCCAATTTCCAAACGTAGTTCTAAAACTTTTACAGGCGGCGACTTAAGCGGGACGGTTTCGTGACATAATAGGGGGAAACGTGGTGAAATAAGAGAGGATGTGAATTAAGCGAAGGTGAAATAGAGGCTCCTGTGCGCGGAAAACACGGCAGAAATATTTGATTAACATCGAATTTTTCCGGAAACACACTTTAGTTATGGTCTGGCCTTCATTAAGCCAGGTTTCATCAGTGTAATAATTTGTTTCCACTTTCTCGGGATGCGCGAATTTTTCCAAATATCTCCTACGCCATAACACAGTTTAATCTTTGTCATTTAAAATACTTTTCCGTTCTCTTTTGACAAATTTGAAATTAATCTCAGAAAGAGTCCTACGGAGCATATGACGAGATATATTTGGAAGATCACAATAACTTTTGTATGCACAGTGTGCAGTTCATGTTCGCGAACCGCTCGTGAACCATTAGTTCTCAAGATTGGGACGGGATTTGGAGCGCGGAACGAACCGCTCGTGAACCGTTCGTCAAACCACCTCCTGTCGGTTTTTTTACGAACACAAAGGCGTTCGCAGTTCAGATTGGGACGGCGTCGTGTGCAGTGCGTTAAAATTTATTGTGTTCGCGAACCGCATGGCTCTACATATTTATATTTTGTGCCCTTTAATAATATTCCTGCTGCTAATTATAACTTTATTTAATAGATAATTATAGTTTAACTATTATGGAGTGGCCAGAGGAGAGTGTTGAAACGAATTGACATTTATAAAAAATAAAACAGTATTGTGGGATCCTAAACACAAAGACCACTACAAGAAAAATTTAAAAGCAGATGTCTGGACGGATTCTTTTTGCACAAACTGTTTGCGATAACCAAAGCCGCACCCACTCATAACTATTTAAAATCGTGTAACTTTCCTCACACGAAGACATGATTACCAGTATGCTCGCCGTGAAAAACGGCTGGTGGTTTGCGGTTCGTTCCTTCTTCCCATGGATCGAGTTCAGTTTAGTATATGTTCGCTGTAAAAGTAATTTCAACGAAAGGTTCACGAGTGGTTCACAAACGGTTCGGCTCGCAAATGTATACGCACCTTAAGATATACGACCGATGCACTTCTAGCAATCTAAAATTGAACTCGTCCACTGCGTTCAGATATGAGACGCGACTGATGAGACTGAGCATTGAGAGATGAGACTGAGCAGAGAATACGATGCATACATACAGAGTCGAATAGCTCAAGTAAAGCGTATTTTATAGAATTTTATATTGACTGTAATGAAAAGTTTAAAATTACACAGACCTGCAAGGACTTTTTTTAAATCCTAATAATAGGTGATTCTGAAGGTTTTACCCAACGAGGTTGGGTAAAATGGACTCGACCATCGTATTCAGTAAATCAAAATCTACAAAAATCAATAGTAAAAATAAAAAAAAAAACATTGCTATTGATGGCGCAATTACAATTTTATTTATGTAACTTCACAAGCATTTCCAGAATTTATTGTGTGTTTCGGAAACGTACAAAGAATTCAAAATTAAATAGGCAAATCCAAAGAATGTTGACCTGCTAAACACGATGCCGTTAATTGTTTTTCTCTATGAAGTTTGAATTATGAAAAAACATACCCTTAAAATTGATATGAAGTCTTCTTATTTATTGGCCATAAGTAATATTAGGCATCACTGTCATAGTCCATCTTAATCCATTACATCAATTTGTTTTGAGTGAGCAAGTGTGATTGAGTGAGCAAGAGTGAGTTTTGCTGAGTATTACGAATATAGCGTTTGATGAATTTTAAGGTTATGTTTTATTTATTTTTTCAAAAATGTTTTTAAAAAGAATTAATGTATTTAATTAAGATAGATAATGGCAGTGATACCATAATTGGCAATGGCAATATTACCCAATAAATATGATTTGCTTCTGGAAAGATGGACTTGCTTCATATTAATTTTAAGGTTATGTTTTTCCATAATGCTAACTTCATGGAGAAAAACAAGTAACGGCATCGTGTTTAGCAGGTCAAAATTCTTTGGATTAGACTATTTAATTTTGATTTCTCTGTAAGTTTCGAAACATAGATTCTGAAATTTCTTGTGAAATCACTTTAAAATAATAATTGCGTTTAATTTTTACTATTGATTTTTGTATATTTTGATTTACTGAATACGATGGTCGAGTCCATTCTACCCAATCTCGTTTCGTTGCCGAGCTATGAAGGTCTCAATATAGGCCAACGTAACCTATTTTACAGTTTTAGGTTAGGTTTTCTGAAAATTGTGACGTGATAGGGTAAATCGGACAACGGTATTGTGTTCAGCATGTCAAAAACCTTCGGAGTTACCTATTAAGGTTTAATAAAAAAGAAAAAAACGGTTTTTTTGCAGGTCTGTGTTATTTGTGCCTCCCAAAGCACTTTGTCTTATAACCTTAGCGATGAATCACTCTCATTAATTTCCAAACCCTGGTATAGTGTGGGTAAATGGAAACAGAAGTATCCAACAAAGTCGGCTCCTGCAACCACCAGACTCTTTATATACTTTACAGCTAGGTAACACCGCCATTTTACAAAAATTGTCGAATGTGTTGTTTTTCCTTATGACAGCAGAATAGTCACATATTATATGGACAACACCAATACAAGTACATATTATATGCAATTCAACAGAAAACCAGGAAACCGGTTGCAAATAAATGGGCAGCCTGGTATCAATTACTACAATTCCTTAGCTGAAGTGCATATATGTACATACAGGGTCAAAAATATGTAAATCCTTAAGAATCTCGCGAACAGTGCATTTTAGAGAAAAATGTATTAGACAAAAGGTTCAGGAAATTTCCTTGGCTTTTCATCGGTGACCTTAGATTTGACCTTGGCCTTGAAACTGACTCAAGGTCAGTGACCTTGAGTCATATCAAGGTCACTGACGTTTTTAAAAACGGAACCTCTGTTATTTTTATCGTGGATTTTCGGCTTCATTCAAATGAAGCAGTTAATTTGGCATTTAAATAAGCTCTTGATTATGGCCTTGACCATGACCTTGACTATGACGTTGAGAGTAATATCAAGATCTCAGACATATTTTTTTTATCGGGGATTTGGAAACAAAAAATTCTACGTTTAAATATGGTGTTGTTTATGACCTTACCTATGACCTTGACCCTGACCTTGAGTATTATCAAGGGCACTGTCATTGTTTTAAATGGAAATCCATTAACGGAGAACACTTCGAACACTTGCCTTAACTGGCCGGGATCGCTACCGTTGCCTTCAGTGGCTGGGCTCATAACCCCTTGCTTTAACTGCCCGGTATCAGTGACCTTGATATGACACTCAAGGACAATGACCTCCACTATGACCTTGATATGAATCTCAAAATGATAGTCGAGGTAATTGTCAAGGTTACGTTCATAACCGCATGTAAACGTAAATTTGTTTTCCCATTCCAGATCCACGATAAAAAAATAAGGTTTCCCATTTAAAAAAATGTTAGTGACCTTCATATGACTGCAGGTCATGATCAAGGTCCTGATCCAGGTCATGGTCAAGACCGCATCAAAACGTAACATTTTCTGCTTCTTAAAATAATCCACGATAAAAAATATGGATTTCCATTTAAAACAATGGCAGTGCCCTTGATAAGACTCAAGGTCATAGTTAAGGTCATAAACAACACCATATTTAAACGTAGAATTTTTTGTTTCCAAATCCCCGATAAAAAACAGGGGTACCCATTTATTTATGTCTGAGATCTTGATATTACTCTCAACGTCAGTCAAGGTCATGGTCAAGGCCATAATCAAGAGCTTATTTAAATGTCAAATTAACTGCTTCATTTGAATGAAGCAGAAAATCCATGATAAAAATAACAAAGGTTCCCTTTTTAAAAACGTCAGTGACCTTGATATGTCTCTCAAGGTCATAGGCAAAGTCATGACCAACACCATATCTGGACGTAAAATTTTCCACTCTTTCCAAATCCACGATAAAAAATAGGGGTTTCCATTAAAAAAAAATTCTAGTGACCTTGATATGACCAAGGCCAAGGTCAAATCTAAGGTCACCGATGGAAAGCCAGGGAAATTTCCTGACCCTTTTGTCTAATACATTTTTCTCGAAAATGCACTGTTCACGAGATTCTGAATGGTCCCCATATTTTTGACTCATCCTGTATGTATACAGTAGTGTGAATAATTATTATAGACTTGAGCACTTGCTGAAAGAGCAAGTAACTAACACATAGTAGTTTTAACTATACTTGGAACAACAAATTATATATACAGGGTGTCCCATTAGTAATGGTACACAGTGAAACAGGATTTTTTTAGATATAAATATAATGCGATTTATAATTTAACCAAACTTACCCTAGTCCAAAAGTTAATAGGGATCAAAACACAGGGTGTCGAAGTTATAATTTCATTTTCTTAGTAAATAAAATTACAACTTTGACACCCTGTTTTGGTTACTATTGACTTTTTTATTAAGGTAAGTTTGGTTAAATTACAATATTTTTACCTTAAAAATCTGCAGTGTGACTGTGTACTATTAATTATGGAACACCCTATATATAAAATTTGTGACTTTAGTGGTCATATACGTATGAGAAAAAAGAGAAGTGAAAATTAAACTGGAAAAATACAGGGTGCTCAACTTGAGTTAAACATTAAATGTCATGTCGATTTGAAGTTTGCAACATATACATATATAGACATCCAAAAAAAGTCATCAACTGGCTATGAGCGAGTGAGATGGAAATAGCGGTCATGTCTAAGCTTTTCGGTTATGTCAAACTTTTGACAAGTGACTGTCACAATTTGTAAAATAAACAATGGCTGTCATATGTCAACTTTGATGACGTTTTTTTTTAGATGGCTCTATATAATAATAAACTGACCACTGGTACAGCATTTGCGAATTTATTTTAACCCACGGAAAAATCACTCTGTATATGCCAACTACAGTGACATAAGTATAGCCAATAATTCGAATCACAAGACCCAATATTTCGAACCTACTTACCTTCCCGTTCTCTCCGCCTGATTTTTTTCCTCCTCCTCTCTACCGCTGCCAACTCAGCTTTAACATCTGCATATGTTTTCCGTAATTCGGATAATTTTTGTTGGAGTACCGCTATTCTTTGCCCACTATCTAAACTAGGATCTAAAACAAAATTATAGTGTACTATTCACCGAGAATGATTTCCCACTCACAGTCATTCACCATTCAGAAGTCACAGATGCGAATTTCGAATATCTTATTATACTTATTACAAAATAAAAACCAATAAGATGTCAGATTATTATAAAATTATTCAGTATTTACAATTAATTTTGTTTATTAAATTGATTAATTAAGTTTATTGGTAAATAACATATTTTCAACATTAAAAAGAAATAATTTTAAAATTTATATATTAAGCCATTGGTTGGTACATAAATATGCAAGTACAAAAAACCGCAGGAAAAATTTGTAGTAAGTTAGTAAAGATGTTTTTTTAATGGAAGGAAAAAATTGTAGAAAAAAGTATACAGAAGTTTTGAAATTTTTACAAACACGGTTACAAATAGCGCAGTGTAGTTTTTGTACATAAATATTGATTATAATAAATGTTATGAATAGCAGTTGTATTCAATGATACAGTACATTCTTGCTTGTTTGGAAATTGAATTTACCGTAAAAACATACAAGTATAGGGGTGGTAGGTACTACATGCTAAAACAATATATTGGACTGTAGTTTTATTTAACACGTTCAAGGCGGAACTGTTTTCGAGAGCTATCACTAACATACGATAATTGTCTCCGGAGACCCGAACGTGGCATGTCTAACCTAACGCTTCGTGACATCGAGGACTCAAGAAACGTCGAGACTTAACATTATTTTTTTGCAACATTCCTGTTTTTTTTGTGTTTTGAGAAAAAAACCTACCCGGAACGAAGAAAAATAGGGGTTGGGGGTGAAATTTTGAGTCTGAGAATTGAAAACAATTCTTTACCAAACCTTTCCACATTTTGTATGCAAGAGTTTTTTGTGCAAGTTCGATTCGATCAAAAAATTCGAGTGCAAGTTATTTTTTTAATCTTCCACCCCGAAGGGAGCAAAGAGGGGTCGGGAATGAAATATTGATTTTTTTTCAACTCTTCACCAAATCATTCCAAATTTTATATACGTGAGTTTTGTGTCTTTAAATCGACTGCAAGTTATTTTTTTGATCTGCCACCTTTGACGGGAGAAAAATAGAGGTTGGGGTATAATGAAATTTTAAGTTTTTTCAATTCTTCACCAAACCAGTCCAAATTTTGTATACAGAGTTGTTTGTGCCTTTCATTTGACTGCAAGACTTACTTTGTGATCTGCCACCCCCGAAGGGTGAAAAATAGGGGTTGGGGTTAAATTTCGAGTTTTTTTCAAAATCTGTTTCCAGATTTGTTATCAGTGACCTCATAAACCCCTACATATGGCTTTTAAGATTCGCAGAAATTTTTAATTTTCGTCCGCCATATTAGATCCGCCATTTTGAATTTTCACAATTTGATTTCAGACTCGTAATGAAGGATCTAAAAATCCACATGCAGTTTTTCTAAAATATCGAAAATATTTGAAGTTCGACCGCCATTTTGGAACGGCCATCTTGAAATTTAAAAATTGGAATCCAGATTTATCAAAACAATTTTCGGTCCGGATTCAACAAAATTTTACTCCACACTAAGGGTAAAGACGCCATATTTAGTCCGCCATATTGAATATTATAATTATGATAGGGCGGATATGGATTCAGTGCCTCTGAAATCTATTATATACCAAGTTTGGTTCAAATCTCTAGAAAATTATGAAGGTAATTCTATTTGATCATATATGATACAATAGCAGAATTTGTTTTTTTTTTTTCGTTATATACGATACAATACCAGTGAACTGGGGTTAACAGCGTAGTTTTTCGACATTTACTATAATGGACATACAACAGTTTATCTTTGTGCTACTGATTAATAAAACCGTCTCCCCCTTTTTGACAGACTGGCCAGAGCAGGATCAATACGGTACCCCATAGGACCTGAACCTATATTAGGGGTCCCCTATTTAATGGGGGTTTCAACCATGAAAGAGCTCCTAAATAAGGAGTTCAAAAGTCATGACAAGAAGCCCCGGGTATGAGGCAGGCGAAGACCCATATTATTGGGCCTTCGCTCAAATTAACTCAAAGTCTCCTAGGTATGAACCGAAGAGACATTAGAACGGTGACAGGACTCCTTACAGGCCACTGTCACCTTAAAAGGCAGCACCTCCACATGATAAGGGTCATAGACGATCCTGAATGTGGATGGTGCATGGAGGATGAGGAGACTGCATCTCACATCCTCACAGAATGCCCTGCAATTGCAAGGGTCAGAGAACGGCACTTTGGGAGCTGTGTTCTGAACCCAGAGGATGTTAAGAGAATTCACCCCTGGAAAATATGCGCCTTTGCTAGAGAGGTCGGCATACCTGGGTGAATACTCATGGAATGTGGGTGCACAACGGGCCCGTCAAGCGGCCTAAGTGCATGGGTTTTCCCGCCCACTTTTCTTATTCATTCATGACGGGCCCATTGTGCACCCACATTCCATGAGTATTCACCCAGGTATGCCGACCTCTCTAGCAAAGGCGCATATTTTCCTGGGGTGAATACTCTTAACATCCTCTGGGTTCAGAACACAGCTCCCAAAGTGCCGTTCTCTAACCCTTGCAATTGCAGGGCATTCTGTGAGGATGTGAGATGCAGTCTCCTCATCCTCCATGCACCATCCACATTCAGGATCATCTATGACCCTTATCATGTGGAGGTGCCTTTTAAGGTGACAGTGGCCTGTCAAAAGGCATTGACGTTACCGATTTTTTTAACAGCTCCAGATTTTTACAAGTGGACTAGAAATTTTTTCTTTGATTACTAACCGAATTCGACGAAAAAGTTGTACTTTGAAGGTCTGGGAGATCTGGAAGTTCTTTCGTAAGTGCCGATATTTGTACTGCCAGTGTTCGAGTGTTCAAGTGTCATCGCTGTCGCTGTTATGTCGAGATCTATTCAGAGGTTTCCTTCCTCTTTTGACGGGAATGACGTCGTCCAATCCGCGTAGCGATTTCCGACGCTTTTTGCACGAAGTCGGAGTGACGTCATCCTTAGACTTCTTTAACGTGCAGGTTTCGCTGGTCATCTGAGTATCTGAAAAATGACCGACTATTAACGGACATTATTTTATTGATTAACCCAATTTACCTTCTTCACTATATGGAGACACTTTTACTGAAGAGTTCCGTCTTTGCCTCGAGTAGTCGGGTTCGACGTCATTAGACTTACAGCTGTCGTTGTCACCATTTGGAGAGAGGTCGCCGTTATCGCTAAAATAAAATGTTTTATAAAAGGGACAAATAATTTGAGGGCTTTAATGTTGCTTTGCCACATAACGAGCCATCCAAAATGAATTGAATCGAAGTTGCTCATGAATGAGAAAGTAGTACACCACTCCAGTGGCGTACCCAGACATTGGCCTTGGGGGGGGGGGGGGGGATAAGAATTAAGAAACAAAATTTTATTGAAAATTCGAAATTCGAAAATTATTTTAGATAACAAAATCTAGTCGCCTAGGTCTTTTTGCCAGTTCATCGATAATTTGATTTTCGGAAATAGGTAACTCTATGCATAGACATCATTGCTAGTCCATTAAGCCTGTTTTGAGAAGTAGAATTCCTCAGGTAGGTTTTTAATGCGTTTTTAATGTTGAGAATGTCCTCTCTGGTGTGGCTGTGGAAACTGGTATTGTGCAGAATATCAACAACAGTCTATACATGTTAGGCTAAGCTTGTTGGTTGCATAATTCCAAATGCGCTAAAGCCGCCAATTGGGCTACTTTGAACGTAGGTACTCCGTGCGGGAAGAAATATGCCACCCTACTTATAGCGAATTTAGCTACGAATTAAGAATTAACTGTGTTTAATTTGTATTAGCGGACAATGTCATTTACTTTGGCTATTCTTTTTATTATCCCTTGGGGGGATATATCCCCCTTACCCCCCTCCCCGTGGGTATTATTTCAAAGCTTTCAAAATGGTAGATGTCAAAACTTGTGGAAAACGTATGGTGATGATTGAAGATTGAATTTAAAAATTGATAAAATCAAAAACATGTTTCTATTGAAATCTATCTCGAAAATTGTTGTATATAAAATCAAATGTAAACAAAAAATTTAAATTACGAAGGAAGTGCTTTATGTAATCTATCTAGCCATGAAAACAATGACGCAATGATTTTTAAACGTCAAATACTGACAGCGTTAAGTAGTATTCTGACCATGTGGAGTTGAAAACGAAATACTTTTGTAATTTTGGAGCAGTTTTGAGCATGAATTAATGGGTGAATTAAAACTGGAACGCAGAAACATTATCCAATTTTTGACTAAAGACGGAAATTGAAAATTATCCGTGAATGAATGCTTGCGATATATTGTGAGAATGCTCCTATATCAAACATCCAGTTGATTGATTAGTATTGAGCCATTCCCTTAAATAGAGCCATTCTTTGGAATTTTCTAGACAAGTCTGGAGAGTGGTGGGGTACAGGTTATATAAAGCCTGCACTTATATGCGTTAACATTGTTCAATCTCAGAGCGGAACTGTAATGTGCGATGTGAAAATGAGCGAAATTTCATGTGAGATTCGACATGCTTTATTATACTTGTATGAATTTGGTTTAGGCCATAATACAACCGAAGTCACCAAAATGTATGGCCACGTATGGCGACAACGCCCCAAGTTTAGCAACATGCAAAAGATGGTTCGCACGCTTCCGATATGGTGACTACAACATTGACGATACATCACGATCTGGTAGGCCACCTCAACTACATAGAGAGATGGCACGAGAGCTCGATGGTGGCAGGCCACGGTAGTACGTGAACTCGAAAGGCTAGGCAAAATTCAAAAGTTGAGCAAGTAGATACCAGTGCCAGCATCGGCGTAACATTTGCACACAACTTCTCTCGCAGTCGTCGTTTTGATTGGCTGAACACTCTTGTTACCGGAGATAAAAAGTGGATGCTTCGTGTAAACTACAGAGCTAAGAGCCAGTGGATAGATGCAGATGCTCCATCACAATTGATACCTAAACCTGACGGGATAGAGATTGGAAACAGTAACATTTTTCGGTTTTTAAGGTTATTTCAAGGTCGAAGTGATTTATCAAGCGTGAAACCTCTGATTTTAAATGTTTTGACCTCTGAATTTAAATGTTTAACATCAAGGTTATTGGTATCAGAAAGTGACCTTATTCGACCCTGACAACTTTACATCAGAAAAATTTTACTGTTTCCAATCCCTATATCGAGCTAGCCCTCGTTATTTAACAATTTTCGAAAATTTGACCTTCATTCGACCTTGCCGTGACCTTGTTGACAAGTACCAATTTGGACGTAAAATTTCCCGCTCTTCAAATCCGGGGTCAAAAATAGTTGTTTCCATTTGAAAAAGCTGTTTTGACCTTCAAATACGGTCAAGGTCAACGTCGAGGTCAAATTTAAGGTTATGGTCGTACGTCCCCCTGCAGTGAACTTACATACATATATGTATGTTAAGTAAAATAATTAATTACTAAGCATCTAGTCAGGTCAATCCTTCGACGTTTAGTGGATGCGACAGCTCAACTTTGTCGGAGTGCAACGTAAGCGGTTGACCTGGGACTAGCCAGTAGTGATAATAGGAAAAGTGTTAAATAATTAGCTAGTTAGATTTAAGACGTACCAAGTAAAATATGTAGTTAAAAACCGTTAATAAAAAAAAAAGTAATTTAGAATAACTCGGACTTTAACATCTATTTTAACATTTATAAAAATATACCATAAAGAACATTACACCCCTCCTTGCCCAACAACTTTTTTATCCAACTTTTTTTATTTTTTCGCTACCGGCCGAGTTATTTCCTATTAAAGGTTAAAATGGTCCACCCGGTATATAACATACATTTGTATATACTTTGTTTAAAAGGTCTTTTCATTATCTATTCAAAAAAGCTATGGTTCTAAATTTTTTTGCAAAAGGACCGCAATAATCTTTTAGAAATTGAGTTTCGGTCAAATCGTATGAATTTTGGATATGTTTTAGGTTTCGTCATCCCATGCAAAAGTCACAATGGGCACAAAGCTCGAAAATCAATACTTTGGCTGCTACGGAGCTTGAAAGCTGCAAAGCTCCACCACAGATTTACTTATTCGTGCAGTCTTTATAGTTTTATAAATAACTTATTTTTTTCGATTTTAATGTCTAAGTTTATGTTTTTGAGGTTGCTAAATTCAAATCCAATGTCAAATTGTCCAAATTGACACGTGACAGCTGTCAATTAACTGTCAAAGTGTCTTAAAAAGTGCAAATATTATTTTTATGTTATGAGTTTATGCTGTTTAGGTAACTCAGTTCATGTATAATGTGAATACAATAATTCGACAATTGGCAGCTGTCAACAGGCTGTCAGCTAGCTGATAGTGCAATAACAAAGTGCAAATCTTATTTTTTTGTTATGACTTTATGCTTTAAAGGTAACTCAGTTCATACATGATGTGAATACAATAATTCGACAATTGGCAGCTGTCAACAGGCAGTTATAAAACAAAAACCTTTAGTTTTTGTTATAGTTTTTTAGGTCGCTGAATTCAAATATGATGTTAGTTTTACGAAATTGACAGTTGGCAGCTATTAATTAGTTATCAAATAAAGATCATAAAATAAAAATCTTCAATTTTTGTTATGACTTAACGATTTTCAGGGTGCTGAAATTAATTTTTTATTAATTAATTTAATTTTTTAATTTTTCGATCGTTATTTGACAGCTAGTTGACAGCTGCCAACTTTCAATTTCAAAAACTAACATCATATTTAAATTCAGCGACCTAAAAAACATAACAAAAACTGAAGATTTTGTTTTATAACTGCTATTTGACAGCTGCCAATTGTCGAATTATTGTATTCACATCATGTATGAACTGAGTTACCTTAAAAGCATAAAGTCATAACAAAAAAATAAGATTTGCACTTTGTTATTGCACTTTGACAGCTAGCTGACAGCCTGTTGACAGCTGCCAATTCTCGAATTATTGTATTCACATCATCATGAACTGAGTTACCTAAACAGCATAAACTCATAACATAAAAATAAGATTTGAACTTTGTTAAGGCACTTTGACAGCTAATTGACAGCTGTCAAGTGTCAATTTGGACAATTTGACATCAGATTTGAATTCATCAACCTCAAAAATATAAACCTAGACATTTTCAAATCGAAAAATAAGTTATTGAATAATCTATAAAGACTGCACGAATAAATAAATCTGTGGTAGAGCTTTGGAGCTTTCAAGGTCCGTAGCAGCCAAAGTATTGATTTTCGAGCTTTGTGCCCATTGAGACTTTTGCTTGGGATGACGAAACCTAAAACATATCCAAAATTCAGACGATTTGACCAAAACCCAATTTCCATAAGATTATTACGGGGGTCCTTTACAGGTACAGTGTGATGTAAATGTGAGTCTCACCATTCTCAGCTGTTACTTACCCGCTGGGGGTGCTGATAGTACTCTCGGGCGTGGTAGGCGGCGTATTATCCAGCACCGCCGACGCGTCCGCCCTGCCCTCCCTCTCGACGGGCATCTCCAACACAGGCGCGTGCGCCTTCTTGTGCTCCATGTGCAGCATGCTCTTGCTGTTGCTCGTGCCCGGGGCGCTGGCGAACGGCATCTCCAGCACGGACTTGTTCGGCTTCGCGTCCGCCGAACACGCCGGCTCCGCCGCCGGCGCCGGACTCCTGGGGATCTCCTCCTCGCAGAGGAGCAACGAGTGCAGGTGCGAGTCGGGCTCCTCCTCCTTCGCGTTCTCCGGTTCCTCGGCGGCCTCGAGCTTCGGCTCTCCCTGCTCCGCGTCCTTGGGCTCCGCCCGGGGCTCCGCTTTCACGTCGAAGTTGAAGTTGCGCTCGTCCTGCGACTGCGAATCGTCGGTCGTCAGCATGCGCGCGAAGAGGTCGCTGTTGTCGCTCTCCTTGGACTCCGCCTGCAGCTTGTTCAGCGAGTCGGTCTGCGAGTCCTCGTCCGACCTGGCGATGATGAGCTGCTCGGAATCGTTGCTGTCGGTATCGGACTCGTCGATGTAGGGCCTGCTGAGTATCTTCCTGCGTTTTTTCGGTTCGGGGAGTCCCTCGAATTTGGGACTCGGCGACGAGGGCTTCTTCGGTTCCGACTTGGGGCTTGGGACCTTAACGTCCGTTAACGTCGGTTTCCAGCAGACCCTCCCCAACTTCGACGGGTTTAGGCTTCGCTTCGACCTCCTCCTTCGGCAGTTCGAACTTAAACTCCTGCTTAATGTCTGGCTTGACATCAGCGGTTTCCGGTTCCGGCTCCTGCTTTGCAGACTTGCTCTCGATCTTGTTCTTGATGGAGTTGAACTTCTGGAGGATGGAATCGGCGATCTTCGTGCCGGTCTTCACGTTGCTCAGCTCCTTGGCGGTCTCCTCGAGCTTCGCGTTCAGCGACACCGGCGGTTGCGAAACTATAGACTCCAGCAGCGAGCTGTCGGTCTCCTGAAGTGCCGGGGAGATGGTCTGTTTCACGATGGAGAACACCGACTTCTCGACTGCCGCGTGCGGCAGCTCCTTCTTCTCTTCCACTTCCGTCGACTGTTCTTTGACTTCCTCCTCGACTTTCGGTATTTCGACCACCTGGGTCGCGGTACTGATCCCCAGGATGCTCGACAACGGGATCGGGTCCGCGTCCCGCTTTTTCGCCTGGTAACTGCTCGTCGACGGCGTTATTAACAGAGCGTCGTTACTGTCGTCGTCCGTGGACGAGCTCTGCGCGATCACTCTCTGGATCTGCGCCCGTATCATGTCGTCGTCATCGCTGTCTTTCAGCTTGCACTCGTCCGTCTTGCCTGAAGAGAATTCCATGTCCAAAGTGTTCCGGTCCGGGGAAGACTTGGAGTACGCGTCGGAAAAGAGTTCTTCGGACCTGGTGAATATCTGCGTCTGGGACTCGCAGTCGGAGAGCTCCATGTCCCGGCTGTAATCGTCGCCGGTTTCCGATAATTCGCGGAAGAGACTCAGTGGCTCGTCTAGGATGTTCTTGACGACTTTCGATTTGTCCGCGATTTTTTCCAACGAGGTCTTAACTAGGTTGAAGCTGGGCGATTCCACGAGCTTGTCGAAGGGATCCTCTTCCTTCGGGGGAGACATAATGGGGACCAGGGTTTCTTCCTCGTCGGATTCCTCCTGGATTTCTGGCTTTTTGATCGGGGTTCGTCTAAACGATTTCCTCTCCGCGGTTGGGCTGTCCTGTTTCTCCGATTTACTGGAGGGAGACTTTATGGTTTTCTTTTTCGGCGATTTGTCCAGGTCTTCGAAGATTCTCGGCACCAGGCGCTTCTTGGCCGTTTTATCGTCCAAAAGCTTCGTCCTGCTTTCGAATTCAAAGGGTTCCGGCTCTTTGAACTCGTATATATCTTCTGAACTTGAGGATTTCTCCAATACTTTATCCTTCTTCACTTCTTGTTCCTCTTCGGTGCTGAAACTTTTTCTATGGGCGGAGGATTGGTAGAGTCTTCAGAAGAAGAAATCACCTCCGTTTCGACTGTTTCGATAGACGGCACCTTTATGGCCTTTGTAAATCCCTTAAGTTCAGATCGGATCTGGTTCAAGTCGAAGTCTCTCCCCTTAGGAGGGTTGGCCTCGTCTTCGCTCTCTTCGGTGAACTTCTCCGGCGATCTCTTTTTTCGGCTCTTCTTCATTGGTTTCTCAGGTTCTTCCTCCTTTTCCGTGTCGTCATCGTCTTTTTCCTTGCGTTTTTCTATTCTGGGCTGCAATGAAAAACATACGTACTTATAAAATGAAATCATAATCTAAAGTATATTAATATGGTCAGTGTATGACTATTAATGCTCTATATTGGAACCTGTACACAACCAGCACCTTTTGCACAATTTTTTAACAAACAAATTTTATCAAACACAACACTTAGTCATTTGGTCTTTCGAGCCGGATCTTCATTGGTTCTCTGAGCTCATTGCCACTGCTTATGTACTCTTAGTCACTTCTGTTAAATTTATGGCACGCGTTCCATTCTTATTTTACACACATAAGAAAAGTATGAGCTTGAAATATGTGTTATTATTATTGAGAAACAATAGTCATGTAAGATATGATGAGGAAAAATGGACGTATTGCCTTTTTTGTCGGGTTGTGCTACAAAACATACAGAGGTCATATTGGTGTACGATTTTTAAAGGACCTCGCACGTATCTTATGGAAATTTGGTTTTGGTTAAATTCGTCCAATTTGAAATTAATGTGATCAACCAATGAATGTAAAGGTGCAAATTACCATAAGCGGAATTCAAACCCGCACGGATGTTGCCCTTGGAGTGTTGGAGTCACGAGGTCGTCTGTCATCTCACTTTACTTGCTGAGCTATCACCTTACTGAGACATCACTTTGGTATGATGATTCATTTATCTGTACCTACCGTTATCGACTTCAGAGTTTTTCTTTTGTAAGTCTTAATTTCCTTCGTCAGGTTTCACGCCACTCCTGGTGCGGGTCAGCTCAGATTCGCTAACCGAGGCATCGCTTTCTGTCCCCGAATGGTTCGATACGTCCGTCTGAGCAGAGATTCTTCTGGTACGTCTGGTGGAATCTATCAGACAATTTAAAAATACCAATAAAAATCGCGATAAAAGAAACAAAAAGTAGTTCTTTGATAATGGTAATTTTCAGTGAGGGTGGTTACATTTACAAAATAATATTTCCTATTGGTTGCTTTTTGAGGATATGATTGAGTTGCAAGATAGTCAAACGTGGATCTATCTGAATAATTACTGCTCCAGGGTTTATGGTTTTATCAGTTAATGTTGGGGCCCTTGGACCACCTTGTAACTTGCAGGTGTTTTCTCCAACCATCAATAAATTGATGCCCCTTGATCTGCTTTAATGGCAAAAACTTCCATTGCCGATTTTCCCAAAAGAGCTCAAAATTTCATATGGTGGTGTAACCTAGGAGCTATCGCCCTCTGGTAAACTATGTGTAAATGGGACTAGAGGTGTTCCAGAGGATCCAACAACTGGCTCTTCCTGACTAAACTGGATTTCTTCAACTACCGCAGTCTTTCCCGGAGCAAACACTAACGGTAAGCCAATTATGTAAAAGCTCATAAAACGAGAATGATTCCCCACTCCAGGAAAAACTGTCGGTTGAAGAAGCCAACTTTGTTTTGAACACGTCACAACACGTCTAATCCCATTTACGCACACTAGAGGGCGATACTTCTTAGGTAACACCATCATATGCACTTCTGGTCAGGATATAAGCCAACACGCCCGTTCCTCGTCATTTATCGTCAGATATATCACACTGATGAGACCTAATAAGATCTAAATCCGGAGCTGTGGCTTATGATGAATGGAAAACATCGAGATTTAGAATACCAAGAATAGCTTTTCCTATGATTTGCGCAGAACGAACTTAGTACGAGGTAGAACAACCATACCCGAGAGATAAATGAGGTACCCACAAAGAAACAGTGTGCTTCTTCTGTGCTTCTCAAAATGTTCACGGCTGTAGCTACAAAAAAAATTTCAGGTTTTGTTTACTGCGGCCAGGGGCAAAGCTACTTTAAGGTGTACTGTAGAGAGAATGAGCATCTCATACTGAATACGCATCATACGCCTAATGTCAAACGGTCATATTGGTATCACAGTGACAACAGCAAAGTGATTTTTTGCTTTTATTTGATTTGTGTGTTAAAATTTACATTTGATTTTAAGTGTTATTTTTCTTTTCAAAGACTAAATACTATTATAAAACAACACTAAGTGTATTTGGTAATAGCCGAGTAAACAAAGAAAATATCCCGGGAGTGACATTACACAAGTTTTCATTTGACATTTCACAATTTTAGTTTCTTATTTATTTATAAACTGTTATAAAGAATTATTAGATATTATATAATGATTG
Source organism: Aromia moschata (assembly GCA_029963805.1). Taxonomy (NCBI): domain Eukaryota; kingdom Metazoa; phylum Arthropoda; class Insecta; order Coleoptera; family Cerambycidae; genus Aromia; species Aromia moschata. Next base: position 310,087 of record JAPWTK010000186.1, read on the forward strand.
AAAACAAAAGCACTCTTGAGGCAATGGCCTATGTAATGAAGTGTTTTTTTCTAGCAAAGCCACCATATTGAGATCACTTTGTTTACACCATTTTTCACAGATTCTAATCTCAGTAATAGGAAATTGTTCTCGCTACAAAATTTAATGCCATCTTTTGCCGTTTCATTAAATCTCGATTTTCAAACGCGGAATGAGAATGTCAACGCAACAAACAGATATACACTCGAACCTCTCTTAAGTCACCAAATCCGTGCATCATCGTCTCGCTTAAGTCGCGAAATTTAGTGTCTCTTAAGTCGTGATCATAACCTCAACTTTTTCGTGTTTTAGCTGCAAAAAGAAATTTTTAGAGATATACCACAGCACTTGTTATAACGAAAAATGAGCCAACTGAACGAAAAAATCAACGTAAGTATACCCAGTCGTGCGTGACAAAGTTCAATTTTCCACTTGAATGAATATTTTAAAGGTTAAATATTTTAAAAGACACCTAACCCATTTTAAAGGTTAGGTGTCCATATTTAATGTATTACACAATCATTTTTTTCAATAAAAATTGTATTCATGCGAAGAATCCAATTTCCAAACGTAGTTCTAAAACTTTTACAGGCGACTTAATCGGGGACGGTTTCGTGACATAATAGGGGAAAACGTGGTGAAATAAGAGGGGATGTGAATTAAGCGAAGGTGACTTAAGAGGGGTTCGAGTGTAAATAATATATGATGTTTGTCACTTTGGAAAATGAAAGAAGCCAATTTGGATAATGCTAGATAAGCCTCAAAGTTTTGTAGATAATTATATCACCTTCTAATAAATTCTGTCCTAGTCTTTGTTGAAAACTCCTCTCATTATGTAATAGTGCCTAAGTTAAATTAGTAAGTACACTCAAACCCCTCTTAAGTCACCTTCGCTTAATTCACATCCCCTCTTATTTCACCACGTTTTCCCCTATTATGTCACGAAACCGTCCCTCTTAAGTCGCCGCCTGTAAAAGTTTTAGAACTACATTTGGAAATTGGATTCTCACATGAATATGTACAATTTTTATTGAAAAAAATAATTGTGTAACACATTAAATATAGACACCTAACCTTTAAAATAGGTTAGGTGTCTTTTAAAAATACTTAACCTTTAAAATATTCATTCAAGTGGGAAAATTGAACTTTGTCTGCACGACTGGGTATACTTACGTTGATTTTTTCATTCAGTTGGCTTATTTTTCGTTATAACAAGTGCTGTGGTATATCTCTAAATATTTCTTTTTGCAGCTAAAACACGAAAAAGTTGAGGTTATGATCGCGACTTAAGAGAGACTAAATTTCGCGACTTAAGCGAGACGATGATGCACGTATTTGGTGACTTAATAGGGGTTCGAGTGTATAGTTGAATTTTAACATACCTTGTCGTGTCAGTCGGCTGGTAGACCTTGTGGCGGGAGTAGCAGGACTCTCCGTTCTACTACTGGAAGAAGTAACGCTGGAGGGCGTGGTAGATCTGGGAGCCTCTGTCGATGTGGTACGTCCGGTAATGGACATCCCTCTACCCCTTTTGGGGTGGACTTTCCGATACTGGATTTATTGGCGGCAGATGCGGCAGCGGTTTGTTTCAATCTCTTTGCTTTCACTGTCGCGCTAAGATTTTCCGCTACTCTCTGTGGCTGTATCCATTCATCATACCTGATTCGAAATACAAAAAAAAACATACATAGTTTTCCAGCTTTTAACACTCCAATTAATTAAAGTGAGGAATATATTGCATTCTATTTTTAAGCCTAAGATTTTAACACAAACCTAGACTTCCATCACATCATTTCGTAAGGTTCGTAGAGGGAGGATACATACATATATAGTATGATTGTCTGCATTATAATATTGGAATGCAATTGAAAATTTCTACGTGAAAAGAAGCTATTGCCATCAAGTGTGTGTAAATTTGACTTGACTTGTCAGACTCACTTTCACCCTTTGACAACTCAAGCACCCCTCCAGGCCACATCCACACCGACCTCCCACTCACTCCCTCTGGTTCTGCCCCTGTAGAAGGCTGCGTGGGATGTCATGGCATTACTTGAAGGCTCTTGAAGTTGGCGGAACACACTGCAAACGGCCGATTGAACGCCAAGTGATATTCTTACTCCAACCCACCTGACAATTTGTCGCCCTAAGGAGTTGTAAGCAGGTCTCGATGCGTGGGGTGACTCTGAAAGCTTTTCTTAGGATGCCGTCCACAGTGGGTCCCGTAAACAGACTTCAAGTAATGCCATGACATGAATTTGAGACAAATAGACATCCCACACAGCCTTCCATTGGGTGGGGGAGGGGGGTGTTGTCAGAGTAGGTGGGGCTTGAAGAAGTGCTTGGGTTTTCAAAGGGTGGAAGCGAGTTGTAGCAACCCACATCAATTTATTAAGCAGCACTGAAATCAATGGCTTTGCCCAACAGAGTTCAAACCACGCAAAACCCTGCATAAATGCAAAGAGGGGTAAGTAGGGGTCTGGAAATGTGTTGAAAATGGGACAGCAACCAAATACACAGAATTTATCAAGAAGATGTGTGCCAGGATTGAGTTTTTACCCAAATTAAAAACCGCAAGTCTTTAACTCACATAGAACACAAATGGCGCTAATCTAAAAAGTGTTACGCTAATTTTGACAAGCACTTTATTTATACTTAGCATCTCCTGACCATTGGAATTGCACAAAAAAAACCTTTTCTTAATTTTTTTGATGTAATAGAAATACTGAATTTCTTATTCCTCTCCACATTACTGGTACCTATAAATATTATATCATATATTAAAACAGTTTTAATCACCTCCTGTTGATGCTGATATAGCCAACAAAACGCGCGCGTTCTGTGTAAATATAGTTTTTCAATTGATAGAAAGTGTTTAATTTGTTACTGAATGCTGAAGATCCCATTTCTCCTCGAATTCATGTGTTATATATAGGGTGTCTATCAAGCGTCGGATTCGGTTAGTAGGAGTGGATAGAGTATAAATTTCTGAGTCGAAAAGTCCTTTATCATTTTTCGATTTGGGCAATAGTTTTCACGGAATCGATTTGTCATGAAGATTGGCCAATCAAAGCGGCTACAGCGGGCATGCTCCGTCCCCTTTGGTAATAGCGATTCTGCTTGAATGCCCACAACTTCAGCCCGCTCCAGCAATTTTTTATTAAAATAGCTTTATCTTAATGCAGCATGACATCGGGTAAAGCTATTTTAATAAAAAATTGCCGTAGCGCGTCTGAATCGGGCTGAAGTTGTTGGCATTCAAGCAGAATCGCTATTACCGAAGGGGCGAAGCATGCCCGCTGTAGCCGCGCCCCTAATTGGTCAATCTTCATAAATCAATCATCGAAAAACTGCCCGCATCGAAAAATGATAAAGGACATTTCTCGACTTCGGTGTACGGTGGAGGTGTGATTTTTGTTTTATAACCTTCATTATGTACAGTAAAACTTACCTCGTGTTCCAGCCAGTGTAATGTACCAAATATACCAGTCCGCTTTGATCCTTATCGATTTCGATAACTTTCGCCTCGTACGTTACTTTAGATTCGTGCGTGGGGCCATAATAGACTTTTAGCTTGTCCCCGATGTTAATGTTCATGATTACAGAGTCGGGCACATTGTCAGCGGCAATTTTATCATCGCCAATTCGTTTTCGACCCCCTCTTCTTTTCATCTTCGGGAATTTTTTTACTAGTAGTTGGCTTGATAAGGATTTTAGATTCCCTTGTGATCGTTTTGGTCTCCACTTTCTTCTCTACGATGGAAATTTCTTTCGATTTAGATAAAGACTTTGAACGTGTTAGCTGGCCCTAAAATAAAAAAAGAAATACATACATATATTGAACACTTTTACAGTTTGTATCAATTATTTGCCAAATACCAGTATCCAAACAATCCAATGATACATATGTGTATATTGTGGTATCTAGAATGTATCGCCCTCTAGTGTGGGTAATGGAACTAAAGTATATTCACTTTCAAGATTAAGCACATCAAAACAATGATTACCGCATGATCAACACGTGAACCGTCAGTTTCTACTCTGTGAGTGGCTGATGCAAAGCCATAGGCAGGCCTTTGGCTTTGCGACTCTGCTATTGAAACTCCTTGAAATCTACAAAACCTGGATAAGAGCTGTTCTCTAACATATCCAGTCAAGAAAATCAAACATCTGGGTGTCGGGAGGGAAAGAGACCAAGTAGAGATCAAGAAGGGAATCTTCCATGGTCATTCACTCTCACCAGTCTTTCTAGTCCTGCCGGGCACTCAACCCGTTATCTACACTAATACAGAATCAGCACAGAAGAAGCCAGGCAACATTCACACACCTACACTACATAGATGGTTTAAAACCATTCTGTATTAACAAGGCAAAACAGTCTCTCACTGATACCAAGATGTTCATCAATGAACTCTCAGAATGTCGTTTGGCCAGGATAACTGCGCCCGCACTGAGCGCTGTAAAGAGAACACCCAAACTGTCCAACAACCCCAAAGGTATATGCTGACATCCACCAACTCCCACCGGAAGAGCAATACCGCAGCTCCAATCACACAGAGCTGCGAGCTACAGAACAGGAGCTCCAAAGAACAGCTACGTACAACAGAACAGGAGCTCCAAAGACAAATAGATAGAAAATGATTTACTGGGCCATTTTCCAAAAATGGAACTGTAAGAATTCACTGAAAAGACTTACCAACACATTTTTGCACCTTGGAACTAAGGTTTCTTGGCAACTATTTAAGACAAGGGTTACAAAAACTAGAAATTACCATATCAGCATACGTTGTGAGATGACATTGAAGACAAATGTGGATGTACAGACAAAACTATAGAAGACATAAGGAGAGTCCAGGGTCCATAGACTTACTGTGGATTTATAAACTCTTCATTCGCGCTGGAATTGGCGTCAGCGGAGCGACCTTGGCGCTGTCACCGTAGCACATGCCGTTGCGAGTGACAAACTGTCGTTGGCACTCGCGTTTTCTTTTGTTTCATAAATTAAGGTTATGTTAACCTAATTTGTTTTGTGTGTTTCATTTTGTAAACATGGATTTGACAAACAATACACTCGACATCAGCATATCCGAACTCCACATATCCGAACTCACCATATTTCCGAACTTTTTCTCACCATATTTCCGAACTTGTACTTCCACACAACCGAACTTGTCGCTTTCGAATGTCAAATGTCGCTGTCGAATAGAGATGTCAAAAAAGTATCAATTCGTTACATGAGTACTAGTTACGATTGGATCCGATGTACCGATTACCCATTTGAAAAAGTATTCGTTACTTTGATTATTTGATTACTTCGTGGACATATAGAGTATTTATCTATGGGATGCGGGTACCTGATACTCAAGTATTCATATTATATTTACACGAAACGAGTACATGTTGAGAAACCGACAACTCATGATTAGGTACTTATCTTTCTTTGGAGGCTATAGGTATGATGTATAATATTAACTTTGATGGTAGCGGCATCCAGTAACTATAGACTGAACATAATACTATTTCATTTTGTTATTACATAATATATTTAATTTATTTTATTTTATTATTTTATAATTTTAAGTAATGTTTATTGTAAATAAACATTAAATATTTTAATGTTTATTTACATTTTATACAGTTAATTTAATATAATTAAATATTTTATTTTAAATTGTTAATTTATTTGTCGCATTAGAACTATTTTTTAATCAAATAAACTAATATTTCAAATATTAACACTGCATTTCTTTTTCAAATTGCATCAACATAGAAATTGAGGTTAGATTATATTCATAATACGTTCCCGTGTGATATTTATTCATATCTACTACTTACAGGACTATATACTTATAAATTGGGTGATTACTGATTAATATACTATTTAGAATATTTTGAGGCCACTACTCGTTAGTAATCAATGTAATCAAAGTAACGAATACAAGTACCGATTACTCAAATCCAAAGTAATCGGTACTCATGATTACTCAAAAGTAATCAAATCTGACATCTCTACTGTCGAATGACCAATGAGCCAGAAAAACCCTTTGCGCATGCGCCAGCAGTTCGGTTATCCCGAGGTGACGAGAGTTCGGAAATGTGGAATTTTGCGGAACGGAAAAGTTCGGATATGTGGATGTTGAGTGTAATACCAAATTGATGGGATTGTTGGCTGTTATACTATGTTTATATATAAAATCTTGCTCCACAATGATGTAAAAACGTGGAAACTGTCTAAAATTATATGCTTAATGTCATTTAATAAAATGTCATATAACGTGACTACATTAATGCATTGTGATTGGTCACGGTGTACGTGCTACGCATTTGCTACAAACACCCAACGCTGAAACATAAATTAAGTTATCTTATATATAAGAACGCCGGCGAGCGCCAGGATTCGACGCCAGCGCCGTTTATAAACGACTCTATCTAAAACTACTGTTTTAACTTTGGACGTGAAGGCCACCGCGCCGAAGAGTTATAAACTCTTCGCTGAAATCCAGCATTAATGGTTGGCGCATTATGAAAAGTGGGAGGAGTTTTGATGTCACAAGATACACTAAAGTGACATCTCAAAAACAAACCAGGTTTTGACAACTGTGACTTTTAAGGTTTGTTATACCGTCTTTCTTTGATAACATCAAACTGTCCAAAATATGTGACAACTGATGTGAGAGATAAAGAAGGGTATCTTTTTAACCACCCACACAGGCAAAATATGTCAACCGTTTAATTTATAGACCGTGAGCAGTCAGCATATCTCAGCAGGCATGCTCAACTTGCACATACTGTCCATCAACGACTGGTACCCAAGTGTCGCCTTTTAGTGATGGCTTTGCCATACTATGACAATTCTCCTGAAGCTATGCTGGAATTGAAAACTGACGTGATGTACTGGGATAGACTAGTTACTAATAATTTAATAATGAATTTCAACTGACCACATACAGCATTGATAAACACGGAACAGCCAACAGAGATCATCATTGATATAGCAGTGCCGGTATTCGAGCGTCGACCTTTGGCTCTACATACTATGACAATTCTCCTGAAGCTATGTTGGAATTGAAAACTGACGTGATGTACTGGGATAGGCTAGTTACTAATAATTTAATAATGAATTTCAACTGACCACATACAGCATTGATAAACACGGAACAGCCAACAGAGATCATCATTGATATAGCAGTGCCGGTATTCGAGCGTCGACCTTTGGCTCTACATACTATGACAATTCTCCTGAAGCTATGCTGGAATTGAAAACTGACGTGATGTACTGGGATAGGCTAGTTACTAATAATTTAATAATGGATTTCAACTGACCACATACAGCGCTGATAAACACGGAACAACCAACAGGGATCATCATTGATATGGCAGTGCAACTTACCCACGACATTCAGAAGGCTGAACGAGAGATCGCAAAATAAAATAAAAGAATAAATAAAAGAATTTAGTAATTGGACTGAAACACCTTTGAAGATTTAGGGAGGTAGAGATACACCCTCATGACATCGGCAGAGGGAGTGACAATGACCAGATTCACGGCATTGGGTTTGCCTCCCAACATTATAAGTAAAGCCGGCAGATCCGGGCGGCGGGGCCATAACCATACGCGTCATACTACTTACTACTTGTATGTACAAAAACAAAATTCATGAAAACAATAAACTGTCGCAATTTAGAAAGAGATGTGTTAAACTTACCCTGTTATTTACGTTGAGATATGGCCCGTTGAGATGGCCCTGCCGCCCGGATCTGCCGACTTTAATTATAAGTGATAAAAAAGTAGTTTTATTACAAACTTACCACACCCTATGAAAGTTTTTATTACATGCTATGAAACATGATTAAAATTCGGCGAAGTAATAATAATAAGTCTTTATAAAAATGTACGTTACCTTTTCATCGTCTTCCTTTTTCTGCTCTTCGAATTTCTCCACCACCACTTTAATCTTCTCTACTGAAGCTGTCTTGATTTTTTTTCTCTTTAACTTTGCTTTCCACGCGTTCCCTTTTAGGTCTGCTGGGTTCCTTGAAGTCGAAGGTACAGGTTCACTTTGCTCGAGGGTATCGCTGCTATTCGTGTCGCTTACTTCCACCACGATTTTTTTCTTTTCCTCCTTAACGTCCTGTTTTCTCTTAGGTTTAACAGTCTCGGAAGTAGACGGCTGCAAAGGAGGTTCCTTCTTCTCTTCAACGACCTTCTCTTCATCTTCCTTCTCGGGCCTGGGACTATTTATAGGCGTGCTCCTGTCTTTGTCCCTGATGAGGCTCCTGCCGCGGTTCTTCTTATTCGATCGGGTGTGATTCAGCATGGTCACTCCCAGAGTTCTGTAGAAGGTTTCGTAGCTGGCCAGGCATTTTTTATAGACGGATTTCACTTGGTTGAACGTGCTCTGGTTGTTGGGTAGGTGCAAGCGGACGGTTACCGATCGCCACTTGTTCTGATTCGTAACCCTGTTGCCTCCGCCCAACTTTTGCACCACGCGGAACAAGCGGTGGAGGTCTATGTCTCGGGCGGCGATGGTGGGGGTCTTATTTAGTGGTGTGCCGGCGTCGTCCATGAATTTATAAAGCTGGGCCACGAACCTGTCTTTCTCCTCGCACGGTTCATCGTCTGAACTCTATAATAAATGATATTCAATTAAAATTCGTTTTAATTTGTTTTATTTATTAATGTAACAAGCTCTAAAGCCGCGTGCATACAAACCAATACAACAAACAGCGCAAAACATTCCATTTTGCGACAAGCATTCCGCTCAGCGCGAATAATATTTTAGCATCTGTAACATTTTTTTATTTGTCAGTGTTCATCGTTTCCACAGCGCGCTGGTTGTCAACGGGACTGTTAGAAAAAAATGAGCGACGAAAAACTGCAAATAGCATGCACCGCGTTTGAGAAGAAAAAGAAGAAAGAGAAATCATCTTTACTGGATGACAACAATCTTTAAAAGTGATCTCGTTGGAGAGCAATAAATTAACTTAATGATTTATCTGTAGAAGATACGAGCCAACATAAAAAGTTTTATCGAATGTCTTCAGCACATTTTGAGATTTTGATTAATTTAATTGGGACCAAAGTTATATACAGTGTGTCCCAAAAAGTTGGACACAGTCCCGCAGAATCGAAACTATTAGTATTTTCAAAAAAAAGTTTCCTACAAAAAACATTCGCATCACAAACCGCCATCGACTAGTCAAAACGACGTCAACATTCTTCTACAGGGTGTTTCACAAATCAGAAAAAACTCTTTCGGTTAAATGGCAATATCGCTTAATTCGCGTCTAATCAAAAATTGTTATTAAGAAAAGTTGTTCAGAATGCCGAAATATGGGGGTGTACGAAAAATCAGCGCGATAGTCAAATGTTTGCGATTTAAAGCTGCTGGCCCAAAAAGTTGGAAACAGTCCCGCAGAATCGAAACTATTAGTATTCCCAAAAAAAGTTTCCTACAAAAAACATTCGCATCACAAACTGTCATCGACCAGTCAAAACGACGTCAACATTCTTCTACAGGGTGTTTCACAAATCAGAAAAAACTCTTTCGGTTAAATGGCAACATCGCTTAATTCGTGTCTAATCAAAAAATGTTATTAAGAAAAGTTGTTCAGAATGCCGAAATATGGGGGTGTACGAAAAATCAGCGCGATAGTCAAATGTTTGCGATTTAAAGCTGCTGGCCCAAAAAGTTGGAAACAGTCCCGCAGAATCGAAACTATTAGTATTCCCAAAAAAAGTTTCCTACAAAAAACATTCGCATCACAAACTGTCATCGACCAGTCAAAACGACGTCAACATTCTTCGACAGGGTGTTTCACAAATCAGAAAAAACTCTTACGGTTAAATGGCAACATCGCTTAATTCGCGTCTAATCAAAAAATGTTATTAAGAAAAGTTGTTCAGAATGCCGAAATATAGGGGTGTACGAAAAATCAGCGTGATAGTCAAATGTTTGCGATTTAAATCTGCTGGCCCAAAAAGTTGGAAAGAGTCCCGCAGAATCGAAACTATTAGTATTCCCAAAAAAAGTTTCCTACAAAAAACATTCGCATCACAAACTGTCATCGACCAGTCAAAACGACGTTGACATTCTTCTCGGCCTTTTTCCAACTTTTTGGGCAGCGTTAATTCGTAAACATTTGACTATCGCGTCTATTTTTCGTATGTCGCCATATTTCGGCATTCTGAACAACTTTTCTTAATAACTTTTTTTTGATTAGATGCGAATTAAGCGGTGTTGCAATTTAACCGAAACATTTTTTTCTGATTTGTGAAACACCCTGTAGAGGAATGTCGACGTCGTTTTGACTGGTCGATGGCGGTTTGTGATGCGAATGTGTTTTGTAGGAAACTTTTTTGGAAATACTAATAGTTTCGATTCTGCAGGACTGTTTTCAACTTTTTGGGACACACTGTATATATATAAAAAAAAATACAAACTATAGGCAAAGTATTCCTGTTAATGAGAGATTGGCACTAATCCTTTGTTTTCTGGCTACCAGAGACTCGTGCACCAGTTTAATGAATTTCCATCCAGGCATCATGTTTAACAGTCTTCATATGGTAATTATGGATCCTAATTATCATTAGGATTCCATAATACAGACTTTTGTTCGTATATAATTCTATTAACTGTATAATATTATTGTGATTCCACTGCTTACATATGGGTCATTCCGCGGTGTCGATACCAAGGAGCAAAAAAAAAAAATTGCGAATATATGTTAAAATAGAAAATTGGCAGGTATTATATTCTCAATTTTCGTATTTCAAAAGAAATTCATCAATATTTTCGCCGATAAACATATGAGAAACCCGAGACATAGAAAAGAACAGAAGAAGCAAAAAGGAAACCCGAAAAAACAATAAAAATTATAGAACAGAAAATATCTAAAATAGTATAACACTAGTTTTAATAGTCTATATTAATAAATAAAGCCTCAAAGTGTACATAAGCTTCTGTTTAATTTGTACTCGTAACACCCGTCACAAATCTTGTAACACACGTCACAAGTTTTGCTTGCAAAAAAAAAATGTAAAAAACAATATATCCACAAATCTCTTAAAATTAACAGAAATGAAGATCATTCATCTCTCTACTTAGCTATTCATTTTGTTACAAAAACTTCTAATTTAGCTAAACTCTGATGTTTAGCCAACAAGGTAGCATATTTTGCAAAAGTACAAGTAACACCCGTCACAGGGCTTAAACCTATTATTGCATCTAAACGTCTGAGTAATTCCTAATACGTTTTGGTTTTAATTAAAATATCATTGAAATGAATTGAATTATACTCAAAACGCAGACAATTTTGTTCTAATTTAGGAATTATAACAGTTAGAATGCGTACAAATGTAACACCCGTCACCGTGGAATGGCCCACATGGTGAATGTAGGTACTTCAATAACCTCTCAGTAATTTGCACATCTCACAACTGAATCAACTGAAAGAAGGCATCCAAACTAACTCGCACAAACAAGCAGATTTCTTTTGATGTACCGACACCACTCGGGAAAGCATAAAATTTCGCCCAAATCAGAGTACGTACGTGCAGAACTGAGCACACTACCATCCAAATTGTCATGTTCTGCAACGTTCACAAACGTTTTGAGCTATTTGTTGCATTGGTTTGTACGCGGCTTAACTTTTTATGCATAAATATAAAATTTTGCCATCTATGGAAGTTACGTAACTATTGATAGGGCTTTTTTTCAACCTAACGGTCATTATTTGCAACTTCCGGTTTATTGAAAGTCAACCCAACTTTCTCGTTTTAAATAGAGGAGGGTGTTTTTTTTTCCTTAAAATTATCATCTTTTCAAACATGTATGACATAGTAGCATTTGTTTCTTTAGTGATAGTTAAAAATGCATTGTATTAAAAAAGACTTTAGGCACCCATGACAGGAATGCCCAAAATCTTTTGAAACTTTGCTGTGATATCGAAAAACTACTAGACTTCATACAAAATTAAAACCGATGCACGTCATCAAACACGTGTTTAAGTTCTAGAGCGCACAATGCCAGATTGTTATAAAATTATTCAGTATTTAGAAATCATTTTGACCAGCATATGGATGGATTTTTGTGTTGTGCAAGTACAAAAAAAGAACAGGAAAAATCGGTAGAAAGTAAAGTTAGTAAACGTGTTTTTTTTAACGGGAGGAAAAATTAGTAGAAGTTGGCACACGGAAGTTTTGATATTTTTAAAAAACACAAAGATTTTCTCAGAAACACTATTTTGGTTACAAATAGTGCAGAGTAGTTGTTGTTTGTAGACATCCAAAAAAAAACGTCATCAAAGTTGGCCGAGAAAAAAATACGTATTTCTATTCTTAATCGAATTTATAACCTAATTTACTTGTCAAGACTGTCACATCATATGACAGCCATTGTTTGTTTTACAAATCGTGACGGTCACTTGTCAAAAGTTTGACATAACCGAAAAGCTTAGACATGACCGCTATTTCCATCTCACTCGCTCATAGCCAGAGTTGATGACGTTTTTTTTGGATGTCTCCATATATAAATACATATTTTATTATATATGTATTGAATAGCACTTGTATTCAGTGCTACAGTATTTGTAACCCACTTGGTAGGATTATGCGTTCTAGGTGATTTTAAAAGTTCATTGTTTTTTGCTTTTTGTGATATAGAATTAACCGTAAAAACAGTCACGTTTAGGGCTGCTGTTAGACGCTAAAACAATATATCAGACTGTGGTTTTAATTAATATTTTCATTTTATATTTAAATTATCTTTCTAACAGCTGTTAAGGGTAGCAATTTGACCGTTATTGTCCGATTATTTTTCAAAATAGTTTAAGTTTTTCAATGTGAAGTTACAGTTACTCATTTTTTTTTTTTTTGTAGTGGGAATTAACTGGGTGGATAAAATAAATGGCTCATTAGTTGTTTTTCAATTTCACAGCCCACTAAGGTTCAATTATTTTGGACATTGTAACACATGCGCCTAGATTTTTTTCAATAAAATGCATTTTAATTGTCAGAAAAGAAACACCATGCCATACGTGATTGAAGAGAGAATTTTAATTCGAATAAAATAAGCTAAAAAAAATATACTCTTCTGTTTAAAATAAGAAAGATGAATTGACCCAATTAAACCAGAAATTGTAAATAATGTCCGTTAGGTTACATAATTTCTGTAAATTTCAAGATTTTATGTTAATAAATAAAGAAATTAAGAGGGTGTTATATGCCCCCTGTGTCACGGGGCAGTATACATTTTATATGAGGGCATTATAGGAGTATAAAAATTACAATTGAGTAGAAATCATTCCTAAAGTGGATTTTCTTTTTCCACTTCATCAGTAGTCCAACACTAACATTTCCCTAAATGAGACAAAAGGAGCCTCTTTCACTCTGCAATTTTTCCACATCAAACAAAAAGTAAAAAAAACATGAAATCATACCCCATGTACTTTTTAAATATGAGATAGCACGGGCAATTTTACGTTACTTTTTAGCAGACTGTAATGTGCTCTGCACTATAGCCACATATCTAAAAACACGAATATGTATGTCACGGAAAAGCAAACAACGGTGCGTAGCCCGTCAACACCCACCTGAACTCATGTATCGACTTAGTGAACAAGTTTACCTTAAATGTAAAGTATCACATTTCAAATGACCTTGGACATTCTTGACGGTCTCCAATACGGGTCGGAACATAATATTTTCCGCCCCTGTGCAAGCCAATAACTCGGTCTCTATTATTCAACTTTTATTTAAATACTAGCGACCCCCCGGCTTCGCACGGTTTACGACATCACATTAGAAACCTCTAAAATTATCAGTGTTTCTCTACTATATTATGCATGTATTATACATATAAACCTTCCTCTTGAATCACTCTATCTATTAAAAAAAACCGCATCAAAATCCGTTGCGTAGTTTTAAAGATCTAAGCATACAAAGGTAGGGACAGACAGCGGGAAGCGACTTTGTTTTATACTATGTTATGATAGTAAGTTCCCATATTGCAACAAAAGATTAAAGCCTAATTTGGACTATATCTACTAACAAAATTGTTATTGTTGTCGACATACCTGTAGATTGTGTAAAAGTAAAACAAAGAATTACTTACGTCGCTAAAATTTTCGTCGCTCTCACTCTCCATTGACTGGGAATTGAACAGGGAACTTCTCTCCCAGTGCGTTGGAAGTTCATTATGGTCCAGGAATTTAAGAGCCTTTTGAACTGCCTCAGCTAAGACTAAACTCTCTACTTTTTCTCCTGTTTCCCTGCTGAATTCCGACACTTCCTTCTTTGGTACTGTGTAACTAAAACAAATATAAAGATACAATTAGTTGTCTTCTAGAATCCTACTGGCGAATTTTTACACCTAACGTTTTAAATGTTCATAATACAGGATGCATTATATCGATAAATCGAAAAGCCCAGCCGACAAGGTAAAGTCCAATGTAAAAAATTTAGCACGAAGGTTTGAGAGTGTTTTCCTACATAATTGAATACGATGAATACAGCAAAAATAGTGATAAAACCGTGTACACATCCTTGATCCTGAAAATCGCCATTTTAAATGCTTTTTTTTTTGTTATTTTAGCCTCAAAGTTGTTATACCCACGTTTTTTTATGTGTTGAGTACGCAAAAATTAGTCACATGGGTCGCAAATGCCACCCTCAAGAGGACACAAGTTAATATAGGACATGCCACATTTGGCGGTAAACATACATACTACCTAAAGTGAATCACAAGAACACTACTGAATCATTGTACATCATTTTCAAGGCTTTCCACTCACTTTTACTCGTCTAATTCTTAAATAATGTCTTTTTCAAGCCCACCCTTAGGAAAAAGTGACATTGGTGGGCTGAAGGCCATTTTGGTCAACGCTCAGGCCAGAAATCGTTTTATAAGGCCAAGGCCAGAAGTTGACCAAAGCTAAGGCCGAAACTCGTTTTCCAAGATCAAAGACGAAACTAACAATTATTTCAATTTATGACCTTGAATTCACCTTGAACATGAGATGAGTTTCCCGATATGTTGTACTATTTTATTCGTATTCAGCATATCAAAAAACGTACAGGGTTTGTCCGGAAAGTAATGCGTCGCGTTTTTTTATGATGAAAGCGATCGGACCGGTGAGGTAGGGTGGGGGGGATCGATAGCTTTCCAGCGGTCGGTCGTTTAGTTGACCCCAAGCGCTTGGAGAGTAAAGACAGTTGTTTTCGTGAACCTCTACTCAGTGTTCTCATCGAACCTGCGATGGAGAAAACTTTAGAGCAACGCTACGCGATAAAGTTTTGCGTGAAGTTGAAGAAGACGCCACTGGAAACTCTTTTTTTGTTTCCCAGGTTCAAAAAGGCCCTTAAAGGAAAGCATTTTGGATCGGTGGACAACGTTCAAGCTACTAAGACAGCTATCCTAAACAGCATCCCGATCGAGGAGTTCCAGAAAGCTTACAACGCATGGAAATCACGCTGGCAAAAATGTATTAACGCAGAAGGGTCATACTTTGATGAATTTTAAGTTGTTAACCCTTTGGGATCAATAAATGTTCTTTTAAAAAATGCAACGCATTGCTTTCCGGACAAACCCTGTACGTATGCCAACTTTTGTGCTGAAATTTTCAAGATTTTTAAAATCAAAGATACTTCTCGGTATTTTTACACTATTTTTCCCACATTCAAGGCACAAATTTTCCCTTAAAAAACATCAAATATTTTGTAGCTCCTGTTCAGTCCATAATCGGTCCATAGTTCTGCCGTTAAAAGGTAGACGGCACATTTTTTTAGGTAAAAATATTGATATTTAATTTACCTTTGTAAAAAGTTAATAGGAACCAAGACATAGGATGTCAATTTTATAATTTAATTTTCGGTTTTTCTCAAATGGTTTTTTAAAGAAATCATTTCTAAAGTGGATTTCTCTTTCCAGACAAGATTGTACAGACAATTCTATTTAATTTATCAGCAAGCTATACTGTGCGCTGCAAAATATCTAAAAACACGAATATGTATGTCACAAAAAAAAAAGCAAACAACGGTACATAGCCCGTCAACACCCACCTGAACTCGTGTATCCTCAATTTTATTTTGTTTTCAGTTTTTCTCAAATGGTTTTTTTTTTTAAAGAAAACAGCACTTTTTCACAAAATTTGTTGATGGGAGTTTTTTTGAGCTGAGGAATTTTAATTTGTCAATTACTTTAATATAGATTGTAGAAGGCGCTTTCTGCGGTATTCCAAATTTATAAAAACCAATGTAACTTCTTTTGCCTTTGATATTTACATATGCTTTTATTAAAAATATCATTTTTCTCATTCTTTTGCAAATAAAAAAATAAAAAACCGTTTTCAAGATATTTTTATTCAAAGTACGACCCATTCAAATGATGGTTATGTATTGTACCTACAATTTTTCATAGTAGAATTTGAGTTGAATAATGCAAAATCGCTTTCAAACTCCATTTCTATTTCTATAACGAATCCTGTGATTCGTCAGTGTTGTGGGTGTTTTTAAAGAATCGTGTCACTTCTTATCAATATATCAACTGTATACCTCTAGCAACAAATATAATAAAGTTTATCTGTGTCTGATTTTACAAATTTCCAAAAATTCTTCTCAAAATATCTTAAAAAAAAAGTGTTCTCGGATTTGCATATTCAAACAATACACAACCTGAAACAAAAACTTGATCTACTTACTATCTTCCATCCTTGAAAGATCGAATTAAATATTCATCTTTCACGTTAATTCTAACAGTTGGCTGGGCGGAAGGGATCACTACTAGACCAGGGAACCAGTTGTCCTTATTCCTCTTCTTGTCTGTGGCCTCCACACTGACCACTCGCCCTATATCGATCATGTAAGCCTCTAGGTCGGGTTCGTTTTCTTCTTCAACTTCACCGTCACTGCTGTCTTCCCTACGGTTATTAACGATAAGACAATCGAAAGTGATATTTCAAAGCTTACTTTGAAATATGCCTTGCCTAGAAGGAGTATGCGATGAGACATAAAGTGAATTGAGAAATTAATAGACCAGAATGTGATGTCACTTCTACTAAATTTATGGCAAAGGTTCCATTTTTAATTTAATACCATAAGAAAAGCGTGAGCTGGAAATATACCAGGTGATTCTCGAAAAAGGCTCACCCCCATAACTTGTTTGTTTTCATAGATAAAATAATGAAATTTTAGAGTTAGACAGTAGACATAACTTCACATTTATTGACATAGTCATCTTCTATTCGATCCCGGTTTAACTGGATATGTTTATTTTCACTTGTTTTGATTTAAAATGTCATTCTGAGCACAATGATACTTCATTTGTTACTTTTGAGCCATTAAATATGGTACTGCCACAATCAAACATTTCAAATGTACATCTGGAACTGGTGTGGAACGGTTAACAACACGCATTGATGACATACTTCAGAAAAACCAACGTGTTATAAAAAAAAAAACAACCCGGAATACTGAAGCCCAATGTGTACAAACAAGAACCTAACACTGACGTTCATGATTGGCCATCTCTCACCGTCACCAGACGCCAATCCTATTATGATGTATGGAATACAGGATAAGACAGTGTACATCTTTATATGACAAAGCGTTTCTGCACATATGCTCCACCTGTGTCAAACCGCGTGTCCGCATGCCGCGACATTCGCAATACATGTTCAAGAAATCAACAGCAGACCAACACAACGCCTTCCCTTCCACATAGAATTTTATTTAGCTGATAATATTTGTTATACCTAAGTGAACATGAGCCAACCCGGTAAAGGTTTCATCTATGTTGAAAAAAGCAATGTACAAATAAGCAACACTTGCTCCAAATTAAAGATAAAATCTGTTATCAAAGAGTAATTAAACTGTTAAAAGTTTCGTCTTAACACAATCTTTCTAGACAGGCTGTAAGTTATTTCAAAGTATACTTTAGTTAACCGTGGATTTTACTCACTTCAGTTGCCTATTACGTCTGCCTCTTCTTCCTCCGACCACTGGATTTCCAAAATGTTCGGGTGTGTTAGTGGTAACTGGTCCAACGTTTCGCTCTCATTAAAGTGCCTGCCACTTTTTAGACACAGAGCCGTTCTTCGTAATGTCGTTATGTCGCCATCATCAAACACTACAAAAAAATATATATATATTTTTAAATAAGGCATTCACTAAATATTCACCAAAAGTATTCAAATTAAAATATTTCACCTTATGCATCATCAATACCAAGATTGAAGTTCCGATTACATAGCATTAATTTATTTTCATTTGGCTGATGGTGTTATTTATTGTTCCATGGGAAGGGAGAGGACAACGGGGGTTGTATTTTAATGTGAATTAAGGAAGATATTCATGTGATGTATCGTTTTGTAGGATTTTGAAGTAGAAAAATTTAAATATGTCATTAATAAGATGCTAAGTTACTTCCTCATTCTCAAGTCAAAAAGACAGTTTGGTTCACACCAAGAAGTTCAGGGAAGATGATTGAATAGAAGGTAACATGGTTCAACGGGACGAGAGGGGTACGTAATTAAGGAGAGGAAAGAGGAAAAATAGTAGTTAAGGAGAGGAAGGAGGAAAAATAGAGGTCAAGGGGAAGAAATTTTTAAATGAGAATAAAGGAGGGTAATGGCTTTAAAATGAAAATTAGTACAAAAGGAAGTGAGTGTAGAAACAGGATGAAGTACTGAATGGCAAGAAGGTGACTTGGTCAACGGGACAAGTAATTAATGAGGGAAATGAGGGCAAATGGAAGTTAAGAAGACCAACGAGGACGAGGAATATCGTGGATAAACAAGGGAAAGGCGGGTAAAGAGGTTAAATAGAAGAACAAAGACGAGGAAGGTAAGAACACAAGAAGAGGTCAATGAGTCGAATAGAATATATTCCTGCTGTCCAAAACCAGAAGCGAGCTCACATTTTTAGAGCAAAAACAATCCAATTTATCTTATTTCTATAAATTCACCAGTGTGTTTAGTTTATAGAGATAAAATAAATTGAACGAATTAAACATATTACGGAAACAGTACTCACCGACAGTGTACTGACTGCAATCCTGTATTTTTGTTATCGTAGCATCGACTAATTCCTTTTTATCCGGATGTTTAGCTTGAACAAGCTGACCGACTAAGTAGCGTTCCTTTTATTTGTTCATCACTAAGCGTAGCATTACCCAAACCCATTTTATAAGTAACCTAAAGTCAAAGAAACTGTCAAAATGTGACTTAAATAATATTACTGTTACTAACCTTGCATTTCACTACACGGACAACTTTGCTTACTTTAGCTTCGCAAAAGGCTCCTTTATACTTTGCACTTTACCCGTACCAACAGACAAATAAGGGGGGATCGTCTACTTGCTGAAAATTATTAAAAAGAAAAGAACAGTTGTATTTTTTTAATAAATCAACAAATGTAACAATTGCCACTTACCATTTTTCGTTTTTTTTTATGTAAAAGATAGGCGAGTTGTTAAATGTTAAAATTATGTACACACTTTATTTTCCATAAAAGAGCGGATGTTCGCACTTAATATCACTTTTATTAACGATAAAATTATAAAGCACCAAACCAGATGCACCTTCACACAATTACTTTCTACGAGAATAGTTTTTCTTTTTCAAAAAAGTCATTTAATTTTGTTAACTCTTAATTCACAGCACCACAATATAAACATAATTTTACATCGGTAATTTATTTTTCATCTAATATTACCAAGAAACTTTTTACAAAAATCAGGCGGTTGTTTGGATGACATTTTGTAATCAAAGCGGATTTGCCAAACTTCCAAACAAGGGAAAGCGAGAGATAAAAAAGAGCAACACCGCAATATCGAGCGCCATCTGCATGGAGGGGTTTGAAGAGGGCATCTTAAGCGTCATTCACATGTAGCGTAAAAACCGCTTTACAGTTTGCAATTTTTATTGCCTGCAAGAAAAATTGCAGCAATTTTTATTGCGCGCACGCGTATTTGTGTTTATTTGTTAAGAAATTGTCCAGACATAAATACGCGTGCGCGCAAGAAAAATTACTGCAATTTTTAATAACAATAAACAATATTTAGTCCTTTCTTTTTTACGTTTAGAGCACACACGCATTATACACAATTGTATCAACCGGCACTAACTTAAATCATAGTCTGGGAACTATTTTTCTAGCATTACTAATTTAAATGAAGATACAAAGAGAGCATCCGACATATTGGTGATATTCAGCTAGATAATTAGGAACAGTTCAATAGTTGAGTTCGTACTAGGTCCATAAAATTGCGTTGTAGAACTGTAACAATATCACCAGATGGTTCCCTTAAACTAGCGCCCTAGGAATAAAAAGTGTCGCGGTCTTCTCATGACGTAATCGCAGACTTGCGTTCTACGACCGTGAAGGGTGTAATATTATTAGTCTGTCGCCCTTCTTTCTAACCAATGAATTACTTACATCAACTTACAGATTGAAGACCTGACTGCCAACATTGTATACTAGTATATTTATATTTATTTTTTTATTGACAGATACGTTTTGTTTGTTATACCTACCTTTAGGAGTTTATGAAAATTAACTTTGAGTACGCGGATCATTGTTTCGGTCTCTATCATTTTTAAGATTGTAAATAAAGATGATGACATGATCTGAACGCTGTCACTGAATTTAAAGAAAAACTTTAGCAAATCTGAATAATAGTCAGTCTTCCTAATAATAGGTGGCGGATAGTTCATACAATTCTGTAGGTCAATATTCGCCTTTCAGTTTGATTATATTAAAATGCGATTTTAAACAAATATAATAAAAACGAGCCTAACATTTTACATTTATTACGTAAATAACTTATAGACATTCCATTGGAAGCACTGTAGTGGTGTAGTGTAACTAATATAACCACCTGCACCTGTTTCGAAGTTACATTATTATGGAATCTGGTATTCAATTTGAACAATAATGAAATGCACTTTTCGAATGATGATGAGATGATTCTTGAATTTATATTCTATGGTGTACTGAAATGTGTTCTTTTTTGTAGATACGAGCAAATCAGCAAAAGATCTCCAAGTGACTCAAAATAATTTGACAGTTTGACAGTTGGCCCATTACCCCGTGAGTGTTTTTATTTATCGTTTATAAAATTATACATCGTACATTTCATAAAGGTGTGGATTTTACCGGTTTGTTAATAAATTTCTTGTGCACAAACACTATTTCCTGGAGCTCCATATAAGTGTAAGTGTTAATTTTTGTATCATAAAGTAGCTGTCAAAATTACCTATTAGTATTTTGGCTTTTAGTTACAAGGTTTAAAGTGGTGTAATCAATGTAATAATTTTATATTAATAATATACATATGTATGTAAACATTTCTGGCGTGATAGATATTGTATGAAATATCTCGTCCACAAATATGTTTACTTACATTTATGTCGCCTTGTTGCATAAAAATAACGAGTAAAATTAATATTGGCGGAATATAGACAGTACTTTTGATAAGCATATCTGACCTGAGATTAACTGTTGTCCATCTGGTCAAATGCTTTGAGTAACAATAATAATAGCTCTGTTCGCAAAGCCAGTTTGTGATAGTTTCCAACCCTCAAAAATAGTTGTCCATCTGAGTTTTGCAATAAATGGAACGAAGTCGAACAGTCAAAAGCAGTTGAACCAATATTTCTGACAGTTGGAAACTAGCAGAAATGCTTTCGTGAACACTTAATATCTACGATTCGTAAAGAAATATTTTGATTAAAATAATTACTTGTAAAAAAGACAAGTTGACTTCAATTTAAGAAGGAATGTGTTAGCTAGCATTGGCTTCTAGATGCCGATAGGGGATTACTGTTAGAATGTTAGGTCCGTCATAAGTACAGTAGAAACCCCCTCGATCTGGACGTTTACTATTCGGACTTTCCCATACCTGGATTCTTTGACAGATAGGTTAAATGTCCGTCGAACAACCTGATTTTTTTAGAGACCACCTACATTTTTTATTACAAAATTGTAGTTTGTTGTCATTCCCAAAAATGTTAAGGCAGTACAATGTATATCACATTAATTTTAATGAACTAGATATATAAGAATGTATTGCTAATTTTTTGCCCAAAATTTTTATTTTATTTTTTAATTTTGATGAGTGATAATCCCAGACATGTTTATAATGATATCAAGTTTTGGTCTTGGGGGTTGCCAAATCATTCTTTGGTTTGTGCTTTGTACAAATAATCCGTTTAAATAAGCCTTGACGATCCAAGTGCTATGCTTGTGATCGTTGTCATGTTGGAAAATGAAGTTCTCCCCCAACAAGTCGTGTTCCAGCAGCTATTGCATTTTCTTGTAGAATAGTTAAATATTGTTCTGCTGTAAGACATCTTCAATTCTCACTAATGGACCAACTCTCTATGAAGAAATAAAAAAATAAACTTCATTCACCTCTTCTCACAAACTGTTGTCTGTGCAAACTGAAGATTTCAAATTTCGACTCATTGGTCCATAGTACGCGAGACCAATCTTCTAAGCTCCAATCCCTATGACTGAGTATATCACAGCGTTTTCTGTATATTTCCTTTTTGAAATAACGGATTTTTTTGAGTAATACGTGTATGGGTAGTATGAATTCCTTCTTTAACCGAGTGTAGCTAATCATCCTTCTATGTACTGTAGATAGATACACATTAATATCTCTGGTCTGAGAAACATGCAGCAAAAGACAGGTAATTAATGCAAGTTAATGAGTTCTTTACTATTCTAGAACGAGAATGGAATAGTGTATTGGATGACTGCATTGCCAAATTGTTCAGCAGTTTATCTAGGTGAATGCTCTGTAATTACACCTAAGTGTAGTCAGTTGGTCACCAGGTATTAAAATTAATAATAATTTTGAATAATACATGTTTATATAGTTAGACCATTAAAATAGATTTGATTCAAACTGTATTGACCTATTTTTTTTTTTGGAACTGACATCAAATTACATTTTTGTAAAGAAATTAGATGATGGTCTCTTAATTATGCACAGTAGTATATTTGTTTTAAATGAATACATATGTGAATAATGTATAATGTTTATGGTAGTGTTTCACATCCTAGGGTTTCTATTGATTTGTTCCATATAGTCCCATATTGAAGTCCCATAAGTATGTCCAAATTTCATGATATTCAAACTTCCTCCAGGTCCTGCCTGACAAGGGGATTTCCACTGTAATTACTATGATGGTATTGTTGATTGTTCTAGGCATCTGCATGATATGGATAATATTTTGAAACTAGTTTCTATTTCTACTGTTTTTTTATTTAAATCTCTAGTTGGGGTTCTAATCTCATATTTTTTTACAAAAATCTAAGTGTCCCGCGCGATCTTTCCAGCTCGCTGCGTTTTAGCACTGGTACAAGTCTCGCTGGCACTGGCCGGACCCGGACTTGTTAATGTTAGACCATACGCAGCATACAGCACAACGTCCCAGAACTAACTGAAATATTGAAATTTTGAAATACGGAAAATCGAGAAGCGAAATGAATCGGCCAGGCCGCCGACGCGACGCGACGTCCGACTTGTCTGAACCTGTAAGCCGCCTAAAAATGAAAACGAGTCAAGTTTCCAGCAGTCAAGTCGATATTAGTATATCAGTCCGGACTAATTACTAAATTATAGCCAATGTGATGTGAGTAGGTATTCATGCTGCTGTACCGCTATCGAGTGTCGGCGCAGAGTTTGGATTCGGACTAGATACTGGAACTGATTTTTGGAACAGGTATTTTTTTGGAACTGGACTAATTGTAACTGATCCATGAAATTACTCGGATCAGCCATCTCTAAGGCCTATGGTATTCTGTTTGTAGGCATAGATAAATATCTTATTTATTTTACTTTTATGAATCTTTCTGAGAAAATTTTATTATTATTGTGATATGTAAAAGAGGCCAGTAACCAAGGTAATAATTGCATTCTATTTAATAGTATGATTCACATACAGCTTACGACGTGCTTAAAACGTGTAACATACATATCTGTATTAATTATAGATCAGTCTAAGATTTCTAACCCTAGCTCTTTTGTCATTTAAATACCAATCATTTAAATGCTTGGCATACATTTCTTAATTTTGTCAACTTCCAATCGAGATAACTTGATTAGTTGAAATGAAACACTATATTTTTAGCCCAAGTTACCCAGCTTTTAGTTATATTTTTTCTAATGAATATCATGAGAGTTAAAGTTTCGGAGATAATTTCGATTTTCTTAAACTAAAAATGTACATAAAAAGTTTATTTTTAGTTTTTGAGTTTACAAACTTCCAAAGTAAAAAAAAAACGTTTAATAATATCTCTACTACGTATTTGACAGGTTTTATAAATTTTACATAGTTTATTTAGACTCTTTGGTGTACAGGGTGATCGATTTGTCATAGGAAGTGAGTTTTCTCAGAAACAGTACATATGTATGTAGATTAATTATGAGGTCTTTTTCCATGTACCTTTTTTTGTATTGTGAATATTTAAAAAGTTATTGTCAATTTATTGATGAGTATACTATCTATTTTTCTCGTAAACTTCTAACTAAATGGCTATAATTTCTGTAAAGAGTATTTTAATTTATTTGTCTTTACTAAAGACAGATTTTTCTGCCTTTGAAGACAGAAAAAAAAACTGGACGTTTTCCACGAAACACCGAACTACTATACTTTTCTCGATGCGCGTTTCGCCAACCAAGTTGGCATCTTCAGGAGAAGAGTAAAACAGTTTTAGTCTTCTGATTTTTTTCGGTGTTTCGTGGAACACGTCCAGTTTTTTGTTTCTACGCCGAAGGTTCCAGTACCCACTCCAGGATTTGAAGACATAAAAAAAACAGCTTAACGATGCAAAGCATCGCGATGCCTCGTCTTTTTTTAACAATATACCTTTTCTGTTTCGTATTTTTTTTATATTTCTATTATTTCAAAAGTTATTTCGCTATTAAACCCTAAGTTTAATATATTTTTTTGTTATAAATGGAAACAAATGGAACAAAATGCAATTTTAAATGTTACAATGTTTACTATAGTAAACATAGTGCTGCGTAGTGAGATAATTCAATTTTCAGGAAAGAAGATTTTTTAAAAGATTGTCATTTGCAGAGAAATTACAGGTCATCGAATATTTTAAAAATGGGATGAAAAACAAGGATCTGTCAGAAAAGTACAAAAGTGCACCACTCGGCCATCTCAAAAATCATTCACAACAAAGACAAAATAGTACAACACAAGGAAACTATGGAAAAATACGGCGCAAATAAAAATGTACTCAGATATTCATCAGTTCACGATAGTCTTTTTGAGAAATATACATTTTTGTGGTTCTGTCAGAAGAGAGCACTCGGCGAACCTGTGACTGGGCCTCTTCTACAAGCAAAGGCCAAGCAATTTCATGCAAGGCTTAACGTGGACTCCAATTTTTCGGCGAGTAATAGCTGGCTTGCCAGATTTAAGAAACGTCACGGGATAAGTTTAAATATCAAAGGAGAAAAACTTTCAGCAAATGAAGACGACGCCAATGCGTTTCGAGAGGGGTTAAAGGCTTTCCTTGAAAACCATGGATATAAGCTCGATAACATATACAACGGCGACGAGACCTCGTTTTGGAAACATTTTCCCACCAAAACTTTTGTGTGTTGAAACGAAACTGAAGCACCAGGTCGAAAAGCTTCCAAAGATCGTGTTACCATACAAGTTTGTTCGAATGCATCAGGCACACATAAAATTCCATTGACCGTCATTGGGAAGGCAGAACGCCCTCGATGTTTGAAAAATGTGTCCACGTCAATTGTGTACAGGGCACAAAAAAAGTTGGATGGATCGCAACGTTTTCACTGATTGGTACAAGAATGTGTTCATACCCAGCGTAAAGAAAAGAAATCCTGATCCCGAAGCAAAGTAAGTACACAGCTTTATGTGCATGGGAAGGCGTTTTCCGAGTGCGCAGCGCGAGGAAAAACGTACGAAAATAATAAAAAAATATTGTACGTTACATATTTGCTCTTTTTTTTTAGATTCATCCTAATCTGGATGTGCTGGTGCAGTGTCTAGCACCAGCACATCCTTCGTCTACAGAGTTGAACGAAATCGATCCCCAATTTTTCGTCGTATACTTAGCACCTAATGTGACGTCACTTATTCAGCCGGTGGATCAGGGCGTAATTTCGGCTTTAAAACGACGTTACAAGACCATGTTTTTAAATGAACTCTTAGCCAAGGAATTTGAAGAGAAAGGAAGTGTAGACGAATTCATCAAAAAATGGAATGTCCGAGACTGTTTCCATTTGTTACAAAATGCCTGGGACAGTGTTACAATAGATACTCTCAATAATTCGTGGAAAAATCTACTACAGCTTAATCTTGCTGGTCCTCTACAAACGCAAACCGTCGCACTACTTGAAGTGATACGACGTATTCCCGGCTGCGGTGAAATGTCTCTCAAGGAAGTCGAGAATTGGATGGATAAAGACCAATATGAGCCGCCGTATAAAGTTTTTAATGATTCGCAGTTAATTGAAATTGCCAAAGGAGGGATAGAAGAAAGTGACTCCGAAGAAGAATTACTGAATTCCAATAACAATAAGGATTCAGATGAAGAGTCACCGAACTTTCCTCCTCCATCGCTAGATGAAGTATTGCCATCGATTTTGCAGATTCGCCATTGGAGTCGTGGAAACAAAATAGTCACAGTCGAATAAAATCGTAATCTTGACAGTTTGATGGAGAAGATGGTGCAATTGAAAATAAATATTTTGTAAATCAATAATAATAGTTTTATTGCTTTTGAGAGCGGATATACCCCTATAATATATGCAAATAGTAAGTAAAAAAAGAAACCAAAAAAAATCGTTTTCATTCCGCTTCAGTGAATATTTTGAAGGTTAAATATTTTAAAAGACACCTTACCTATTTTAAAGGTTAGGTGTATATATTTAATGTATTACACAATAATTTTTTTTCAATAAAAATTGTACATTTATCCATGCGAGAATCCAATTTCCAAACGTAGTTCTAAAACTTTTACAGGCGGCGACTTAACCGGGACGGTTTCGTGACATAATAGGGGGAAACGTGGTGAAATAAGAGAGGATGTGAATTAAGAGGGGTTTTAGTGTAATACTAAAAAAGTCATCAAAGTTGTCCAAGGAAAAAATATATATTCCTGTTCTTGATCTTAAATTTATAACCTTATTTAATTTAAGCTATTTGTATTTTTCTCGTTTATAGCCAGATTTGATGGCGTTTTTTTTTTGATAGCTCGTTAGAACAATATTCCAGTCGCGTTAAGACAGGTCCTGGAATCTATTATTAACCTACGGGCTCTAGTAATAACCATTTAATTACATTACATACCTTAATAAGGGAATGGAACTTTTTTTTCGAGGCGTCGCGACGCTTAGCGTCGTTAAGACATATTTTTTATTGTTGTCTGAAGGTAAGTAACCTTTCACAAAAATTAATTTCTTTCAGCCGTTTCTGAGAAAAAATAACTTCCTGTGATAAATCAATCACCTTGTACTTATAATTTTATAAAATTTTCATTAAATTAATATGACAATATAATAATGATAGTTATTCGTTCCGACGTTACCATTTTAACACACAGTATGTCGTCAGTATCATACAGGACTTAGTCCTCCATTTAATACAAAGTGTTCAATTTGAAATAATTATTCCTATTTCAATTTTTTCTATTATAAAGAAGTTGTGAGGCGGGAATTATAACGCGGACACCCTGTACATTAGTGAATACGCGCGATGTGTCCGAAGTCTTTATACGGTAGGGTAAATGGGCCTTTTCCATCAAGCCAAACGCCGGCAGCGACGAGACAAACCGTCATTCGGTCGGAATTAAGTATTCCGATCAGAATGTTGTGCATAGCATCACATATTTTTCATACAGGAAATTATTTTCTTAACAATCGACGCACACCTGCGAGAAATAATATTATTTTATTAATTAGCTAACCGTCGATGTGTAATTGAAGTTTTTATCTTCTGGACATGCGCCAGACTATACGGTAAAGTGATGTACATTCCTTGAATGTCACATCGCGACAGTGAAAGTAATTGCTTCAAAATTTAATATAAAATATATTTTTTTCAAAAATACCAACTTTTATATGCAACAAAAAGAATAAAATTAATGTCTTGATTACTAGAGCCAGGATTCCGACGAGTCACAACAGAGTTGGGCTCAAGTCACAATCATTAGAAAGCGTTAATTCACATAAAATATATCATAATTCAATAATGAGTACTTGAATATACGAGGTGTGTAAATTAAGTAATGGGACTGGCAACGTAGCGCCCGATCTAGCAAAACTGCGGAGACGGGACATGGAAGAGTGGTAGGTTAACATGTAATGAATGCACCTTCAGTACAAGTTTGAACTCGTTAGAGTCATCTGTTTGTTCTTTATACTGTTTTCGTAAACCGTTTTTTTCTAATGCGTTTAAAAATGAGTGAAATTAATTTTGAGCAAGCAATGGTGTGCTATTAGGTTTTCCTTCAGACTTGGACACAGCGCAACGGATACTTTTGCAAAACTTCAACGCGCTCACGGAGACAGTGTTTTTTCAAGAGCCCAGATTTTTAGGTGGTTTAAGGCGTTCTCAGAAGGAAGAGAGTCGATTGAAGATGAACCACGCAGCGGAAGACTTCATCTTTAAGTACTGATGAAAATATCGATAGAATACGGGATCTTGTGCGTTCAGATCGTCGGTTGACGACAAGAATGATCGAGGAAGAGTTAAACTTCGAAAAAGATTCATGCGTGTGAGACCAAACATCAAGAACAACTGGATGTTGCATCAGGACAATGCGCCTTGTCACATAGCCGTTCAGTTAACGAGTTTTTAGCCAGTAAAAACATTCCTGTGGCTCATCGGCCTCCTTATTCGCCTAACTTGAGTCCTTGTGAACTTTGGAACTTTTTGAAATACCTAACTTTCTTCTCTTGTTCTTAGTTAAAATTAGTTTTATCTTTAAACTGACGATTTACTAAGTAATGAGTATGTTATGTACTATGGAATCTGAATTTGCTTCGTGTAACTGTAACGACGTCAGCTAATTTTTATAGAATAGTATCTTGGTACTTGAGGATGTCGTGGTCTCTTCGTGGCGCCATCACTGACATGCGATCTATAACAAGAATGCGAATGCTGTATGGCCCAGTTGTAACCTCATAGTGTTCTTTGCATTTTAGGACCAGATTTTATGAGTAAATTCTTTTGAGTAATGCATTTTTTTTAAGACCCTGACATTACCGCACCTAGGTACGGCTCTGTCATATAATATGGAGACATCCAAAAAAAAACGTCATCAACTCTGGCTATGAACGAGAGAGATGGAAATAGCGGTCATGTCTAAGCTTTTCGGTTATGTCAAACTTTTGACAAGTGACTGTCACAATTTGTAAAATAAACAATGGCTGTCATATGATGTGACAGTCTTGACAAGTAAATAAGGTTATAAATTCGATTAAGAATAGAAATACGTCTTTTTTTTCTCGGCCAACTTTGATGACGTTTTTTTTGGATGTCTATAAATACTTTGTTCCCTAGGATGTTCATCATTTTTGTATTATGATGGAAGGATTTCTAATAATAGAGATCTGAGTTCGACCCTGTTGCGGCTCGTCGATATCCTGGCTCTTTTAATTACAATAATTACGTAGTGAATTCATAAGTTCTTGGTTTTATCTGACTAAAGATTAAAGGGTGGGCGCTCAGTGAAAATACCGGATGGTCCAAAAGTTCTAGAACGGATGCAAATTTTAGAAAATACACATGAAATCAGGGAAAATACTGGTCTAATATTTTGTTGAATTCTACTAAACTCAGCCAAAATTAACCCTCCACCCCCTGTAATTGCGCGGAACGGAGGTCAACATTAAGATTTCAATGAGAATCGCCGTTGCATTTTCGGATTCGTTATAAAAAAAACGGAACAAATTTTTATTCTAAGACGCTTGATTATCTTCGGAAGAACTCGGAAAAATGGATGACCTCGGAGACACTCTGCGATACTTTCGGTGTTATTTTATTTTAAATATTACGTATTTTTTCTTTTAAATCATGAATACTGTTGGGTTTAGTTGCATAGGCTTTGTTATTTAAACATCCCCATTAAAAAAAATCAAAAGGGATCAGATCAGGTGGCCTTGCTGGCCACTCTATTGTGCCTTCGTCAAATGCATCGTTCCTAGGAATAGTATGTATTAAATTAATCTCAATATTAAAGTAAGAAACGGCAATATACCTATTTTTCTGAAATACATTTGACAAGTGAGGTTATTTGTCGCGAATAAAAAAAAATGTTTCGAATAAATATACAGTGATGGTCACATAATTAGAAACGGCATTGTTTTAGCATAACTTATGCACATTATGTCATTTAGTTTTTTAACCCGTCCCAACAATTATATATACCTATGCACAATAAACATGCGTTCTAAAGCGAGTCAATTCGTAACTTATTTTCATCCGTCTCAGTTCAACTTTTATATTTATAATTGCCATTTACCTACCATTTTTCGAAGGACACATCATTAGAAACGATATAGAAAAATGTTCATTATTCAAGAAACTATGTAACATACATTAATATTTTGTTGGATAGTCATGGTTCTTTATTACTTCTGTGTATCTCCTACCCATAGAGCTTATCAAAGTTTGACATAACTCTACAGGTATCGAGTACCAGGCCTCTCTAACAGCGTCATACAATTCATCAAAATTTTTAAACTGACGCTGACAAACTCGCTGTTTTACTTCACCCCGGTTGAGGTCAGAGCTACAAGATGGCCAGTCAATAATAGATACGGAGTTGTTAATTAACCACTGTTTTACAGATTTTGCAGTACGTCTGGGATCATTGTCTTGAACAAGCTTCCACGTAACAGGCATAAACTCGCCAGCGTATGGTTGCAGAATATTTTCCAATATGTTAATATACACATACTGGTCCATGATTCCCTTTACGCGATGTATGGAGCCTACACCTCTCCAGGAAAAGCAACCCCAGATGACGACCTTTCCGCCTCCGTGTTTTAACGTTATGGTTGTATAGTTCGGATTATATTCACATTTCGGCGGGCGTCGGACATACTGTTTTCCATCGGATCCTAGTGAAAACAGTATGTCCGACGCCCGCCGAAATGTGAGTTTATGCCTATTGAGTGAGTGAGTTTATGTCTGTTACGTGGAAGCTTGGTCAAGACAATGATCCCAGACGTACTGCGAAATCTGTAAAACAGTGGTTAATTAACAACTCCGTATCTATTATTGACTGGCCATCTTGTAGCTCGGACCTCAACCCCATAGAAAATCTATGAGGTGAAGTAAAACAGCGAGTTTGTCAGCTTCAATTTAAAAAAATTTGATGAATTGTATGAAGCTGTTAGAGAGGCCTGGTACTCGATACCTGTAGAGTTATGTCAAACCTTGATAAGCTCTATGGGTAGGAGATACACAGAAGTAATAAAGAACCATGACTATCCAACAAAATATTAATGTATTACATAGTTTCTTGAATAATGAACATTTTTCTATATCGTTTCTAATTATGTGTCCTTCGAAAAATGGTAGGTAAATGGCAACTATAAATATAAAAGTTGAACTGAGACGGATGGAGCACAAAATAAGTTACGAATTGATTCGCTTTAGAACGCATGTTTATCGTATATATAATTGTTGGGACGGGTTAAAAACTAAATGACATAATATGCATAAGTTATGCTAAAACAATGCCGTTTCTAATTATGTGACCACCACTGTACGTATTTCGAGATGCTGAATCCGAATGTATAATAAAAACATGGGGTCAAATTTAAAAAAAAGTTTCATCAAGTTCTGGTAAAAATGTTTGTGTTCTCAAGGATTTCGAAAAAACATTGATTTTTTTACCCGAAGGAGATTTCTCCCGAAACACCTTGTATATAGCTTAAAGTATACAGTATGCTGTATTTTTGTGGAAGAGTAAAAAATGTGGTCTTCAATTTTGAATATCACATTTTTTTAAGGTATGCTTGTCATTTTTGTAGTTCTATTGAATCAATGAAAACTTCCCTCTTCCTAAACGTGTTTAGGAACGTGACTGTAATGATTAAACTGAATTCGCGACGGTAGATTTACCATTCTTTTGATGGCCAACGTGCGAATAACCACATTACATTAAACATATTTTCGTATAAACAGATTCTTTTGATGAGCTTTCTGATAAGCAAATTTGTGTAAATCACCCGTCACGTATTTAACGACGTATTATAAACACATGTACTCGAGGGAGTTTTTGCCAAGTCAAAATGCTTCAGAGTAGTTCAACGTTCAACGAAATTATTTGGGATAAAGGTATAATATAATGGTAACATATTCCATAATATGTATTAATATTGACAAAGAGCAGATTTTCAAAACGCATTTTATCTAAATTTTCAATTGTTGAAATATACGTAGGTGGAATTGCTTTCTACGAGACCTAACTTTCGGACACACATTAAAAAAAAAAAATTATTCACTGCCATGCAAAAATTTACAACCGTGCTTTTAAAAACCTAAAATATATAAAATTCCACACATTTGCAAGATAATATGCTGAAAATTATTATTAGCTTGGATTTGTAATGAATTTATGGCCAAAAAAAATCGAGAAACTTGCTCTAAAAAATTAATAAAAATTTGTTGTTGCCGCGGTAACCATTAATTTCACAATTAGATGTGTCAGTCACAGGTGATTTCTGGTAGTTTTTGCGAATATTCGTTATTTTGAAATAAAAATGGGCCGTGGACGTGCGACTGATCAAAAATTGCGGCAGCTTATTGTAAAAAAAATACTGCAGTGGCAAAATCCGGGAAATTGCGGAAGAATTGTGCTTTGCAAAGTCTACTATTGGGGACATATTTAGCGAATTGGGGAAGCGGTAATGCTTATTTAAAGCATTACCGCGAGACTGGAAATTTGGATGTGAAAGGTAAAAGTTTTAGAAGACCCAGACTTATTACTGAAAGGAGCCAAAAGTTGTTGAAAATTTGCAAAAAAAGTCGACGGAACACCTTAAGGGATATAACAGCGCAATGGAACTCTGAAACAGGAGAAAGGCTATCCCGCGAATGTTGCAGAAAATACATTCATCAGTCTGGGCTCAGTTTTTATAAGGTAACACTGTTTTATTTTTCAAATTTTTCAATTTTCGTAAATGATCGTAGACTAAAGAAAAGCCTTTATTAACTGAGGCACAAAAAAAAATCGACTGAATTGGGCCAAATCGAAGGTATCGTGGACTATAGAAGATTGGTCAAAAGTTATTTCCAGTGACGAGTCCAAATTTGATGTCTGCGTAGGCGATCATAAAAAAAGAGTAATAAGAACAAAAAGTGGAGCCTTTCATAAGAACTGCCTTAAACGAACCGTAATATTCCCGAAGGGTGTCATGATTTGGGGATGTACGTCCGCTAAAAGTTTGGGACAGTATGAGGTCATAGAGGGTACCGTCAACGCTGACAAATATATACAAATACTTACGAATAGGTTATTACCGACTGTTCAGGATATGTACCCAGATAATATTTTCATATTCCAACAAGACGGCGCAGCTTCCCATACTGCAAAAAAAGACGAAAAAGTGGTTCGGGGAACAGCATATTACAGTCCTATCATGGCCATCAAACAGCCCCGACCTAAATGTCATTGAAACACTGTGGCATAAGATAAAAAGAGTTTTGAGAGGTGATCCTCAAAGAACGGTCTCTACTTTAAGGTGACATGACACTTTCAAAAAAATTTGTTTGTAATGTTTTAAAATGCGTATAACTTTAATAAAAAACAAGATATCATTTTGAAACTTTACACATATATTGTGACATGAAAAAAATTGTATAAAAAAAGTATTTTTTTAGAATTTTCTTGTGAGATGTATGACCACTAGAATTTTTTTGGAAAAAAACAGCAAAAAAATCACGGCGGGCGTGATTGCGGCTCATTGGATCATCTGAAAAAAAATAAATAAAAAGCGGTTTTAATCAGCATCGAAGCCGCCATGGAATGAGTTACAAGAAAAAATTTTGGTCGACAATTAACAAAATGGTGGCATTTTTTCGAAAATGTCCAATTTTTGGGGCCAAAATCGTGCCAAAAATCAAAAACTGTAATACCGATCTTTCTGTCCGTAGTTCATTCCGTGTATTAATATGTGCACAACAACATATTAAAATTTCAGAAAGATCGGTCGAGTATTTTTTTTATCACGTCCGCCAACTCGAAAAACGTGGTTTCGAGAAAAACGCGTTTAATTTTTTTTTAACTATAACTTTTCAAGGAAATGTTATCTACAGTTAGTCGGCAATGCCTGCACCGTACAAAATTCCTTCCTCCTTATCATACTCTTCCTCTGCATGTAATTTTTCATGCCTACGTGCAGTTCTTGCTTCTTTTGAAGCTCCGACGATTCGCCTGCTTAATTCGTGCAACGTCACGAACTTTCGCATGCTGCAGCGAATGTTGGCCGATGGTAATGTCCAAAACTTGCATGATTTTCAAAATGGACATGAA
This sequence comes from Aromia moschata, assembly GCA_029963805.1. Taxonomy (NCBI): domain Eukaryota; kingdom Metazoa; phylum Arthropoda; class Insecta; order Coleoptera; family Cerambycidae; genus Aromia; species Aromia moschata. Next base: position 344,642 of record JAPWTK010000186.1, read on the forward strand.
TAACGTACACACACTGAGATTCATTCAAAACTAGCGACCCGCCCTGGCTTCGCACGGTTTACATCGGACATCACATTAGAAACCTCTAAAATTATCAGTGTTTCTCTACTATATTATGCATGTATTATACATATAAACCTTCATCTTGAATCACTCTATCTATTAAAAAAAACGCATCAATATCCGTTGCGTAGTTTTAAAGATCTAAGCATACATATAGTCCAGGAGGCAGTGACAATTTTCGGTACTTATTTTCCCAGTCAGCAAACACCGATACAATTATTCGGTTTGTTATTCTAAGCAAAATTCATATATATGTAGGGGGGGTCTTCCGATGGGTTGAGGCGGAAAATGCGTTAGAAAGTACAAATATGCTGCACTTTTTTTCCAGTGATAAAAATAGTTCTATTAGTGAGAGATATAGTGAAGTTAAGAAAAAAAATAGTCTGGCTAATCTGTGAGTATGGGTAGTATGTCTGGCAGGTAAAAAATTATAAAAAAAAATCCCTTATTTTCGCAGTCCTAAAAATTTGTCAGATGATAGTTTATATTATAATTACAGCTGCAAATATAGTCTGGCTAATGTGGAACACCCCGAAAGCCTTGCCAGACTCGTCCAACGCTTGTCCGGCGCGCTAAATTCGGCATGTTCAATTATATAGGTGATTGTTGTCATCTCTATATGTTTTTACTTTTCATAATTTATGATAAGAAAAGTATTGGTTTAGGGCTAAATTTTACTATTGCTCAAAATAGCATTTCTCGACGTTTTATGACCTCAGGATTTCAAAAAATATGGTGTTAGCGAAATGTCGGTCCGTCCGTCCGTCATCAAAAAACTTTATTCGCGAATAACTTTGTAACTATGAGAGATACGACAAAGTTGTATAGTTGTTTTCTGCAGGACAATTAATTCTCTACAAAATCGATCTCATGACATTTTTGTGTATTTCGTTTAGTTTCTGAGATATAGTGAATGAGCGGGTAGACATTTCGCTAAAACACGAGAAATATCACTTCTAGAGTACAGAATTGTTATTGAGCAGATTGAAAAATATTTATTTATGAAATCATAAAAAATAAAATTGTACAAAATTTAAAATACTATGGGCCTAGGCAGCTGTTCCCAGGTCAAATCGCATTCCAGCGTCGTGACAATACAAACCTGCCGCTTCCTCTCCTCATTGAACTATCTGAGTTGTGAATCTGGCGAAGCTTTCGTGATTGTAAATAAAAGCCAGACGTGTATTTTCTATGAAATTATAGTATTATTTATCATGTGACAAATTTTCAAATCCAGGAAAATAAGAGCAAAAATTTTGTAATTTTACCGATTTTCAAGATGCCGCCAGACTTATTTGCCAATTTCGTAAATCAGCCAGACTTACTTTTGATTATAGTTTATGAAAGTATCAAATGATACGTTAAATTTCAAGCATGGGAAAATAAGAGTTACGAATTTCAAAAATCGATCAAATTTTTGCATCCGCAAATTTGCAGCCAGACTGACTTTCCTTCACTTGGGATGTGCCAGACTATTATTTCCATTAATAAAATGATTCACTTTAATTAATGTTAAATATTTATGACTGGGAAAATAAGTGGACTTGTCTTTTTTTTTATCTAGTGAACCCATCCGAAAATTTTAGCCAGACTCACAAATTGTCGTTTTGTGACACCATCCGTACAAGGTATTTCATAATCACCGACTGGGAAAATAAGTGCAAAAAAAATTAACTGCCTCCTGGACTAATAGGGACAGACAGACAGCGGGAAGCGACTTTGTTTTATACTATGTTATGATATACGTTTGGAATAAACTGTATAACTGCGTGGCTTATACGAAATAAATACTTTATCATAACAATAAAACCACTTTCCAAAGTGTTTCCCTCTACTAACAAAACGAATTTATAAAGGAAATATATATAGAATTATACAGAGGATATATTTGTATAAGAAAGAGAAAGTACGAAAATCACCAAAAATACGGCTTTGACGCGATGTGCCTAAAACGATCGCTATATATTTTAGAAGCCCAATTTGAGGTTTACATTATTATAAACGTGTTTTTAAATATTTTTTGAACAAGAAAGTCATAAAAAAATTTTTTTGATTTTTGGAAAAATTTGAAGGTGTCCCCTTAAAGGAAAAAATCGGCGAAATTTGGGACACCTTTTCACCAGAACTCTGTCGAGGCTTGGTTGAAACAATGCCTGCAAAAATTCGGGCCGTAATTAAGGCAAAAGGTGGCGTAACGATTTATTAATACTTAAAATATTTTTTTCCGAACATTTAGTTGCCAGTTATATTGTTACATTTTATATGTTTTGTTAAGTTGTGACATTGTTAATTTGTTTTTTTTTTTTTTTTTTTTTTTTTTTTGAAAACACTAATTAAAATATTCTTTTAAATTCTTTAAGTTCTTATGTACCGTCAGCTGCATTAGTCAATTTTTGCTTCATTATACATAAAAACAGTCTAATACGCGAGAAATGCGTTTGTCCGAACATACACGGTGGAGACTTTAACTGGAATATATTCGCTAGCGGCGTGGTGAATGATTTTTCAAAGAATGCCGAGACACGTCAACTTTTAAATGTATTTACCTACATTTTGCAAGTAATATGAAAAATATAGCCCTTCAGGGGTGGCTGAAACCACCCTCAACATGATTTTTTCAAATGCAACCCTATGGCTTGTGACCCCTCATTGTAAAGCTGGTGGAAAGAGGAATCCAACGCACTGATCAAATTTTAATTTTTAATATGTTTGTAGGGTTGCATACAATTAAAAAAAATTAAAAATTAAATTTATTTTCAACGTAACAATTGTTCAAAATGTGCACCATTCACTTGTTGGCAGCATCCCAGTCTGTGGTAGGTTTCGTCCCTTACATTATGCAACATTTGCGGTTGCCGATTTTCTCTATTATCCTTTCCTGCAGATCTGCCATGCTGTTGGGTTTCTGAATGTAAACCCTACTTTTAAGATGTCCCCACAAAAAGAAATCCAGTGGTGTAAGATCTGGAGATCTAGCTGGCCACTCAATATTACCTCGCCTCCCAATCCACCTACCGGGAAAAATTCTCTCCAGATACTGACGAACAATGGCAGCATAGTGTGGTGGGGCCCCATCTTGCTGAAACCATAACCTCTCGTCGGTCAAGTTAGGGTTTAAGGGGGTTTGGAAATAAATGACACAGCACTGGCATTAGTTCGTGCTGGAGTAAACGCAAGTATCTTGCTCCATTAAGAGTGTCATCAAAGAAAAATGGTCCTACAATTCTATCTTGTATTATTCCGGCCCACACATTAGTTTTCTGTGGGCGCTGAGTATGAAGTTCCCTCATCCAATGGGGGTTCTCTTCAGCCCAGTAACGACAATTTTGGCGATTTACGTGCCCATTTAATGTAAAACTAGCCTCGTCAGAGAAAAACTATCCACTCTAAAGATAACTGGTTTTGATCAATACAAGTCATCAATAAATCGCAAAATTCCACTCGTCGATCTGAATCATCTTCAAGTAGCTCTTGAACAGCTTGCATTTTATATGGGCGTTTTTTCTCATATTTAAGTATTTTTAAAACTACTTACAATAGTTTTGTGATTAAGATTACTATCACGTGCCAGTTGACGGGCTGGAGTGATTGGATTTTCTTCTAGAGCAAGCAACAAATTCAACTTCGTGTCGTCATCAACAACAGCCTGCCTCTTACTCGGTACTTTCCTGACATGACCCATCTCTCCATATTGTGCCTCAATTTTACTAATGGTACCTTGATTTAGTGGTGGCAAGTCAGGATGCGTTTCTCGAAACAAGCGAACAACTTCGCATTGAGTTCGCGCCCTATCACCATATCCAATCATCATCAAAATTTCGATTTTTAGTGATTCAGTTAAATAAGACATTTTCACCAATTTGAAATAACACTTCGTTTCAAACTCTGAATACAGCATACAAACTAAATTACTCTTTGCGGCCGTGTAAAAAACACTAGCAAAAAATAACAAATATCAGTTGTGGCAAAAAATTGCTTGGAATTTTTTGTAGGGACATATGAAAAGTAAGGTTTACATTCCAAAACTAAACAACACACATTTTGAGTACGAAATTGTTGCGTTAAAAATAAATTAAACTATAAAATTACGTTTTAATTGTATGCAACCCTACAAACATACTAAAAATTAAAATTTGATCAGTGCGTTGGATTCCTCTTTCCACTAGCTTTACAATGAGGGGTCACAAGCCATAGGGTTGCATTTGAAAAAATCATGTCGAGGGTGGTTTCAGCACCCACATTTTTTGCAAAATGTAGGTAAACACATTTAAAAGTTGACGTGTCTCGGGAATTTTTTGAAAAATCATTCACCACCCCTCTAACGAATATATTCCAGTTAAAGTCTCCACCGTGTATATCTGTTAGGGCTCGTACACAACATTAGCCGTCTACTGGATAGAGCTAGCACTAAACCATAAAAGTCAGGGCCGCACTTAGTACATAGTACATCCCTGTGACAAATACAAACTCTATATTTAAAAAAACGCAAACAACATCTACGTGTTATAGACGTTACTTATTTTTTTCCCTATTGATCATACTCTCTTTTGAACCTTTAGTACAAATTTTGATGGATATACACTGCGCTAGGTAAATTCCATTAATTGTGGTACATAGGAGTTTTTACGAGAGTAACAATTTCTAACAGTTTTTAAAATTTGAGAACTTTTTGTTTTCACAACAATGGTTCAGCAGGGCGAGCCGATGTTGAAATGGAATAAAACGCACTGTGTGTGAGGTATTAGCGAAATTATTTTTTTATTTGAAACACTCATGTATGCCATTATGTATGGAATATGACATCGTTCAAATGTTCGCCGCGGTTTCTCACGGTGGCACGGATGCGACAGGTCCAATTTTCAATGACTTTGCCGCATAGATCCGGCCTAATTTGAGCTATGGCCTAGGTTATGTTCACTTTGAGGGCATCAGTCGATTGCGGCTTATTGGCATACATCTGCGACTTTAGAAAACCCCACAAGAAAAAGTCTAGCGGGGTTAAATCGCACGATCTTGGTGGCCAATTCACGTCACCTCCGCGAGAGATAACCATACCTTCAAATCGTTCATGCAAAATGTCCATCGTGGCGCTCGCTGTGTGGCACGTAACGTTGTCCTGCTGAAACCACATGTCGTCCACGTCCATATTGTTCAATGTGGGCCAAAAGAAATTTGGTTATTGATCTGTACCGGTCGCCGTTGACAGTGACGTTGACGTTCACCAACTTCGTTTTCGAAAAAGTACGGACCAAAATCCGCATCAAACAGTAACTTTTTGTGGATGCAGTTTCACCGGGTGAACCTTGTGTGGGTTGGCGTCGTCCCATATACGGCAATTTTGCTTGTCAATGATGATTTTTCGACCAAAATTGGGGGTCCTCTTCTAAACGCTCTGAAACCCAGTCAGCGAACAACCAGCGTTGTCTATGGTCATTAACTTTGAGCTCCTGTGTCAGTTAGATCTTGTGCACGGCGAGGAATTGACTGCCTCTGGTTCTCCTGCACACTCACACGGACAGCGGCGATGTTCTCGGCCAATCTGGCGTTCCTTTGACGTACTGGTGTTGGCAGATCGTTTACCGAACCAGTTGTCTCGAATTTGGCCACCAAACGTTGGAGAGTCGACTTTGAAAGGCAATCGCGTCTGCCGTAAAATGGGCACAACACGCGCTACGTTTTCACTAACGAACACTCATTCTGATAATAAAGTTTTATCATTCGGACGTGCTGATGGTGATTTGGCAGCAGTAACTGAATAATGAACAACATATTTGACAGACGCTGCCAAAACAACATGGCCGCCACAGCCTGTCGACATCGGCCCGTCCCTATTTTTAAAACCCTTTACATCATATGGAATAAAAATGCAATAACATCTTATAACCTGTCAACCAAGGAGGTTTACTGTAACTGATATTTGTTTATATGTTTATATGTATGAATGTGTCAGCAAGTTGAGGTAACCTGCATATTTGTCTTATTTTAACCTTTTAAGGACGGGGATTTTTACGTTGAAATTGGACTTTTTTTTACACGATATTAGTACACTAAATCGAAGAATCTGTCACTTCAAGTGCCCGACAAATCTGGTGGTCGAGATTTCGACCAGTCCCGTCTGGGACGGAAAGTCCCATGTTAAAAATTGTATTTGTGGAATTAACAGTGCATTCCTAAGCAATTGGATGCGCTGAATACGAAAAAGATAATAAAAAATGTCCAGAAGACATCTCTGACCTTGAAAATTGCATTTCAAGGTTAAATCCGTTGTTTTCTGTCCGAAATGATATCTGTACGTTTTTGTATGCGTTGGATGCAGAAAAATAGTAACGTTTATTATGAGTCATTTGCAAGAAATATTTCAGTTTTTGCTCTCAGCATGACTCATGATCAACAGCGTGGATGTGGCGAAAATTTGATCCCTTTGGAGTCCCCTTGCCTCTCACTTTGGGGTGCTTGATTACCGTGAGTCCCCTTGCCTCTAACTTTGGGGTGCTTGATTACCGTGAGTATACCAATTTACATGTCGAAATACCGAATAAAAAATTCGACCTTGAAATCACTATTTCAAGGTCAAATATGCTACCTAAAATTGTTACACTATATTTTCTATATCTTAAAAATGCGCGTCGAATGAGATGTGAACGAAAAAAATCGGTTCATAAACATTTGAGAAAAATTATAAAAAACGTCAAAATTCGCATTTTCGTATTTTTGCTGTATAAATTCCAATTTTGTTTGAACAGACTTCTTGTTAACTAGAAATACAGCCCAAGACAAGCGGAAAATGACCATTTTTTCAAAAAATTCAAAAATTTTTTATTTTTTCGAGATAACGATTTAAAAAAAAAAGACGTTTCCACAAATCAGCTTTTACAGAGGCAAAAATGATCGTACAGCAACGATCGTGGGCTCATTTTATTCGCGAAGACTTGTACTTTCATGCTATTAAAAAACCAAATCGCTTTTATTTAATTTTTGCATAAAAAATGCGTCATCATTTTTGCGAACCGGTTTTTTTTCGAATAACTTTTTTAATTTTGGCCGTTGCATATTTGAAAACTGGCATTCAAAACACGCATTTTAAAAAAAATGAAGGTCCTACGACCTCAGGGAGCCGAGATAATTTTTTTTAAGCTGAGGAAAAGATAATTTTGCGAGCGCGATCGATTTGAAAACGTGTTTAGTTTTCGATGCGCCCAAGCGGAGTGTCCCTCCACTCTGTCGCCGTGTGTTGGCTAGCGCGTGCCGCACCCAACGCTGTTCTTTCGCAAACAATTATGTCAACTTAATTTATGCGAAATTATTTGAAATATTTTTTTAAAGAAAGTAAAAGTCTTTGAGATCTATTTCGTGTAAAAATGAAGTCAATCGGACGTATACACCGCTATCAGGAATAAAAAAAAAAATAATAATAATTATTTCGACTCCCTGAGGACGTAGGACCTTCATTTTTTTTTAAATGCGTGTTTTGAATGGCAGTTTTCAAATATGCAAAATGCGGCCAAAAGTGTAAAACTGAAATTAAAAAAGTTATTCGAAAAAAAACCGGTTCGAAAAAATGATACAATTTTACAACGCATTTTTTATGCAAAAAAATTAAATAAAAGCGATTTGGTTTTTTAATAGCATGAAAGTACAAGTCTTCGCCAATAAAATGAGCCCACGATCTTTTCTGTACGATCATTTTTGCCTCTGTAAAAGCTGATTTTTGAAAACGTCTTTTTTTTTAAATCGTTATAACTCGAAAAAAATAAAACTTTTTTTGAATTTTTGAAAAAAGGGTCATTTTCCACTTGTCATGGGCTGTATTTCTAGTTAACAAGAAGTCTGTTCAAACAAAATTGGAATTTATACAGCAAAAATACGAAAACGCGATTTTTGATATTTTTTAATTTTTCTCAAATGTTTATGAACCGATTTTTTCGCTCAACCGATTTCATTCGACGCACATTTTTAAGACCTACAACTTTCTAATTTAACTTTCTTGTGTAGGACTTGAAGCTTTTTTTTTTATTTGCAAACAACCGTTTTTTTGACTTTTGCGAATTTTTTTGGTTATGTTCGCCATGAAAACTCGAGTCGCAAAAAACGCTATCTTAGAATTTTTTTCTCTATACGACCATATTTTTTGTTTGCTGATAACAATTAGTGACCAATTTACATGGGGGCTTTCGTTCGTTGATTGGACTATTCATGTAGTGGAGTGAAACTAGAATTTTTTTATTGCTTAATTATGCCTGGAAATGTTCTGAAACGCTATTTAAAGTTGAGCAAGAAATTATGTCTGTCGGTTTTTCTGGTAACCTATTTTGTGTACAACTCGAGAGTGCTTTAAGATGACAGCAATTTGAAAGACATACATATCGGAACGCATCACGCATGGACATAATATTCTTGCAGAGTCATTGAGATATTCAGTGGTAACGTAGGAATCTGTTTTATTTAGGAATAATAAAATAAGTAGTTTTAAGTACTTGCCCCATAAGATTTTTAGTCGAGAATAGTGAGTCGAGAAATCGCGGAGCCTAACAGAACAGTTATAAAATAAAAACCGACGCATGTCGTCAAACACGTGTTTAAGTTATAGAACGCACTGATGCCAGATTGCGCACTCGGCATATACCAGGTGTGTAAATTAAGTAATGAGATTAGCTTTTTTTTATTTTTTTTATTCCAATAGAATTACAATTCAGTAATGTCTCCTTCAAAGTAACTTCCTTGGAAAGCTACATAGCGCTGGAGACGGTTCTTCCATTCCTCATAGCAGTACTGAAACTCATACACTGGAATAGCCTTCAGCTGGTGGGTTACAGCCATTTGAATGTTTTCTATGGTCCCAAAATGACGTCCCTTGAGGTCATTTTTCAATTTTGGAAAGAGAAAAAAATCAGAGGGACTCAAGTCAGGCGAATAAGAAGGCTGAGGAGCCACATGAATGTTCTTACTAGCTAAACTCGTTTACTGAAATGTCTGTGTGACAAGGCGCATTGTCGTGATGCAACATCAAGTTGTTCTTCTTGTTTGGTCTCACATACATGACCCTTTCTCGAAGTTTTTCAAAAACCTCTCTGTAAAAGTGTTGATTTACTGTTTGGCCTGGAGGCACAAACTCTTTGTGGACAATTCCCCTGGCTATCAAAAAAGCAAATCAGCATGCATTTGATCTTCGACTTGTCATTCTTGCTTTTATGGGTCTTGGAGAGCTTGAACTGTGCCATTCCTTGCTTTGGCGCTTGGTTTCCGGGTCGTACTCAAACGCCCAAGTCTCATCACCAATTCCATAAAACGGGGATTATTTTCAATCGATTCCAAAAAAGTCAAGACACCTTTGTCTCCTGATGTCCTTTTGTTCCCGCAAAAGGTTTCTTGGGGACCATTTTACGCAGATTTTTCTCATCCTCAATTCGTTAGTCAAAATCTGATGAACAGTGGTGTGATTCAAATTTAACTCTTCCCCCGATCATTCTTGTCGTCAACCGACGATGTGAACGCACAAGATCTCGTATTCTATCGACATTTTCAGTGGTTTTTGAAGATGAAGGCCTTTCGCTGCGTGGTTCATATTCAATCGACTCTCTTCCTTCTGGGAATGCCTTAAACGACCGAAAAACCCCGAGCTCTTGAAAAAACACTGTCTCCGAACGCGTGCTGAAGTTTTGCAAAAGTATCCGTTGCGCTGTGCAAGTCTGAAGCAAAACCTGATCGCACACCGTTGCTCAAAATGAATGTCACTCGTTTTTAAAACGCGCTAGAAAAAAACGTTTTACAAAAACAGTCACAAAGAACAAACAAATTACTCTAACACGTTCAAACTTGTACTGAAGGTGCATTACATGTTAATTTACTGCCCTTCTCGTCTCCGCAGTGTAGCTAGATCGGGCGTTACGTTGCCAGTCTCATTACTTAATTTACACACCTCGTATCTTCTTTGTGTTTGTTTATTGTTAATTAACTTATTTTTCAACATTAAAAAGAAATATTTTTTAAAAATGTATATATTTCAAAAAACATTGGTCAGTGCATAAATACGCAAGTACACAAAAAAAAAAACAGAAAAAATTGGTACCTAATAAAAGTTAGTAAAGATTTTTTAACGAGAGGAAACACCATTCGGATACAAATAGTGAGTGCAGTGTAGTTTTTGTACATAAATATCAATTATTATAAATGTTTCGAATGGCACTCGTATTCAATGCTAGAGTAATTGTAACCCTCTTGGTTTTTTTTCTCTTGGAATTATTTGAAGTTTTTTTGCTATTATAGCCTTTTATTTGGGTATAATAATCACTACCCAAAATATAACATGGATCCTATATTTTCTAAAGAAAATACGAGAATTTTTAATTCCACCAATCATCACTGCTACCTAATTCTCTTTCAATGTTACGGTTAAAGTGTTTACTTGGCTAGTTTATAAACTAACTGGATAGTGTACAAACTATCCAAATGTCTGGTTATTTTGATGGAAAATCATATTTCTACTAAAATAGCCAAGAATATTGGTTAGTTTGTATACTATCATTTATACAAAAGTATAAACCACAAGAAAATTTCACAAATTAACCGGTGTTTTAGGCTAGTTTACAAACTATCCACGGTAATTACAAGGAACTTAATATTCCTAGTAATACATAATAACCAACGAGTTGGTTAGTATGTAAACTAACCAATTCGCTTTGGCTAATTTAGATTAGGATAGTAAAATGATTATTGGTAAAAAAATAAAGGTTATTCATAGGTACACTACTCGGTACATCATAACATTGCCCTTACTACTTCAAAATAAGTAAAAAAATAACTAAATCCCAAAAGTAATGAAAAAATACAATTTGTGTGACAAAATATTAATAATAAACTTCAAAACATTGAAACAACAAAAATAAAAGCAAAAGTTCACTATAATCACTGTCATTCATTAATTTTGAATTTTGGGACTTGCCCGTAAACTTCCAAAAGTAGGTTTTCAAATTGTTGCTGTTTATTCATTTTTAACAACCTATTCTTAAACAAATTTTACACAGGACACGACTATTAAGTTCACACTTTATCCAACTACCGTGGATAGTTTGTAAAGTAGCCAAAAACACCGGTTAATATGTGAAATGTTCTTGTGGTTTATACTTTAGTGATAAATCTCGGATAGTTTATAAACTAGCTGGATATTATACAAACTAACCAATATTCCTGGCTATTTTAGTAGAAATATGATTTTCCATCAAAATAACCAGACGTTTGGATAGTTTGTATACTATCCAGCTAGTTTATAAATCAGCCAATTAAACACTTTAACCGTAACATATATATAATTGTAAATTACAATAAAAGAACTTCGTGGTATGGTGAGGTAACCAAATTTAGGCAAAAAAATTGTTAGACACTGCTATTATTTTGACCACAACTGTATGTAAAATGTGTCCGTTCTTCGATTATTGTTACTAGTAAAAATTATGTTATGTTGTATGCATATGTGCAGTTATCTTATCGACAGTGTTTCTGAACCGCGTACGATACAATGACAGCGCTCGAGCGTTATTCCGTACTTGACCTTAAAATAAGTCAATATCGTCGTTAAATAAAAACACCATCAATTCCTCTCTTATCAGAAGACGAGCGCGCGAACGCGTAACGGAATACGCGAACAGGGGTAAAGGTGCGTATCCACCGAAAAAATTATTGGTACCAAAGCCGGAAAATGTGGAAAAGTTGATAAGCAGCAACGATTTCAAAAATTTTTGTTTGTACGTGTTCTTTAGACTCTCAGGAACATTCATCACCACTGACATCTGCCTTGCTATGAAAAATTAAAAAATGATGGTAGTTTTCCCACCCCCAAAGCTTCCCCAATAGTAAAAGTGATAAAACATTTTAAAAATTCAAAATTTCACCTCGTAAATCGTCTCGGGGGTTTTCGGGGTCGCTGATTACGAATCCGAGGTCTAATTACAACAATTCAAACTCTCAATATGATATGCGCGCGAATTTTGGTTTTAATGTAGTTAAATTTTTGAAAAAATAATTTACGAGTGTAATAAAATCGTTTTCTTTAATTTCAAAAAAAACTGGGTACACAAAATGGGCTTACAATCTTCAAATATAGTTGACATCATTCGTAATCATGAGCATCGTTTTCGAGCATTGCTGATTGGTGGGTTCCTCTTCATCTTCACTTGTATCTTGTTCTACTATCATTTCAGCCGGGCAAACCACTTCATCCTCTGTAATGTCAGTAGTTGCAGGTGGCTCGCAATTAGTGCAGTTAGATCCGTAACATTTAAATTCGTAAAATTTACACGTTTGTGAACAGTACACGCCATTTTTCATGCAACCACAAACTGCACCACAACCAGTTTGACATCCACATGTTATTGCATCCATAATACTTTTTGGGGCGGGTGGTTCTGTCATTCCTATGGTATGCAGGACGCCGTCCATTACTTTCCAACCCCAATCTTACTGTTCCGATGGCACGTTACGCATTACACCATACTGACGAGGAGCTACTTTACAGTGATAGGCACATATGAAAAAAACCATAGAGGTGACAAAGTGGTCGGAGCCGGGATTTGAACCCCGGCCCTCTAGATTGCAATGGAAAAATGCATACTATAATACCGCGGGAAAGTATAAAAGTAGTTGCAAGTATGCATATAGCTCCCCTTTCATAAGCAAGAACTACTTTACCGACTGCAGAGGAAGGTAAATAGATGAAGAGGGAATTTCAAAGTCCCAACTGTAGAGGATGGTAAACAGATGAAGGGGGAATTTTGAAACAAAAATATTGATTTTGTCACAGCGAAAACCTCACGTGGCCATTTTAATTTTGGGAAACAAAATGTTCCTATAAAATTAAAATTAAAATGGCCATAACTTTTTGAAAAAAAATATTTTGCAACAAATCGAAAAACGTCTCCTTATATTTGTTTCTAGATTATGAAAAAAAAAATATACTGCAAATATCCCACAGAGCGTTACTGAGAACCCAGGGAGTGCTCCAGTGTTTTTGAAAATTTTTTCGCAAAATTTGCTGACGATTTTTTCACTATAAATCCTTTCTGTAAGAGGTGTATAGTCATCACCTAAAAAGTGAAGTGGGTCCCATGCGTCGTTTTCAAGATATGGCTAACTGAAATATCACGCACCGCCACTGCTCCATTGCATTAGACGTTTAAATTTTTGTAATTGAACTTATGATTCTTGACCAGCGACCTCGAAAACCCCCGAAAAACGATTTCCGAGGTGAAATTTTGAATTTAATTTGTTTTTATCTCTACTCACTCACTTCTAGGGGTGGTTTTAATGGATTCAACCACCCTCACTCGATTTTTGACTGCGGATTCGTAATCAGAGACCCCGAAAAACCCCCGAGAGACGATTTCCGAGGTGAAATTTTGAATTATTAAAATGTTTCATCACTTTTACTATTGGGGAAGCTTTGGGGGTGGGAAAACTACCATATTTTTTTCATTTTTCATAGCAAGGCAGATGTTAGTGGTGATTAATGTTCCTGAGGGTCTAAAGAACACGTACAAACAAACATTTTTGAAATCGGAGCTGCTTATCAACTTTTCCAGATTTTACAGTATTTTCCGGCTTATTTACTGGACTGTTTAACTAGCTCGGAAACAGCCTCTAAACTCAAACGTCCCGTTTCTTGATTTGGTAAATAAACTGCCCGTCAAAATTAGCGCAACACTTTTTAGATTAGCGCCATTTGCGTTCTATTCGAGTTAGAGACTTAATAAGCGTTAATTTTCAGTAACCTATAGGGTTGGTTTTAACACCCCAAATGCGCTACGTTGTGACTTAAAAAGGTTTTCCGGCCACACCCCAAAAAGCAACCCCGTGTCGAAATTTGAGTTCGCAAGATTTTGACGGCAATTTCAGAAATCTACAGGATCTACTAAGAAAGACGCTGTCGGGTAAAAACTCCATCCCGGCACACATTAAGACCTCCTCAATAAGTTCTGAATATTTGGTCGCTGTCATCTCTTCAACCCATTTCCGGACCACCTTAAACCCTCCCTTTTTTTTGCATGGTTTGACCTTTGTTGTGCGAATCCATTGATCCTAATGTTGCCTAATAAATTGATGTGGGGTGCCAAACTCACTTTCACCCTTCGACAACTCAAGCATCCTTCCAGGCCACACCCATGCCGACCCCCCACTCACCCCCTCTGGTTCCGCCCCTGTAGAAAGCTGCGTGGGATGTCGTTTTGTCTCGAATTCATGTTATGTCATTACTTGAAGGCTCTCGAAGTTGGCGGAACACACTGAGGACGGTCGATTGAGCGCCAAAAGTGATACTCCAACCCCTGAAAATTTGTCGCCCTAAAGGGTTGTAAGCAGGTCATGATGTGTGGGGTGACTCAGAAAGCTTTCCTGATAGGCCAGTCAATAGAGCTTTTTGACATGACACGATTGATACCTGAAATCCGACTACGGGATACTTTTAAGTTCAGTCTTTAGATGAAAACGTATATGAATTGGACTGGGAAATAGTTGCACTTTTTTTTAATAACAAATTAGTAAAAAAAAAGGAGTTTTTTCAGTTTTTTGCTTATAGAAGAAAAGCTATTGAAGCAATCACATCACATCCTTTCAAGAGAGAATTCAAAAACCTTTAAGATGAAAAAAAAATCAATCAGTACATTTTTCGCTGGGAAAACTCGGAAAAAACGCAAGAAATTACCTTTTCTTAATAAATTCGTAGTTCGAGTATTTTTGCATTAGAAGAGTCAATATTGTGGGAAAATGTAGGTAATATCACGAAAAATGAGTGCAAAAACTGGATTGTGTCCGATGAATAGTTTTTGCACAATAGTCGAATAAAGTTTTTTACATCGTATTTTGAATATTCCATAACACGTCGAGCGATAGATTAAATAACATTTTCTCGACGGATTCGGAAACTACAGAGTGTAAACTACAATTCGTCCATTTACTTTGTTTCATTTAAATGCCATTAAATTGGTGTAAAACGCCTGGTGTAAGTCTGAAACAATCAAATCTTTTTATGAGTCGTATACGAGGTTTGACAAAAAAATATGAATCTGAGTATTACAAGAGTAAAGTACCTTTATTTGTGACAATAGCGAAAATGATGATTCTAAAAAGTTCTTCAGAAATAATACTCATCTTCAAATGTGCCATTATATTTTCTTCCACCCAAAAAAAACTGTTTTTTTTCTTTGTCCATACTTATCTAGAGTTCAATAAAAATAAGAGATTTCTGTTTGTTATTAGAATTTTTTCGTCAAAAATTTTCTGAAATATGTAGTATATTGTATTATAATTAATTTGTTAATGTAGAGGAAAACGTTTTTTAAATTAGGTGGATATGATTGCATATTTGAACGTAATTATTAGGGTTCGGAAAGTGTGCTACAACGCAGGGTCGAACTCGTTAATCGTCATGTCATTTACGGAAAGACATATGAGAGACCAAAAAAGATAGGAGTAAAAATGTGTTAATAATGTACTCTTTTTCCATTCTAAATTGAAAATAGGTAGAAAAAAAGCAAGGTTGTCAGATATATTTTCTAAAATTACTAAGCTCACTATACAAGTATACTTCATACTTCAGTAAACTGTTAGTTCGTGACGTTCTTAGAAAGCTAGTTTGGAAATATTTAAAAAAAAATACATAGATATAAATTTATTAGTTAGCATTAAAATAAAGCGTTTAAAATTGCTGGAAAAAATAATTATAAATTAAAACAACTTTATGTATATTACTATACTTAAGAAAATTTTGAGGAGCTGGCAACGCGATACCGCGAATGCAGCAGCGAATGCCGACCATTATACTATTGGATTGCTTTGTATCTAATACATTCCTTAAATACTTATTCGGTCCACTGTGCCATAAAATTTTTACGACGTCGTTAAAATGATTTACGACTTTAGGAATTCTAGTTGTTCAAGACGCCAGTGACGTGTATTTCAGCTAGGTTTATTAACACAGACAATTTTGAGATTGTCTCGCTAAATGAGTATTATTTACAGCAAATTATATTACAAATATTAAGAGTTTTGTATGCAGGCTAATTTTAATCTCCTATATTGATTTGAATGTTTATTACCGCAAAAATATGTTGTTTCGGCCACTGTCAGTCCCATAAATTTATTGCCTATGTCTTCTTTGATATTTCCCATGACACGTTGATATGTCTTCTGTAAATATGTTTTACGCAATGTATGGCTACTAGACAATGGAAAATCGGATACACATTTATGTATTTGGCAAAAAACGTCTAAAGTGAATATTGTTTTTTACGTTCCACGAAAGGCTACATGCGCAAAACGTTATGTACAATTCAAACTAAAATTCCCTTTTTCCAACAGTACCAGTAAATTTTTTTTTGTTGATGGATATTCGAATCTAAATGTGTGTCACACTCTCCACGTCTACGTAATATACATGACTGATTGCAAAGAATACATAAAATGTGATCCGTCTACTGTAAAATCGTCGTAATTTTCAATCATATTTTTCAGTCTACTCACAAATGAGGGGTACAGATGCAAAACTCACATTATCCATAATTTTTAGAAACAGGGTTAGTGGCGCTATCTTGTTCATTGTGTTGAACTACACCATTTTAAATCTTAAAAGTGGTATAAAACTCACATTTTCGTATTTATTTTAAATTGTGGAATCTGTAAATTGTTTCAAAACTCACATTCTCCTATGGAGAATGTGATTCTCCTATGGAGAATGTGATTCTCCTATGGAGAATGTGATAATGTTAGAAATTTTTACTGTCAAAATTTTTTGTACTTTACAATTTTAGGTTCATAATAAAAATATTTCACTTCATCAGTCAATGATGATAATAAAACTGTATTCTAAGTATTTTGTGCATTTTTATTGTGATTGTGAACTACCATATTACATAAAATTGTTATTGATATACCATTGAGTTTGTTTCCAAGTTCCTTTTCTTAGCTTAACTTCATGAATTTTAGTGTAAAATATAATATTATGTAGAATAATTTGGAACAAGACTACCGTTATCCAAAAAGTTGTATCAAAACTCACATTATCCAAATTTTAATTCACTTTCTTGGAGTCAAATATTGTTGTGCTGTTATTTCACCAATTGAGAAGCAAAGTTAAAGTTCTAATACAAATACCAAAAAAAAAAAAATGCAGTGCCTTAAGTCACTTAGAAAGTAAGAAATCAGTTATACCTTCTTCCTGAACAATTTGAAAAAAGTGGATAATGTGAGTTTTGCATCTATACCCCTCAAATGGTAACGACTGTGCCATTATTGCAAAAATCCACACAAAATCGGATAATATGTAAATACACTACACGAACTCAAAAAAAAAAAATACGTACACGGTGCAGTATACGTATGTACACACGTTTGTATCACGTGTGTATCACTCACGATTCACTCACGATCACGTATGTATCACTCACGATACATAAAATTATTTTAAACTCGGCGTTCTACCGTCCGTACGCTCGCATCTATAGCTAACGTAAAATACTTAATTTCGATGGAATCCTCGCTCCGATATCGGAAACCTTTCCCGAATCCGCACCAAGCAACTCCCAGCTCATGTTCAAACCACGTTCAAATGTCATGCTCAAACCACGTACGGTCAGTGGCGTACGTATGTACGGGCAATAAATACACGCGTACATATGTAATTTACGAGGCGCTTAAAAATTGTCATAGAGTTGTATAGCGCCGACCCTACTTTGTAGGATATTTTCCGGACCCTACTTGTGAGTTTGCAGGTATTCGCGATCGTTCGCGAATTCTACGCTCTCAGCGGGTATGCGCCTTTAGGATGGTAACGATTGGGGTGGGTTTGCGTGGCGCGTGCGCGCTCCGCTCGCCGGCACTGCGACTTTGCTATAATCCACGCGCCGTAGTCTTGCGTATTGTGTAGTAGGATGCACAATTGCTATAGAGGCTAGACGGAAGGTCCGTGTGCGCTCGGCTGATAAGCGGTGTCCCCGCGGAGTTCGCGATCGAAAATAGAAACGCGACAGTCACAAGGTTGGTGCGGAAATATCCTTGGGGAACATGTAATATTTGTGGAAAGTGTCAGTGTTGCTGTGACGTATGTTGTTTCTCGTCCTTGTTTTTTATTTATTTTTTTTGAAATAAGAGTTTAGGTATGGTTTAGTGGTACAATGATGGTAGAAAAGGTGGAGGGATTTCTGATGTATCGAAAACCGGTTTACAGGATCTTTCAGTATTTAGAAACGTAAGTATTTTCACGTAAAGTATTTGTAACGGGATTCTGAGGCCTAAACGTAAATTGAAAAAGCACCGGTGTCAAGGACCGAGAAAGCTATGGTGCATACTGTTTGATATAGTGTTTTTTTTTATATGTTATTGTTCATAGTTTTGATGAGAATCGTAAAGTACTTGTTGTCGAATATATCTTTGCTTCGTACATAATTTGGAGATTTTGCTTAGATTTAGAAGGAATTTTAGTGATAATAACTAATTACTAGTTTCTAATTATACATAAACCCAGTTAATAATAATTATTAAAATACAACTTAAACAGTTTTACGTAACTTCCTTAGGGCACCCTAAAAATTACGTACCATATGGACTTTTATTTTTGGCTAAATAAAATTTGATTTGGGAATAGTTTATCCTTGTTTGAAAATATACATAAAAAAAAAAAACGTCATCAAAGTTGGCCGAGAAAAAAAGACGTATTTCTGTTCTTAATCGAATTTATAACCTTATTTACTTGTCAAGACTGTCACATCATATGACAGTCATTGTTTATTTTACAAATTGTAACAGTCACTTGTCAAAAGTTTGACATAAACGAAAAGCTTAGACATGACCGCTATTTCTATCTCTCTCGTTCATAGCCAGAGTTGATGACGTTTTTTTTGGATGTCTCTATTGAAGGAACAGACATATTCGACTGTTGAGTTTTTTTTATCCCTGACAGATTTGACGTTTCTAATTAAAAGTAATGAAGTGTCATTTATTTTCACAAATATAAGAACGATATTAAGGAAAAGTGTTCGAAATGACGCTTTGTATACATCCAAATATGTACTTCAACTCATCATTTACAGCATTACCATTTTCAAAACATTTTCAGCATATTGGTGTATTTTACGTTTAATTTAGGTCCCCAGTATTAAGGTAAATATGACTTGAGTTGGCCGAAATGTGCCGTGGGACATAGGCGCACGCTTTATAATATAATACATGCAATACAAGAAAGTAATATAGTAACAAAAGCATTAAATTCACACGTTATAACCATGTATGTTGTAAAACTTGCCCTCTTAATTAGCTTGACATGACTTGGTTAACAGTATCTACTGTTACGAACTGGAGAAGATTCGTACAAACTTTGTAGCATCGGATAAGTTTATGTAGTTGTCTCCGAGAGTCTTGTCCGCTGAAAATATATGCTTGTATTTTGAGAACGACCGTTCACATCTACTATTGTAATTAACCGGTTCACTGGTAGAGTTTTTGTCACTGTTCCTGCCAAAATGAATATAGGGATTGGGTGTGAATTTTTTTTAATTCTTTACCAAACCGTTCCAAATTTTGTATGCAAGGTTTTTTTTGTGTTTAATTCGATTGCAGGAGCTATTTATTTGATATGCCACTCCCGAATGGAGAAAAAATAGGTTTTGGGGATGATATTTTGGGTTTTTTTAATTCTTTACCAAACAATTCCAAATTTTGAATACGGAATTGTTTGTGTCTTTAATTCGATTGCAAGAGTTATTTTTTTTGGTCTGCTACCTCCAATGGGTGAAAAATAGGGGTTGCGGTAAAATTTCTTTTTTTGAAAATCTGTTTTCAGATTTGTTATCAGTGACCTCATAAACTCCTACATATAGCTTTTCAGATTGGCACAAATTTTTAATTTTCGTCCACCGTATTAGATCCGCCAGTTTGAATTTTCAGAAATCCGACCCCAGACTCGTAATGAGTGATCTAAAAAATCAAATACAAGCAGTTTTTCTAAAATTCCAAAAATATTTGAATTTTCGACCGCCATTTTGGATCGGCCATCTTGAAATTTAAAAAAATTCCAGATTAAAAGATTCCAGATTCAACAACTCCAAAATATGTGATAGGCAACCTCGAAAAATCTTTATCAAAACAATTTCCGGTCTGGATTCAAAAAAAATAAAAAAATCTGCTCCGCTCTAAAATTTTATAATTCTGATGCCAGATATGGATTCAGTGCTTCCAAAAAACTGTTGTATACCAAGTTTGGATCCCTAGATTCTAGTTTCAAATCCCTAGAAAATTAAGAATGTTATTCTGTTTGATCGTATATGATACAATACTATTTTTGATCAAATTGTTCTGTGGTCTCCAACATCACCCTCGTAATTATATTGCCATCACACTCTGTGTTGTCTCGTCAATACATCACAACAGCCGTGTATTTTTTAATACACTTGTAATCCACTTTAGTAAGTCACTGCCTACAGTTGGTAGATACTTAAATAACGTTGACTTGGTAACGGCATCTCTGGAACGTATTTCTTCCAGAACTTACGAAATGATTTTCGAAGGGGTACATCATAGGTACTTGGCATTAAAAGTAAGACGAACATAAATGAATTGTCAAGGGCATACACTCTTTTTTTATTTTTTTATGTTTTCACACTATTTATGTGACGGCTGAGTTTATCCACTGATAATCACCGATGAGTTTATTCACTTTGTTAACAAATTGTAGTTTTTTATGCGTTTGCACGTGTGACATTTTATTATTAACGTAATACTGACGCCGACGACATAAACACTTCGAACACAATAATAATAATAATGCTAGTGTCTGCCAAACGGTCGGGCGAAAAGACCGAACCCAATGGCCCGCCTGCGCCTGCTGTGCGCCTATACAGGGTGAGTCAGAAAAAATGGGACAATACTTTGAACACGCTGTATCTCTTAAACTAGCGACATTGGCATAAGGCATGTTGAGCTTAATCATAATATTTTGGTGTCTAGTATCTCCAGTTTAGTCTTATCCCGTTCTTTCTGACTCACCCTGTATATAATAGGCTTGTATAAGATGGCTTGCTAACTATCAGAAGCAGTAGTCCAGTCCAGTATCGACAAGCCGTGTCAAGTTTAGGACGTAATATTTTACTGGGCGACTGCTTTTGATAGTTTGCAAGCCATCAGAAAGTGCTGCAAAAACAAACCTAATAATATGGTAGCTTTTGTTCTTTATTGATGCTACTGTTGCATCTAATAATTTTTAAGCTTTAAAATGCGTCTAACTGTTTACTGTTTATTATAATTTCTAATTGATTTCAAACTTTATTGACTGCTAACGTCTATCAAGTGGCTATTGTTAAAAGCATGTCGAACTACACAAGATTTCTCTGTTCTACTGTATTTAAGTGGCCCATTATGTTAATGAAATATAGTTAAAACTGTTCTTTTTGTACGTGTAATATAATTTGAAATAATTGTTAGCTGGAATGTTGTCCTTTTAGGTTTTTAGAAATTTGTATTTGTACGTACCTTAGTGTTACTGCTATTAAAATAAAGTAGATAAACCCTGTCATTTTTTTCGGTGTTAAGTTTTGTGACCTATCAATGTGTATAATTTTTTTTATTTGGCAGTGTATATTTTAGTGCTTGTTAGGGCGATAAAATCAAGTAGTTTGTAGAAGATATGTTTGCAGCTGGAGTCCACCTGTCGAGAATTTAATATGCTTTCAGATAAATGCATTTTAAACGCATTGCATATATTCGAGTTCCTAATAATATCAAAAACAGGGGTGGTCCTAAAATAGTCGTCATATGTATGTTTTGAAAAAAAAATGCTAGAACTACTAAGTTATCGCCTTTTATCACTAATCAGTGGTATTATTATTTTATAATTTCATATATTTTTGACCATATGTTGTTAAGGGAATTATCTAAATTTAATATGTTACTTGATATCTTTTAACAGTATATTTATTTATCAATATTTAATATTCAATATTTAAATTCGGACAATTTTACATATTAATGTTAAATTGTCCGAAATTAACATAAAATAAGTCGCTATTTCCCCGTCTAAATTTTCCATAATTAATTAGACTACATAAATATTTAAAAACATTAAGTAGTTGATATTTTTAAAAGTGAGATTTGGATTGCTTTTTTGGAAGTGCTCTTTATGACCTTGTTGACCAGTGTGACTTTTATGAGCTATATAGCCTTTATGATCAATGAGGCCTGTAGAACCTACATGACCCTTATAACTTTGTAACGTTTATGACCTATATGACCTTAATGGTTTCAAAACCTATGCTACATGTATGACCTATTGAACCTTTATGATCTACATGACCTGCATGACCCTTATGATCTACGAGTATATGAGCATTACGACCAAATGACCTACACCTATGACCTTTATGACCAATATGATCTACAAGTACCTATATGAGCATTACGACCCAATTATATCTATATATAACCTTTATGTCCAATATGACTTTTACGACCTTTATGAGCCATAATATGACCAATATGACCTTTATAATTTTTATGACCTTTACAACCTGTATGACTTATATGGCTGACATGACCTTATTATTCGACATTCGACATATTAAATATAAATTACACGATTTAAAAGAGGTCAATTTGTACTGAAAATTTCCCGTTCTCTACATGTTAATAAAATTCAAGATGTTAAAAACGGAATTTTATGTATTCCTTGCAATCGTCGATATTTAAATTCGAATATCCATCAAAAAAATATACATGGTACGGTTAGAAAAGAGGAATTTTGGTTTGATTTGTGCATTATATTTTGCAAATGTACTTGCGTGGAACGTGGTCGACAATATTTGCTTTAGACGTTTTTTTGCCAAACATGTATCCGATTTCCCATTGCCTAGTAGCCATACATTGCGTAAAACCTATACAGAAGACATATCAACGTGTCATAGTAAATATCAAAGAAGTACGTAATAAATTCATGTGGCTGACAATGGACAAAACAGCACATTTTGCGGTAATATGCTCGTGCCCCCGATATTGATAGCTAAAAAAAGGGGTTTTGGAACACCCGCCAAAAAAGTATAGAAACACACGTGTATTGTGTAAAAAATAATAATGTACTGTGTTAGTGACAACAAAAAACTGTTAGTGTGCAAACAACTGTGCGAAATTCGTGAAAATCATGTGCGTGTTGTGTCGTCATCTGTCCATGTGGACTATTTTGAATTTGCTTCTTTAACTTCAGTAGATGTGGAACGATCATTTTCCCTCTACAACCACATGTACAGGTCAAATCGCTCACGTTTAACGGGAATAAATGCATTAAGAGTACGGGTCATGGGAACGTACGCTCAAGCAATGACAGTCGGTTTCTGAATGACACAAGCAATAGGTATGTATGGACATTAGACTGTATAAAAAAATCGACTTTTGTTTTTCAAAAATTACTCTAAAAATATTGTTCAGGATGTCGAAAAAATGAGCCTGTGAAAATATCAGCTCTTAATTTTAATATTAAGAAGGACTCATCGCGATTTTCCATTTCCCATTTAATTAACATGGGAAACATTTTTTTTCAAACTTTGGAATTTGGAACTCTTCAACCGATTAAGGGGATTTTTTGGAATTTATCAGACTGATAAGACGAAGACATATTCTTGTAGGGAATTGAACGCACTACGTCTTATAATTTTTTTAGTAAATCTAGTCTTTCAAAAGTTATTTAAGGTTAAATTTGGACTCCAGACCAGAATTTTTGAGGTATTTTCACTTTTTTTGGTGAATCTGTCAAACTAATTGCAAAATTTTTACCTTAAATTGTCTTTTTCAGTCTTTTTGAAATTCTGAGAGTATCCTGTCCATTTGATCGGTAGTTTTTTCCAAAAATCCTTGATTTAGACGCTTTTCTTTGATATGAACATTTTAAATATTAATTTTTATTAGCAAACTTGATATTTCTTATCTATAATTATCTTTTCTACATTAATTATATCTAAATCTAAGTTAAAAATCAGAATTATAAATTGTTTTTGTTTAAAAATATTTTTTTAAACTATTTAATTATTGAAATACAATCTCACCAAAATTGATCTCATAATATTCAGTATGGATACAAAATCGTCTAAATCGAGGATTTTTGGACAAAACTACCGATAAAATGGACTGAGGATACTCTCAGAATTTCAAAAAAGACCTGAAAAAGATAATTTAAGGCCAAAATTTTGCCATTAGTGTGACATATTCACCAAAAAAAGTGGAAAAAACCTCAAAAATTATAAGAGACGTTTTTTGTAGTGCGTTCAATTCCCTATAAGAATAAATAATCGGTTGAAGAGTTACAAAATTCCAAAGCTTTGATAAAAAAATGTTGCTCATGTTAATTAAATGGGAAATGGAAAATCGCTATGAGTCCCGCTAATGAGAAAATTAAGAGCTGATACTTTCACAGGCGCATTTTTTCGACATCCTGAACAATATTTTCAGAGTAATTTTTGAAAAAAAAAATCGATTTTTTTGATTCAGTCTAATGGACTACATTATTAACACATTTTTACTCATATGTCTTTTTGATCTCTCGTACGTCTTCCGTCAATAACATGACGAATTACGAGTCCGGCCCTGCGCTACAGCACACGTTCGGAACCCTAATAATGGGTTGACACCCAGATTTTTACCATGTGACCCACAGATTGCATCGGCCTTGTATGCCAACACTTTTATCAGACTTTAAATTTTTAACACGCTTGACAATATTAGTTTTCCCGTATAGAATAACCACTATCACCAGTTAACAGAGAGATTTCCTGTGGTCATTGTGTGGGAAAGATACCAACGGGACGTTAAAATTCACATGAATTTTATTATAACATTTTGCTTATCGATGTTTTTACTAAAATAGTATCCTTTGTTATTGTAGAACGTTTCCAAAATGCTTTGCTTCAATAGTCGAATGTACCAAGTGGTTAATGCATTTAAAAATCATTCGTATAAACTGAATTTTCTGTTTCCTGGTTTTCCAAGTGCATGGCAACGTGCCAGCTATGAGTAAGTGTAACAGACTATCCCCAGTAGGTCCCTATTTTATAAACATAAACAAATATGCCTTATTTATATTATTTTAACCCAAAGCGAAGTGTTTCTTAAACTCTCGCTAATTGTAACGTCAACCGAGCATAATATAAACCGATAGTTGATTTGGTGTTGGATATTTCTGGGCGTGTGGCTCTTCGCCTCTGTTTTTTCTCATTCATATCAACCGTTATAAAGTTTAATTTTGTAGACTTCGCGTTGTTATAATACACGGACAATTATAAAAGCCACGATTCCAAGGAATCCCTGTTTACAATACAACGCGATGACGACTAGCTCTCGATCAGATATAAAACAAACCAACTACACATGTAACGATGAATCAACCACTTCACTGCTGAATTTTTGTATAAAAAACTATGAGTTTTTGGTAAAAGTGCTGCCATTTTTTTTACAATCAAAATTTTGCCAAACCTGCCGTGCAAGAACTGCATTTTGAGTTATACTTACTAACAGAATCTTTTTGGTTTTTTTGAGTTAGGATGAACGAAGAAGGTTCCCAGAAATATCAGCATTTTTCAAAAGAAAATAATATTTACTAAGGTACTTACTTAGGAATATACACATGTCAGTACTAAATATTGATATACGAGGTGTGTAAATTAAGTAATGAGACAATTTTTTTTATTTTTTCTTAGAATTGAATTACAATTCAGTATTGTCTCCTTCAAAATAACTTCCTTGAGAAGCCACACAGAGCTGGAGACGGTTCTTCCATTCCTCATAGCCAGTGGTGGAACTTATGAGTTCCAGCAAACAGCTGTAACTGAATAGCTGACTAGCTGAAGGCTATTCCAGTATATGTAGTGAAATAACCTTCAGCTGGTCGGTTACAACCGTTTGTATTTTTTGTGTGGTCCCAAAATGACGCCCCAATGTTTTCAAAATCGGGAAGAGAAAAAGTCACAAGAATTCAAGTCAAGGCGAATAAGCAGGCTGAGGAGCCGCAGAAATATTTTTACTGGCGAAAAACTCGTTTACGGAAATGGCTCTGTGACAAGGCGCATTACCGCAGTTCTTGGTCAGTATCTAGTTGTTCTTGATGTTTGGTCTCACACGCATGACCCTTTTTCAAAGTTTTTCAAGAACCTCTCTGTAACAGGGTTGTCATTTTTTTAAATGACTACCAGTATTTTTCTCTCAAAGAAAAGCCTTTTCTTTTTACTTACGATAATTCGATATGGTTACATAAATTTTCGCATAAAATACTTTTAAAGTTAACTCTTTGAAATATAAAAAAAGATAAAAATAAAAATACCGGTGAAGTTAAGAGGTTCTTGTTCATCAGACGTCATTTTTAATTTTCTCTATTTGTGTTCAATAATTTCTTATTGCTTTTACGATTTATAAATAAGTGATGGATCGCTTGAGTGAGAAGCAAAGAATTTAAATTTTAATAACGAGGGGATGTGGAGACATGCAGAGGTCCCAAGACCAAGTTTGTGTACTGTTTAATGAATTGTACCCCAACATATCTCCAATAAACCAGTCAACAATAAGCCGACTGGTAAAGAAATTTCAAGTAACTGGTAGTGTTAAGGATTCCGCTAAATCAGCTAGACCTAGAACTGCAACCAGGTGAGATAAAACGTTGGATGTCTTGCACACAGTGCGCGAAAATCCAATCCAATCATCCTGCTTCATCTCTGCCGAAGGTCTTGGCAACTCCTTTTGATGTTTCTCACCTATCAGTTACAAATTTATTTAAGCGAGAAAAATTTATGTCCATACAAACTACAACTTGTTCACGAGTTAAGCGAAGATGACTTCAATGGAAGGCATGAATTTTGTGGCATGATGGAAAAATGCAACAACAATAATAACTTCATTACATAATGATAATAACGCAAGAAGTATCCCTTTTTCAGATGCAGCTACATTCAATTTAAATTGTGTTGTTAATCGACATACCTAATAACCGTTACTGGTCAACTCAGAACCCTCATTGGTTCCAAGAAGGACATACTCAAAATACCCAAAAAGTTGTCCTTTCTTCTTACACGGAAATTTGAATTCTGAAAAATATTTA
Organism: Aromia moschata; assembly: GCA_029963805.1. NCBI lineage: Eukaryota > Metazoa > Arthropoda > Insecta > Coleoptera > Cerambycidae > Aromia > Aromia moschata. Next base: position 371,805 of record JAPWTK010000186.1, read on the forward strand.
GATCTGCTAAGAAATCATATCATTCTATCTTGCAGACTGTTGTTCCCGGGTGAAAATAATATTATTAATCAACAATTATGGTTTCAAAAGGATGGGACACCACCACATTGTATGGCAAATATCAAGGAATATTGAAATGCATAATTTCCAGCACGCTAGATAGGTAGAAGAGATTACAATAGAATGACCAGCGCGCTCCTCGGATCTAAATGCATTAGTTTTTTTCTGTACGGGTATTTAAAATGTAGAGTTTATATAAATCGACCAGATAATAGTGAAGACTTGAAACAGAAAATTTCAAATGAAATCCTGACCATTATTGAAGACTTTTCTGAAGAAGTTCCGGGACCGGCTTGGGCGTTGCTTCACGGAAAATTGAAGTCACTTTGAACACATTATTCGCTAACTATTGTTTTGGTGATTCATTAAAAAAAAAATAAGTCAATTGCATCAATCATCATAAATCAATTACATCCTTGAATGGGTACTGGAACCTTCGGCGTAGAAACAAAAAACTGGACGTTTTCCACGAAACACCGAACTACTACACTTTTCTCGAAGCGCGTTTCGCCTACTAACTTGGCATCTTCAGGAGAAGATTAAAACTAAATTCTAACCTACACACTTGCACTATTTATACTAAATTTGTTGCCACGATTCACTGAACCTTAACATCTGTCTTTGTTTATCAGAGCAAACAGTAGACTGGTGGGTATCGGAGCATTGTCCTTATTCATACCACTGTTACACTTAATGATTTCTAAACTTTCAAAAGCATCCAGCTGTACTGTTTGTTACATTTCTAATTAATTTTAAATTATTTATGTCTATCCTATGGTTGTTGTCAATAGCGTGTTGGGCAACACAAGATCTTTCTGTTCTGCCATATTTCAAATGAGCCTTGTGTTCTTTAAATCTAGTGAATATAGATCTTTTTTGTTTGCTCAATATACTTTTGATCACAGTCTTTGCAACTTATTTCGTATATTCCTGACTTTTCGTTATTGTCAATTTTGTCTTTGGGGTTACCCAAAAGCGTCTGTACTTTATTTTTAGAATTACAAATTAATATTAATATTTTTTAAAATTTTATCTAGTTCGCGGGTGAATTTAAGTTCATGTGGTACCGAAACAAATTTCGAATTGTTAGTATCTCTACACAAACGGTTCTCTTAAATGTATGCTTCCTTATTAACTTATCTATTAAATGGACTGAGTAACCGTTACTCTTAGCTATATTCTTAATTAATTTTTTCTCTTGTTCAAACCTCTCTTTACTGAGGGGAGAATTTACCAAACGGTGAATTAGAAAATTAAAACTCGAAAAGGGTGGTGTGAAGCGTTGGGAATATATCTAAGAGTCGCGGTATACATATATAGTCACTATATACAGTAAGCGGCACCCTAATGCGTACATAGCCGAATGAAGGGCAATTGATAATTTAACTTCTTTGTTGAGTAGATGTAAACATGAGGTAAGAACCAATCGCTAGCGCAGGCGTATAAAATGCATCCGGTTTGTCCGTATGGCTGTTTGAGTTAAAATTTGAAATACCATTTTATATTTTATTCTGGTCTAGTGCCTGATAAGAAAAGTGACTGAATTGACGAAAAAGTTCAAATAATTAAATGGTATTTTGGTGGTCGGTCTGTAAGGGATATTAAAACCATTTTTAACGAAAAATCTCCCAATAGGCCCTCACCGACGATATTAGCGATTAATCGGATCGTTAAAAATTTGGAAAAACATGGTTGTGTTTCACCTAGATCCCACAGAAAAAAATGCAGTTCCGGTAAATGACGAGGTTGCACAGAGGGACATAAATATTTTGGTTACTGTCAATGACAACCCAACATTGTCTGACAAGGCAATGGCTGAAATTGTAGATTCAAGTAGCCGCACGAAGTAACAGGCAGTTCTGTTTGCGATTCGCCGGAATTTTGTTCGCCGAAGCCGAACCATTGGACCGTTCGTTCTGCCTTGTTTCGCTATTGTCATATCAACATAATATTCCTATTAGATATTTTAAAATGGTTTCACAGCTGTTTAAAGTAATATTAACTGTTTAAAATTATTTCACAGTAGTTCGGTTGAAAAAAAGATAACAGTAAACTTTATTATACGATACGCAACGCAGTCTGAAAATTAAATTGGCTTATATTAATTGATCGTACATCAATGCATTTTGTAAATATAGGGTTTTTATAAAGACTTATCATGTAGAGTTAAGAGTTACAGTTAGTTCTGGCAAAGTTGATCTTTAATTTCCGCTAAGACCCCCTCTTAGTTTTATGTACAACCAATAAGAAACGTAAATAACTTCGAAAATAGTAAATCCCTTTCGAAGTTGTTGGACTCGTATTAAAGGGAAATCTTCAGTATATCTATTTGACTAACTGAATAATTTTGAAAAAAAAATTTCCTAGACATGAATAAAATCTAAAGTTGAACCAAAAATATCACGAAAATTCAAAATTCTACCATCCTTAGTATCGTTACCGTAAAAATCACTGTTCCTGAAATTTTAATAAAACACAGAGAGATCTAGAGGGATATTAATCCTAAATTTTTGTTGGAGTAATGTGTGGCGTACAGGGCTTTTTTGAATTTTCGTGATAGTTTTGGTTCAACTTTATATTTTATTCATGTCTAGGAATTTTTTTTCAAAATGATTCAGTTAGTCAAATAGATACACTGAAGATTTCTCTTTGATACGAGTCCAACAACTTCGAAAGGGATTTACTATTTTCGAAGTTATTTACGTTTCTTTGAAAACATTGAAATTTTACTTTTTTAGCGATATCTTTTCACACAATCGACATACCGCCTTCAACTTCGGCTTATTAGACGCAGAATATCACAAGCTATAATCCTGTCAGAAGCAAGAAAAAATCAAGGCTGTAATACAAAAATTATCAGAATTTAAGCAAACTTCAAAAAGTGGGCGTATGATAACTTTCGTTTCTTACTGTATATCAAATTCTAACTTATTTTCACTATTTCTAATAACTAATACATCTAAAAAATGGTAGCTGTTCATTGTGTCAAATACCGCGAAGATATCGTCCACATACCTGAACCAGACTAGGGAAATACTTGAATTTATCTTTTGCTTCTGTCTCAAATTTACTCATAAAAAGATTTGCAATGAAAGGTGACAAGGAGTTACCTATTGCCGTTCCCTCATGTTATTGAAAGTATTCACCATTATACTGAAAACCATTTTGATTCATACAAATACTAGTAATCCGAATGTATTCCTTAATAATTTTATTATTATCCTAAACCATTTAATTAGAGTAAAAAAAGTTGGTCTCCATAACAACCAAACGCTAAAACACAAAATTATTTCATGTTGACAAAAACATGGCAAATAAACTGATGAAAAACTTTTATTCAGGGAATTTTTTCACACATTTTTGCCACGCTGTAGACCAAATACGCCCTGTATTTATACGTAAAAACTCGCCCTGTATATTACGGAATAACTTAAAACGATTTTGCTTGTATCGTTTTTTATGTACTTCGTCATGAGAGTTAAGACATAATTTTTATTGTTGCATGAGATGACGTATTTCATAGTGTGTTGTTAGCTGGATGGTTAATAACCCGCAATGATAATAAGATTTAATAAAGTTAAAATGCTCCTAATTGAGTGTGATTATAAAAGAGCCTGCATTGTGTAAAAATGTCTACAAAAAAATAAGTTTTTATTGTAGCATCGTGTGAACAGGGTACGTGTCCGCTTTCAGATTGGATTATGTAATATATTCGGAATTCTCACTATTATTCTGGTCGGCATTTCCGGACAATCATTCTAATTGGTTAAATGACATATTGTATGTGACAATGACTCCGCCGTTAGTTCGGTTTAACGACACAAGGTTGTCGTAGAGCTGCCACATTTGTTAAACCGTAATGATACGCATACAGGGTGTCCACTTTTTCGATGAGAAGGTTGCATTGGTAACTTGTAACTGGGAATATGGAAGAGACCGATTAAATTAGAGGAAAACTGCGCATTTCGAGGCCTATGAAAGTGATTTTCAGGCTTCGGACTTTAGTGGTTTTGACCTTGAACGGCTGTCAAGTAGAGATCTGTTCATCGGATGTAAACCTTATTTTTTATTAGTGATAATTTTTTAGTATACTTATAAAAACCTAATATATTTGAATATACCTAGTGCAATTTTTCGTTTAAATAATAATTATCTGACAAAAAATGGCACACTGTACTTTTAGTTGGTGAAAACGTCATGAAAAGTCCAAAAAACCGGGTTTTGGCAGTTTTTGACATTTTTTTATTAAGACCTACTATTTTTTTCCGCTGAATCCGAAAAAAATAGTAACTTTTCGATAAAATGTAATCCAAGCCAAATAAATGCAAAAAACTGCCTAAACAACCGGTTTTTTTGGATTTTTTACGATGTTCCACCACCTAAAATTAAATTTAAGCAGCAGCACGTGAAAAACCGTCAGAAACACAAAAAAAAACATGGTCTTAAAAGTTGGCCGATGTAAAAGGTCCTAATGTAAATATTGATTGAAATATTCAATATTTTTTTCTGAGCGCCATTTGGAATAAAAAAAATAAAAAAAAAAATTACACATATTTGTAACAGAAACATGCAAGTCTGTGATTTTTTTCAAAACATTTGGTTGAAAATTGCGCCCAGAATCGAGAAAAAACGAAAAATTACACTTTTGAGGATAGGAGCTTCTACAGACGACCTGGAGGTCTTAAAATCTAGCTAAAGGAGTCTTTTTAGTTATACTTCCGACCTGCCAACCCAAAGGGCCGATTTGACCCCTTACCCGGCTATAGCCGTATATACAGGGTTTGTCCGGAAAGTAATGCCAGTGAGCTTTGAAAAATGGCTATTGGTTCTATGTGTACAAATCTTTAGAAACTTTCAAAATACATTCCTCCTGCGTCCTCACATCGGTTCCAGCGGGTCTTCCACGCATCAAAAGCCGCACGGTAGTCGTTTTCCGGAATCGCCTTTAAAGCGTCGGTGCAAGCCTTCTGAATGTTTTTCACCGATGTTTGTCGTGGTGAAGCTTCCAGGATTTTGAGATGTCTGGGCGGACGCGATTCACCCTGCGTTTCAGCCGCTTCAGCACCTAGACGTAAAACTTTCCGGTTACGGTTGTCCCCTGCGGAATGAACTCATGATGGACCAATCCCCGGTAATCAAAAAAGACAATCAGCATTGTCTTGATCTTTGACCTGGACATCCTGGCCTTCTTGGGGCGAGGGGAGTTCGACGTGTGCCATTTCGCACTTTGCCCCTTCGTCTACGGATCGTATTCAAAGACTCAACTTTCGTCCCCGATAATGACGTCATCAAGGAAAGCGGGGTTGTCTTCGCAGGTGTCCAAAAGTTCTTGCCAGGTTTCGACGCACCTCGCTTTTTGATCGTCCGTTAGCACTTTTGGCACGAGCTTCGCGCACATCTTCCTCGTTCCTAAAGACTCCGACACAATTTCGTGAACAATGGTTTTCGTAATGTCTAATGTTTCGGAAATTAAACGGACACTTAGACGACGGTCAGTGTTCAACAAGTCACGCACACGTTTCACATTGTCGTCGGAACTGGAGGTTGATGACCGTCCAGCGCGGTTCTCGTCGTTGACATCTTCCCGACCTTCTGCGAAGGCATTGTGCCACCGGAAAATTTGCCTGTCCGAAAGACAATCGACGCCGAAAGCCTTCTTCAACATTGGAATGGTTTCCGCAGCACTCTTCTCCAGTTTCACACAAAACTTGATCGCCATCCGTTGCTCAAGCGAACGTTGCATTTTTTCTTGCACCGGGTCACTGTAACGACTCTCAAAGAACGAGTGATGCGACCGCTACAACAACCGGTAGCCAACTGACGCTTGTTGAATCTTGTTGCCAGATCCTCCCTCCACAATCCCAGCACGTAAAGCGCGGGCTGGCGCGTACAGTCTCGGGAAAAAAATTCACATTCACAAATTTCCGGACAAACCCTGTATTATAGAGAAAAGTGATAAATTTTTGCACTTCTGTAAAGCCAGCATGGAATTTCGTTATTTTAATTTTTCCTTAAAAAATACGTTTTTTTTATACAATATTGTATATTACATAGTAAGTTGATGTAAAAAGTGGTGACTTGGACATAAATCTACCATAACAAAATATTTTATGTATTGTAAACAACTTTATGTATATACAGAAAATTTTTTTTATAAATAAAGCGTTTAAAACTGAAAATTTAAAAAAAAACTTTTTTTTTTTTTATTTTTTTTTTTAACGCGATGCCGCGAATGCACCAGCGAATGCCGATCCATTATACTATTGGATTTGCTTTGTATTTAATACACCTTAAATACTTATTCGGTCCACTGTGCCATAAAATGTTTACGACGTCGTTAAAATGATTTACGACTTTAGGCATTCTACTTGTTTAAGACGCCAGTGACGTGTATTTCAACTAGGTTTATTAACACAGACAATTTTTTGAGATTGTCTGGCTAAATGAGCATCATTTACAGCAAATTATATTACGGATATTAAGAGTTTTGTATGCAGGCTAATTTTAATCTCATATAGTGATTTGATTGAAAAACATTATTTTACAATTTTCGAATTTATAAAAGATATATGCACGCCCATGGAATCATAAAGTTGCACCGCTTTTTTTGTTCCCCAGGCGTATTTATCATTTTCAATTAAAAATAGAAGGACTATAACATTGTTATTGAAAAGAGGAGTTTTCAAACATGTTTACAAACATTTTAACATTATGTGCCCGGTGTATTCCCATTTGGACAAAGTGAGTTAAAGACCTTGTGTGTTAAAGAAATTAAATATTGCTTCTAATTTTACAATTTTAAAACACTTTTCTGACAAAAAAGACCACATAAGAAAGAATATTACAGGGGGACATTTTAACCTTTAGTAGGAAATAACTCGGCCGGTAAGCGAAAAAATAAAAAAAGTTGTATACAAAAGTTGTTGGGCAAGGAGGGGGACGCACGACAGTAACCTTAAATTTGACCTCGACGTTGACTTTGAGGGTTATTTGAAGGTCAGAACAACTTTTTCAAATGGAAACAACTATTGTTGACCCCGAATTTGAAAAGAGCGGGGAATTTTAATGAAAATGGTACTTGTCAACAAGGTCATGGCAAGGTCGAATGAAGGTCAAATTTTCGAAAATTGTTAAATAACGAGGGCTAGCTCGGTATAGGGATTGGAAACAGTAAAATTTTTCGGTTTTTAAGGTTATTTCAAGGTCAAAGTGATTTATCAAGCGTGAAACCCTACTTTTGACCTCTGATTTGAAATGTTTAATATCAAGGTCATTGGTATCAGGAAGTGACCTTATTCGACCCTGACAACTTTAATCAGAACCAAACTCTTTGTGGACAATTCCCTGGCTATAAAAAAAGCAAATCAGCATGCATTTGATCTTCGACTTGCTCATTCTTGCTTTTTTGGTCTTGGTGAGCTCGAAGTGTGCCATCCCATGCTTTGGCGCTCGGTTTCCGGGTCGTACTCAAAAAGTCTCATAAAATGGACATTTTCAATCGTTCCAAAAAGTCAAGAGGCCTTTCTCTCCTGATGTCCTTTTGTTCTTGCGAAAAGTTTTTTGGAACTATTTTTGCGGAGATTCTTCTCATTCCCAATTCGTTAGTTAAAAATCTGATGAACAATCGACTTCCCTCGAGAGCCTTAACCACCAAAAAACGAGACACTTGAAAAAAACGCTGTCTCCGTAGGCGTATTGAAATTTTGCAAAAGTATCCGTTGCGCTGTGTTCGAGTCCGAAGCAAAACCTGATAGCACACCGTTGCTCAAAATTAATGTCACTCATTTTTAAAACGCGCTAGAAAAAAAAAACGGTTTTCGATAACAGCCACAAAGAACAAACGAATGACTAACAAGTTCAAACTTGTACTGACGGTGCATGTTAACATACTGCCCTTCCAAGTCCCGTCTCCGCAGTGTTGGTAGATTGTCGCTATATACATTGCCAGTCTGATTACTTAATTTACACACCTCGAATACTTCATACAAAATAAAAACCGATGCACGTCATCAAACACGTATTTAAGTTTTAGACCGCAGTGATGCCAGATTATTATAAAATTATTCAGTAATAAGAAATAATTTTGACTAGTATTTGGATGGATTATTTGTGTTTGTTTATTGTTAAATGACTTATTTTTTCAACATTGAAAAGAGAAATAATTTTAAAAATATATATATTTTAAAAGATCATTGGTTGGTGCATAAATATGCAAGTACCAAAAAGAGCAGGAAACATTGCTTGTAAATGATACTAAATGTGTTTTTTTAATGAGAGGAAAAATTACTAGAAAAAGGCACAAGGGATTTTGAAATTTTTAAAAGATGTATAAAAGATTTTCTCACACCATTCAATTACAAATACTGCAATGTAGTTTTTTTACATAAATATCAATTATAAATGTTACGAGTAGTACTTGTATGTAATGCTAGAGTATTTGTGTATCTCTTGGTATGGTTACGCTTTCTAGGTGATTTTAAAAGTTAAACAATATATTGGACTGTAGTTTTAATTACCTTTAATTGTAGTATATTTAAATTATCTTTCTAACAAAAAACTGGACGTTTTCCACGAAACACCGAAGTACTACACTTTTCTCGACGCGCGTTTCGCCAACCAAGTTGGCGTCTTCAGGAGAAGATTAAAACTGAAACTTGGTTGGCGAAACGCGCGTCGAGAAAAGTATAATAGTTCGGTGTTTCGTGGAAAACGTCTAGTTTTTTGTTTCTACACCGAAGGTTCCAGTACCCACTCCAGTATCTTTCTAACAACTGTTAATGGTAGCAATGGACCATTGTCGTAGCATTCTTTTTCAAAATAGCGTATCAGATGCTAACTCTTATCTGAAAGTCTGACAACTGTAACACTTTTATTGTTCTAAAAATAATTCAGATTCAATAAAACATTCAATTATAGTTTTCATTTCAATATAATTGAGTGGTGGTATCACTGCACACATTTAATAGCGTCGTCGGTGACGTGCATCGGTTTTTATTTTGTACAAAGTATATTATATTCGTATGTATGTTGTATGTATGTACGCTATTTCTGTAACAAAACAATGCATGTGTCCAGTGTCCATAAGAAAAACAAGAGTTGAGCGTCGCGGCGCCTAGCCTCAAAATGATAAATTGCTGCATCACGTTATCCTACAAAGAATTTGACCTGAAGATTATTTTGTCTAAATCCTACGGTTGGCGAGTTATTTGTAAGATTTAAAAATAACGTCTATAAGTATTTTCAGTATTTTTCAGAAATTACAGAAAATTTTACAAATCTGAACACATTACGAGGTGTGGCTATTAAATAACCGGACTGCTGTCATAACACTTTTTATCTCGCTATTTACCAATAATTACAGTAGCAACTTTTTCACCTTCAGTGTTACTCCTGTTGGCGATCTCTACACCACTCCATATGACTTTTCCATTGTTGAAAGCAGTGCTGGATGTCCGTTTCTGTCAGCTGGTTCACAACCTCCGTCCTTTTTGCTTTATTTGCTTCCACACTTTCGAACCTTGGCCTCTTCAGTGTCACCGTCTCTAACAAGCCTGGATCAGTGTCAATGTTGTTTAGAATGTCAGCGTAAATGTTGATTCTTGATTCCTTTTGCGCCGGAGTGAGGAGTTTTGGCACCATTTTTGTGCGCAAACTTTGCGCGTGTATAACAATTCATGTAAAATCTGGCGAACACATTCTTTGTCGATTCCTATTATTTCAGCAAGCCCTCGGATGTTTAGACGACGATCTTCGCGGATTATTAAGTTACCAATTTTTTCAATGTTTCGTCCGAGGGCCGTCCGGGGCGCGGATCGACTTGTACGTCCCTTATTGCTTTTAAACCGTTTAAACCATTCAAAAACTCTTGTGCGGGATAAACGTTCATTCCCGTACACTTCTTTTAACATTGCATAAGCTTCTGTAAAAGTTTCCTCCAGTTTAACAAGAAACTTGAGATTAACCCATTGCTCCATCTGCATACTTGACATTTTTTCGACGCGTGGTCCTTCGGGCGGGCCGGGGGGGGGGGTCCCCCCCCCCCTTTTTTTTTCTCTGGGGTGGGGTGTTGGGGGGGGGGGGCGGGCGCCCCCCCCGGGTTTTTCTTTTGGTGTGTGGGGGCCCCGGGGGTGGGGGGGGGGGGGGTGGGGGGGGGGGGGGGGGGGGGGGCGCCGCCCCCCGGGGTGGGGGGGGGGGGGGGGTGTGGTCCCGGGTGGTGGGGGGGTTTTTTGTTTTTTTGTGGGGGGGGGGGGGGGGGGGGGGGGGGGGGGGGGGGGGGGGGGCGCCCCGCCGGGGGGGGGGGGGGCCGGGGGGGCACTGTTCTAAGGAAAGCCTGTGTGCGTAGACTAATTCAAACGACTGGTACAGTCAAAATGCACGACCCACTGACTTGTCCAGCGAGCTCAGGTTGGGGAAAGTATCACCAGACACAGTTCTGTTCAAACTTGTCGCGACACGCTTGCAGCGCGCTGGTAGCAGCATCAGTTCGCTTATTTAATAGCCACACCTCGTACTTTCACCAATGATAAAATGCCCAGTTTTTCTTAAATTTAATCGACCTCGTTTCTCTCACAGTTTAGAAGTAGCAATGCAATCCTAAAAGCGGACACCCTGTATAGATCACACATGTGTTTTATTTTCTGTCGTTTATTTTTAACTTTGTTTTTGTCTTGCTTGTTGCTGACAAAGGTTTCGGAAGTTCTATTTTCATTCGCGTGCTTATAGATGATTTGTGGGTATAAAAGAAGACAAGGCAAATGTCTGGATGAATACAAAAAAAGCCGTTTTAAATTTGTTATACGTCCAGTGTCACCGTATTTAAGTATGTATAATAGATTATTTGAGGTGCCAGAGGCCACAAAGAAGCAGGCACGCCGCAAAACAGTTTTTGAGAAAATTATATTACGCTATTGTTTACAAAGTTTCAAATAATAAAATCTTATTTGCTCATATGAGGTTAACATTTAGAACAGGAAACATAAAATAAAAAATAAAACAAAAGCGTAAAAATACAGTAAGCAACGAAAGTCATCACACACCCACTTTTTGAAGTTTGCTTAAATTCTGATAATTTTTGTATTACAGCATTGTTTTTTTTTTTGCTTCTGACAGGAGTATAGCTTGTGATATTCTGCGTCTAATAAGCCAAGTTGAAGGCGGTATGTCGATTGTGTGAAAAGATATCGCTAAGAAAGTAAAATTTCAATGTTTTCAAAGAAACCATTGTAAAAAACAAAGTAATGAATGTACAGAACAAAGTAAATAACTTCGAAAATAGTAAATCCCTTTCGAAGTTGTTGGACTCGTATTAAATGGAAATCTTCAGTGTATCTATTTGACTAACTTAGTCATTTTGAAAAATTTTTTTCCTTGACATGAACCAAATCTAAAGTTGATCCAAAAAATACCACGAAAATTCAAAAAAGCCCTGTACGCCACACATTACTCCAAACAAAAATTTGGGATTAATATGCCTCTAGATCTCTCTGTGTTTTATTAAAATTTCAGGAACAGTGATTTTTACGAAAACGATACTAAGAATGGTAAAATTTTGAATTTTCGTGATATTTTTGGTTCAACTTTAGATTTTGTTCATGTTTAGGAAATTTGTTTTCAAAATGACTCAGTTAGTCAAATAGATACACTGAAGATTTCCCTTTAATAGGAGTCCAACAACTTCGAAAGGGAACTACTATTTTCGAAGTTATTTACGTTTCTTTGAAAACATTGAAATTTTACTTTTTTAGCGATATCTTTTGACACAATCGGCATACCGCCTTCAACTTCGGTTTATTAGACGCAGAATATCACAAGCTATAATCCTGTCAGAAGCAAAATAAATCAATGCTGTAATACACAAATTATCAGAATTTAAGCAAACTTCAAAAAAGTGGGTGTATGATGACTTTCGTTGCTTACTCTGTGTTGAATAATTCTAAATTATACAAGATCATTTAAGAAATTGTGGTTTACCTCTCCTCTTTTATATATTAGTAAACATTGACAAATAAGAACAGAAAGAGCGATCAGTTATTATAATATGAAATACGTGGGTCGTTCTAAAAGTTCTCAGAATGACAACGAACACAAAATATTTAACCCTTTGCGGCATACATTTTTTTTATCAAACTTGTTACTCGGGGGTGTTTGGGGGCGCTGATCGCGAATCTGAACTCACAATTTGAAAATTTTCAAATCCAATATAGCGGATCAAATTTGGTGGACCCAATATGGCGTATATAAAATGCTAAAATTTATATATTTGCATGATTTACGTAGAACTTTTTATGGAGTTGCTGATCACGAATATGAACTTAGAATTTCAAAATCCTCTAATCCAAAATGGCGGGTCAAATATAGCGTATCCTTTACAGCATTCACACTTTTTATACCCAACTTTTAACTATTTATCTAAATTTGTATACGACGATCAAAATCATCCTCTGCTAATTGATGGGTCAATCGAAGGCTAACGTCAAGATCTCGTTCTACCTGTCGTGTTGTTGTACAGGGTGCGGCAGCATAACTTCCTTTTTTCAAAACTTAATAAAACATATTGTATGAATCAGAAAACTTTTATTTTATTTTACAATGTAGGCGCATACCTAAAGTTTTATTTACTATCTTTCCATTCTAAATTGAAAATAGGTAGAAAAAAGCAAGGTTGTCAGATTTTTTTTTTCTAAAATTGCTAAGCTCACTATACAAGTATACTTCATACTTCAGTAAACTGTTAGTTCGTGACGTTCTTAGAAAGCTAGTTTGGAAATATTTTTAAAAAAAATACATAGATATAAATTTATTAGTTAGCATTAAAATAAAGCTTTAAAAATGCTGGAAAAAATAATTATAAATTAAAACAACTTTATGTATATTACTATACTCAAGAAAATTTTAAAGAGCCGGCAACCCGCTGACCGGCCAACTAGCCGGCCGCTGGTGGCGCAACGTAACCCACTGTCGATAAACCACTTTGCATATAATACATTGCTAATATTTGTTCGGTCCACTGTGCCATCAAATTTTAACGATGTCGTTAAAATGATTTACGACTTTATGAATTAGGAACTTAAACTACTTGTCTAAGACGCCAGTGACGTGTATTTCAGCTAGGTTTATTAACACAGACAATTTTTTGAGATTGTCTGGCTAAATGAGCATTATTTACAGCAAATTATATTACAAATATTAAGAGTTTTATATGCAGGCTAATTTTAATCTCCTATATTAATTTAAATGAAAAAAAATATTTCACAATTTTCGAATTTATAAAAGATATATGCACGCCCATGGAATCATAAAGTTGCACCGCTTTTTTTGTTCCCCCAGGCGTATTTATCATTTTCAATTAAAATTAGAACCACTATACATAGTTTTGAAGATCATATCAGGTAGGTGACGTCCCCCATTTTCCATACACTGAGTAAACCGATGTCTGGCGTTTGTCGTGACTCTTGCCAGCATATCAGGCGTTATGTTGGCAATTTCTTCCTGGATGTTGGTCTTCAAATCTTGTAGGGTCCTTGGACGGTTCACATAAACACGGGATTTTAAAAAACCCCATAGAAAAAAATCGCAAGGGGTCAAATCCTCAGGCTCACACGCGTTCCTCCGACAATTGAAGTCACGTTCAGAAAGTTCCTGCACAATCGCCATCTTGTAAGGATGGAAATGAAGATCTTCATGAAGAATTCTCCTCACAGAACGATCTGATAGTCCAAGGGCAGACACATGTTGGCGCGCAGAACGCCGTGGTGATCGCAACACTGAAGCTCTCACTGCCTCAATGTTCTCAGGTGTTCTAATAGGCCGAGGGACTCCAGTTCTTCGTCTTGTCGCACTTCCAGTTTGTCTAAACGTAGTGACCCACGCAACAATTGATTTCCGGTCCGGGACAGCGGACAACGGGGCTAAATTAAAGTGATTCCGAAAGGCGCGCTGGGTTGCGATCACAGAATATCCGCTCGAAAAGTAGGCCTCAACGGCAAAAGCACGCTCCACAGCGTTCCAACGCATGATGGCGACTGAACTGTGTCAGGACAAAACTTTAAAGTACTGCCTCTCGAACAAGACCATTAGCGCTCCGCTACGACAACAACCGACTGAATGGCGCGCATTTTAAAAAAGGAAGTTATGCTGCCGCACCCTGTATGATGATTAGTGCCCGTGGGTTAATAATATATTCTTTAGGTTAATAATAATAGGACCGGTCTTAACGCGGCTTGAATATTGGTTAACGAGCCGTCTAAAAAAATGACAATTAAATAAGGTTATAAATTTAAGATTAAGATTATAAGAACTTTTTTTTTGCTCGGCCAACTTCGATGACTTTTTTTTTGGAATCTCGTTATATGTCACATTAATAAAGTACACCGTCAACTCCTGTATGTATGCCACACTCTAAGTTACGGCACGTGCCAAATCTTGAGTCGCGAACGTGAACATGATTTACACTTACGTTTAGTATTAATTAACCTGCGCTGGTCGATGCATCATTCGTGTACACGAAACGTCGAATAAGTTTGTAAAAATGTCGGGACAGCGTCCGTCGCATAGCACCGTGGAGCGGTGGATAAACAATTTTGCGGAACTGACCTTTAATGGCAGTAAACTTCGTTTTACTGTGTGTGACAGTGTCTTGATGTGGCACGTAAAAACAGATGTTTTGCAGCACGATAAACCTATGTGACTTAGTATTGACGAATCAACGGCTGTTAAAGGACAGCACATAGCCAGCGTAGTGGTTGGGGGACTGGATGAGGCAAAAGCCATGGAAGTGCATTTGATAGCTTCAAGGACATATACTAATATAATCCATGTTACATGTTTGGCACATGGCAGTGGAGCCAATTGTGACTCGTTGGAGCACATGGGTACAGGAATATATTTTAAGTGACAGGCACCAGAGCTTAACTCCTGAACATATGGAAGAGTTATTGATAACACAGCCACACAAAAAAAAAACGACTTTCGGGCCCAGAGGTCATACCATGAGTACTATACGTTTTTTTGGGTCGCTGAATCCAAATCCGTGGTCCTTTTAACCCCAACAGCTCAGGATTTTTCATAATCTCAAAAAAATCAATATTCTGAACGATTAAACCATGTAATAGAAAGTTTGTCTTAAAAACGACAGATTTTGCAATAGAAGACTGAAAGTAGTTACCGAAGTTATTGCAACGCTTTAATGAGAATGTCTGGTTACGAGTTGAAGATCAAAAACTGCGAAACTAAGCTGTTGGATTTTCATAAAGATTCGTTTATTGTAACTCTATTCTACATTTATAAGTTGAACATTATTTCCTTCTATTAGCGCGTTTTTTTATTGCGATAGCGAGGGACGTGTTTTTTTCCACTAAAAAAAGATAAATTTAGAGATTGCGTTTTTTATATTGTTTCTCCAAAATTTGCCCTACCAATCCCCTACATGTTGAACACCAAGTTAATGATAAAGACCTAAGCTTTCATGCAGTGCAATAAAAATAATGAAAACAATTGTTTTCATTATCTACATGCGTTTTTCTAAAGCGATACACAAGATTATATTATATTAGAGTAAATTATTGATTTTTCGCAAAATACCAGCAGTTTGAAAAAAGAAAATCAAATTTTACGAAAAATATATATATATTTATTTGTTTATAAAAACCATAATTTTTAACCGATCGATTATAAAATCGTGTGTACCGCTTTACATAATTTATCTAAGAAGCTACAGTCAAGATTTCAAGTCGATCAGATAAAAGTTGCACGAATTATACTGCCCACCGGTTTGAAAGACATGTTTTCGAAGAAAACGCGTTTAAAGTTTTAAGACGTATTTACTTCATGAAATTTTCAAAATACAGGCATGTTAATTTGTCTACCTTTAGTCTGCTATACCAGGACCATATTTATATCATAATTTCCAAATTATCGATCGGGCCGCAGATACTCCAAAATGCTAGGCTATATGATACTAAAAATACCGGAGCAGAGCGGTAATTTCGAACATTTCGGAGCGACATAGTTGTTTCACAAATTAGGTTAAAAATAATTATTGTTAAACATTTTTCCCATCAATAATTCCCTTTGGATGTCATTCTTGGGATGTTTTTACAACATTTAAGAAGACAAAAATTTGAAAAAAAATTCCAGAGGGGTCTAACCCCTTAACATTTTCCGAAATACGCATGGCTTTTGAACACACTGCATTTGAGTTATTATGGTAACATATACGTACACTCAACATCCACATATCCGAACTCCAAATTTCCGAACTCACGATATTTCCGAACTTTTTCTCACGATATTTCCGAACTTGTACTTCCACACAACCGAACTTGTCGCTGATTGGTTGACGACAAAAAAACCGCGAAATTTGAAATGAGAAAAGAATGTAAACACAATAATGCGATTGTTATCAAACATTTCGATTGCACACCTGAGACAGGTTCTACAAGAGTTCTTCTTTGTACAAACCAGTGGAAAACACTTATTTCAAATGGCGTATCATAAGCACAGTATATACTGTGTCATAAGTACCGGTGCACTTTTTTTGTGTCAATCCGTCCACTCAATTTTCGTCTTTTTTTGAACTTCCGACAAGTAAATTTCTTTTTTCCCAAGAATTTCTGCCACTAACGATTTACAAATATTGTACATCTTACATAGATCAACATTTTTAACACCATTTTTTGCGTGATTTATAAGATTCAGCTTTTGCTCCAAGGTTAGCCTCTTAGCAGGCTCTTTTCTCTGCAAATAAACAGTACAATAATGTTTGTATTGTATCACGGTTTTCTTAAAAATACATATTTTCTCATCATTTTTCATTTCAGTTTTAAATTATTATAGGTTACGTCAACAAAATGTTCAATAAAACAAACCTTTACTTTGAATTACAAAATAATTACCTGCATCACTCTCTCCTTTGCACCTGACATTTTTTTTTTGTTTAAAAAAAACGTTCTTTTATTAACATGTACACATGTATGTACGTATTACATTTGCTTAAAAACCTCGAAAAACAAAGAAAAGTACTAGAATGAGCCAGAAAAACCCTTTGCGCATGCGCCAGCAGTTCGGTTATCCCGAGGTGACGAGAGTTCGGAAATGTGGAAGTTTGCGGAACGGAAAAGTTCGGATATGTGGATGTTGAGTGTATATGGTTTAGCGGACATACATTTTGAAAATGGACACTTACGTTCCTTTTTTTCGTTTGATTTTAGCTTTAGTTATACTTTTTTTATAATATTTTTTCTGAACCACTTGAAATGAATTGACGAGAATAACAGAAAAACCTCCCGAAGACGAAACATGTAGCAACTTCTAGTAGGTTCTTTAGTATGTACGCTCTAAATATTTATCAAACCGTAACATAATTATCGAAGCAATAAACAATTTAAATACGTGAATACACTTGCAACGGGTAAGGTTATTATATCAATTAACATGAGACGTGCTACTCTGTCAGCATAACTGTGTCCATTCACGTCGCACATTGCATTATTATTATTTCCATTCATCTCGGAAGATAGTAATTAGCAACTAATACTTCTTTTAATTTGAGGCCAGCGCGTCGTGTGTAGATCGTAAACCAAAACCGTATATACTAATTTTATTTACAGTTTTAAGGTAGGGGAGAACGGTGCAACGTTGTATTTTTGCAGCGTGCAAGCATGAAATTTGTTTCAAGTGTGAAAATTGAGCAAAATAGAGGTTGAAAGGGGTGCAAAACGTTAATTAAACAATATACGCAACTTTTTAAGCCGAAAGTCTGTTTCTAGGGGGTTTTGAGGTTGTTGCTTTCAAATCTCAATATGCCAAGAACAGAATATTTTTTGCAGGCATGAAAATCCTGTATGAAAGAGTGTAAATTTAATAAATCACGCAATTTTTTTTTTTCAATAAATTAAGAATTTTTTTTAAGAAAAAAAATTACGTAATTTATTAAATTTACATTCTTTTATACAGGATTTTCATGTCCGCGAAAAAAAGTATTATGTTCTTGGCATATTGAGATTTGAAAGCAGCAACCTCAAAACCCCCTGGAAACAGACTTTCGGCGTAAAAGTTGCGTATACTATTTAATTAACGTTTTGCACCCCTTGCAATCTTTATTTTGCTCAATTTTCACAGTTGAAACAAATTGTATGCTATGGACATGTTAAAATTTGAAATCAGCAACATCCAGAACTCCAGGAAATATAATTTTGGAATGTGCCACACCTTTCCTTTGCTAAATTGGCAAAGCAGAAAGGAAAACTGTTGACTCTAGCTCCGGCAGCACAGCGGTTAAGGGGTGGGTTCCCCTGGTATTAAAAATTTTGATTGTGCTTAGGGCGCCAGATATTTTTGAATAAAGAACACCCAAAGTTACTATTATTTGATAACGATAACGATAAGTAAATTGAGAGCTTTCTTGATATGGACGGAGAAAGAATAAAATTCGAATATAAAACAATAACAAATATATTACTTTGCAATTTACAATGGTGTAGATGAACCCAATAAAAAAAAAACAGTATTTGAGCGGAGCACTGATTGTACAAACTTTCCTTGGACCGGCAGGGTACGACAAAACAGTCTTACTTAACGTAGCTCTCCCTGGGTGCAGCGTAGAGTTGCCTTGTAGGAGGTAGAAGGGACGTTATTCCAGTTACTACTAGCAGTCCTGCGTCGGTTCGTAGGTTATACTTCTCGAAGGTCTCTACTGCACGTACGCCACTGGTTGGTCGATGGTCGGTGTTCTTTACCCTTAGTGCTTGCCGTTTGTCAAGAAGGTGGTTTACATCTAGAGAAAAAAACAATCAGTGCTGTTCTAATAATGGTTCGAAAGCAGTGAGTAATCTAAAAAAAAACGAACGTCGTGACACGTTCCGAAACACCGAACTACTATACTTTTCTCGACGCGCGTTTCGCCAACCAAGTTGGCATCTTCAGGAGAAGACTAAAATTAAATTTTATCCTACACACTTGCACTATTTACATTAAATGTGTTGCCACGGTTCATTGAACCGTAACTGTCTTTGTTTATCAGAGCAATTAGATATATTCCCAACGATTCACACCACCATTTTCAACATAAAATGGCAAGTTTTAATTTTCTAATTCACCATTTGTTAAATTTCCCCCTCAGTAAAGAGAGGTTTGAACATGAGAGACAATTAATTAAGAATATAGCTAAGAATAACGGTTACTCGGTCCATTTAATAGATCAGTTAATAAGGAAGCATAAATTTAAGAGAACCCTGTACAATTCCACGAATTTTCGTAGAGATACTGACAATTCTAAATTTGCTTCGTTACCATATGAACCTAAATTCACCCGCGGACTAGATAAAATTTAGAAAAATATTAATATCAATTTGGTTTATAATTCTAAAAATAAACTACAGACGCTTTTGTGTAACTCCAAGGACAAAATCGACAATATACGAAATAAGTTGTAAAGATTGTGATCAAAAGTATATTGGGCAAACAAAAAAATCTAATTTGACTAGATTTAAAGAACACATAGCTCATTTGAAATATGGCAGAACAGAAAAATCTTGGGTTGCAAAACACGCTTTTGACAACAACAATAGGATAGACACATAGTTTAAAATTAATTAGAAATGTAACAAACAGTAGACCGTTGGATGCTTTTGAAAGTTTAGAAATCATTAAGTGTAACAGTAGTATGAATAAGGACAATGGTCCGATACCCACCAGTCCATTGTTTGCTCTGATAAACAAAGACGAAACTATTTAAGGCGGAACATTTTACTTTGGGAGTAAGTTTTTTTTTCATCCATTTTCTTCAAAAACTACACCTTGTATTGTTTTCGTACGACGTACCGTTTTAGAGAAAAACGGTGTTTTCCTAAATTGTGGATCACTTTTAATTCCGAAGTCAAAAATTGCGTAGGCTGTGGAAAACATAACAGCGATCACAGTGTCCGTGACAAATATATCAAGCAATATTCAGTTTGTTTTAAGTTTGTTTGGATTGTAATACTTTTTAAAAACATGGAAAAAGGCCTCACATTCAGGGAGCTCTAACTCCATTAGGAATAATAATCTGATAATTTGAGCTATTTGGTCGAATTATGAGTAAATCTGGAAAAATTGTATGTGAAAGTAGTAATTCCATTGGCAGAAATTTTTCATTAGTAACATCTAAATTGCTTGGGATACGAAGTCGGTTGAATTGAGGAAAAGTGCAGATTTTGTCAAATTCCCGGTATAAAAATAGTCCTGAAAAACTAAAATACGGTTCTGGAATTTTGCATTTCCGGATACACATATGTATGTCTATAATACTTTTTTTTTATTTTGACTTAAGGAATTAATCCCGATCCCGAAATCTTTAAAAAAAATTTTCGGACACCCTGTATATGGGGCATTTCACGCCAACTAAGTGAGGTCAAAAAAAAATTATGTTTGAAACATATCAGAATCGATAATACTTGCTAAAAAACTAACTTCTAAAATTTTAGATTTTTTTGTGCCACAAGGAGAGGGATGGTGAGGGTGAGAAAATAAAAATTTTCGTTTCGACTCTAAACTCTCAATTTTTCTCGGTAAAAATGAAAAAAATTAAAAAATGCAATGCAAAAAAAGTTGCAATGGTTTTCGATGTGTTTTTTTTGCATAGAATACGATAAAATATTATCAAAATTATTGGGGGTAGTTTTCACCCTTATTTTGAGGATTGAAAGTTTAAAATCGAAATTTCGAAAAGTATGACACGATTTTTTTTCAATTTTTTTTTAAATTTCTTTTCTTTTTTGTACTTTCGATTAATTTTTAATTCATAATGGGCGTCTACCAGGAACTGGCCCAAAGGTGAAAAAAACGTGGTTTTAGCGTATTTTCTCATCCTGTGAGATAGTAAATGGCAAATGAATAATATATTCCAAGGTTTTTGGGGTCGCTAAAACCCCAAAAAAAAAGGCTAAATTTTGAAATTTAAAAAATACCGTCGTATTCTACGGGAAATTTTAAGACGTTAGATCCGTAATCAGCGACCCCAATAACCTTGGAATGTATTATTCACTTGCTATTTACTATCTCACTGGATGAGAAAATACGCTAAAACCACGTTTTTTCACCTTTAGGCCGTTTTTTTGGGCCAGTTCCTGGTCGACGCTCATTATGAATTATAAATTAATCGAAAGTACAAAAAAAAAGAAATTAAAAAAAAATTGAAAAAAAAAACCGTGTCATACTTTTCGAAATTTCGATTTTAAACTTTCAATCCTCAAAATAAGGGTGAAAACTACCCCCAATACTTTTGAAAATATTTGTATCGCATTCTACGCAAAAAAAAAACATCGAAAACCATTGCAACCTTTTTTTATTTTTTTTTCATTTTTTACCGAGAAAAATTGAAAGTTTAGAGTCGAAATAAAAATTTGTATTTTCTCACCCTCACCATCCCTCTCCTTGTGGCTCAAAAAATTTTAGGGAAGTTAGTTTTTTAGCAACTACTATCGATTCTGATGTTTCAAACAATTTTTTTGACCTCACTTAGTTGGCATGAAATGCCCCATATACACGTGATGCATTTTACTCCGGTTTCCCCTATCACCCGTAGTTTCGCAATCATGAGGTAATAGCCGTACAGTTATGCTTGATTGATGCATTTGAAAAAAATATTCAAAGTAGCAGAACGCAAACAAGATGTATGTAGACAGAGTCAATATTACAGAATTTATTAACACCTGAGAGTAGTTCCAAGTAATTTCAAGCACTAGTATTTATTTCCGGGTTAAGTTTCTATCTGGAACTAGCGCAGGCTAATTTTGTTCGAATTGTTCGAATAAAAACGATGACTAGTATGCGAAGTATTTGAACACCGTAAGATATTTTTACTGGCTCATGACAATGGATTCCAATTGGGTCTCAAACCAACACCTTTAGTGCTGTAGATGCATATGCTGTTATCTTCGCCATTAATAGATAGTCTTTTTAAATTCAGAGTAACTGAATCAAAATCAAAATGACCTCGTCACACATATGACATAGTAACAATGGGACATAGACGTAGCAACACTGCTGAGACGGGACTTGGAAGGACGGTAGGTTAACATGTAATTCATCTTCAGTACAAATTTGAACTTGTTAGTCATTTTTTGTCCTTTGTGACTGTTTTCGTAAACCGTTTTTTTTCTAATGCGGTTTAAAAATGAGTGACATTAATTTTGAGCAACGGTATGCTATCAGGTTTTGCTTCAGACTTGGACACAGCGCAACAGATACTTTTGCAAAACTTCAGCACTCCTACGGAGACAGTGTTTTTCAAGAGTCCAGGTTTTTCGGTGGTTTAAGGCATTCTCAGAAAGAATTGGTCGATTGAAAATGAACCACGGAGCGGAAGGCCTTCATCTTCAAGAACCGATTAAAATGTCGATATAATACGGGGTCTTGTGCGTTCAGATCGTCAGTTAACGACAAGAATGACCGGGAAAGATTCATCAGATTATGACTAACGAATTGGGGATGAGAAAAATCTGCGCAAAAATGATTCCAAAAAAACTTTCGCAGGAACAAAAGGACATCCGGAGAGAAAGGAGATTCCAAAAAGTCAAGAGATCTTTTGGAAGAAAGGTGTCTTGAATTTTTGGAATCGATTGAAAATGATCCCCATTTTATGGAACGTGTCATTACTGGTGATGAAACTTGGGTGTTTGAGTACGACCCGGAAACCAAGCGCCAAAGCATGAAATAACAGATTTCAATCTATCCAAGACCCAAAAAAGCAAGAGTGTGCAAGTCGAAGATCAAATGCATGCTGGTGTGCTTTTT
This sequence comes from Aromia moschata, assembly GCA_029963805.1. Classification (NCBI taxonomy): domain Eukaryota; kingdom Metazoa; phylum Arthropoda; class Insecta; order Coleoptera; family Cerambycidae; genus Aromia; species Aromia moschata. The sequence continues at coordinate 394,635 of JAPWTK010000186.1, forward strand.
TGATAGCCAGGGAATTGTCCAGAAGGAATTGTGCCCGCAGGCCAAACAGTAAATCAACACTTTTACAGACAGGTTCCTGAAAAACTTCGAAAAAGGGTCATGCGTGTGAGACCCAACATCAAGAACAACTGGATGTTGCATCACGAGAATGCGCCTTGTCAGACAGCCATTTCAGTAAACGAGTTTTTAGCCAGTAAAAACATTCATGTGGCTCCTCAGCCTCCTTATTCGCCTGACTTGAATCCTTGTGACTTTTTTTCTCTTCCCGAGATTGAAAAATCACCGGAAGGGACGTCATTTTGGGACCATAGAAAACATTCAAACGGCTGTAAGGCTATTCCAGTATATGAGTTCCAGTACTGCTATGAGGAATAAAAAAACCGTCTCCAGCGCTATGTGGCTTTCCAAGGAAGTTATTTTGAAGGAGACAATACGTTGTAATTCCATTCGAATAAAAAAAAATAGCCTCATTACTTAATTTACATACCTCGTATGAAACTGCACTTTAGAGAGAGTACTTTCGAGCCAAGGCATTAAACGTTATAATGGCATATACACGGTGGAGACTTTAACTGGAATATATTCGCTAGCGGGGTGGTGAATGATTTTTCAAAAAATTCCCGAGACACGTCAACTTTTAAATGTATTTACCTACATTTTGCAAGTCATGTGAAAAATATAGCCCTTCAGGGGTGGCTGAAACCACCCTCGACATGATTTTTTCAAATGCAACCCTATGGCTTGTGACCCCTCATTGTAAAGCTGGTGGAAAGAGGAATCCAACGCACTGATCAAATTTTAATTTTTAGTATGTTTGTAGGGTTGCATACAATTAAAACGTAATTTTATAGTTTAATTTATTTTTAACGCAACAATTTCGTACTCAAAATGTGTGTTGTTTAGTTTTGGAATGTAAACCTTCATTTGTCTTTCATATGTCCCCACAAAAAATTCCAAGCAATTTTTTGCCACAACTGATATTTGTTATTTTGTGCTAGTGTTTTTACACGGCCGCAAAGAGTAATTTAGTTTGTATGGTGTATTCAGAGTTTGAAACGAAGTGTTATTTCAAATTGGTGAAAATGTCTTATTTAACTGAATCACTAAAAATCGAAATTTTGATGATGATTGGATATGGTGATAGGGCGCGAACTCAATGCGAAGTTGTTCGTTTGTTTCGAGAAACGCATCCTGACTTGCCACCACTAAATCAAGGTACCATTAGTAAAATTGAGGCACAATATCGAGAGATGGGTCATGTCAGGAAAGTACCGAGTAAGAGGCAGGCTGTTGTTGATGACGACACGAAGTTGAATTTGTTGCTTGCTCTAGAAGAAAATCCAATCACTCCAGCCCGTCAACTGGCCCGTGATAGTAATCTTAATCACAAAACAGTTTTAAAAATACTTAAATATGAGAAAAAACGCCCATATAAAATTCAAGCTGTTCAAGAGCTACTTGAAGATGATCCAGATCGACGAGTGGAATTTTGCGATTTATTGATGACTTGTATTGATCAAAACCAGTTATCTTTAGAGTGGATAGTTTTCTCTGACGAGGCTACTTTTACATTAAATGGGCACGTAAATCGCCAAAATTGTCGTTACTGGGCTGAAGAGAACCCCCATTGGATGAGGGAACTTCATACTCAGCGCCCACAGAAAACTAATGTGTGGGCCGGAATAATACAAGATCGAATTGTAGGACCATTTTTCTTTGATGACACTCTTAATGGAGCAAGATACTTGCGTTTACTCCAGCACGAACTAATGCCAGTGCTATGTCATTTATTTCCAAACCCCTTAAACCCTAACTTGACCGACGAGAGGTTATGGTTTCAGCAAGATGGGGCCCCACCACACTATGCTGCCATTGTTCGTCAGTATCTGGAGAGAATTTTTCCCGGTAGGTGGATTGGGAGGAGAGGTAATATTGAGTGGCCAGCAAGATCTCCAGATCTTACACCACTGGATTTCTTTTTGTGGGGACATCTTAAAAGTAGGGTTTACATTCAGAAACCCAACAACATAGCAGATCTGCAGGAAAGGATAAGAGAGGAAATCGGAAAAATAATACCGCAAATGTTGCATAATGTAAGGGACGAAACCTACCACAGACTGGGATGCTGCCAACAAGTGAATGGTGCACATTTTGAACAATTGTTACGTTGAAAATAAATTTAATTTTTAAATTGTTTTAATTGTATGCAACCCTACAAACATACTAAAAATTAAAATTTGATCAGTGCGTTGGATTCCTCTTTCCACCAGCTTTATAATGAGGGGTCACAAGCCATAGGGTTGCATTTGAAAAATTCATGTCGAGGGTGGTTCCAGCCACCCCTGAAGGGCTATATTTTTCATATTACTTGCAAAATGTAGGTAAATACATTTAAAAGTTGACGTGTCTCGGAATTTTTTGAAAAATCATTCACCACCCCGCTAGCGAATATATTCCAGTTAAAGTCTCCACCGTGTATACAAAAAAACTTAGTAAATTATTTCTAGTAGACAGTAAAGAATATGCTCAAAACATGTCAAAGATCCCCTATTTTATGGTGATTAGTTAATTATTATATTTTCATCTTATAAGGTTTTGGTCAGACTTTCTGAGTACTTGGACTATTGTGCAATTATGTAATAAGCTATTTTCCGCTTTGTTTTACCGGCACATCCAGTATCCGTAAGAAATGTGAACCGTTTTCCTCAAATAGCGTGCACACAATGGATGTTGTGACACAGCGTTGCCAACTCAAAATGGTCAAGGTAGATTGGATTTTAAAAGTTGGTAGTTTCCAACAACCTACTTGAAAAGTTGGTAGATCTACTACCTTTATTTTTCAAGTATTTTAGAGATCCTCGAGAAAATCTGGTATTTGAATTTATTTTTCGATTGGATAAGGCGTATTTTAACTATTTTCATAAAGTAAACTGCTGAATATGGAGGAAAAACAGACTTCGGGCGTAAATGTTTTCAGAGATGCATTTCCTTTATGACTTGCTGTTATCCACCCTCGCAGTTTTTATCCTTTTCCCACACGGAATATTTTTGATTGTAATGCTTCTTTAATTTCTGAGTGGAAATTTTTCTTATTTTCGCTCATTTTAATAATGGTATAGACTGTTTTAAATAAGTTATCCAATTTTAGGTTTGTTCCAACAGAATACTTATGAACCATTCTTGAACGAGTAATGAATTATTTTGTGCATGTGTCAACTTAGTATTAGTTCTGTACTAACCTCGTGTGATGGAACAACGGATTTCTCCCTCCACCAAAAATTTCAAATTAAACAGTACTGTGAACATAACCAAATCTACCTTCTTAAAGATTTTTTTTTTTGTGATTGATACAATTCTTTTGCGTTTTGTCCATCATATCAATCTAGGTTGATGTCTAAGCTAAAGTAATTTATGTCAACATTTAGTTTTGTTAGACCCTATAATATAGTTGGTGTGTATACTAATAGTTCTAAATTCTAAATCTCTTGCTTCGATTAACTTGCTTCGATTAACAAATAATCGCCGATATTTTAGTTGATGACTTCATTTTAAGTAAATTCATAAATAAAATAGACTCACACCTAACCAAATAATTACAGACAAAAACAAATCTTTATGAAATCCTATTCTTCTATCGTCTGCCAGACAAATCTAGGCTTTATTACGTTAAGTTCGAAGTCGTTGTTACTACGCATGTGTTACAAAGCAGTCCCTTGCAGTTCCATCTTCGAACCAGGAACTAATTTCACCGTCCTTGAACCAATTCTAAATTAATTTGGTTGATGTTGGAACGCTCTCTGAACTAATACCGGTATCAGTTTGTGTCTGTTGGAACGCAAATTCAATTTGCGCACACTCCGTACAGTTCTGAACTGAACATGTTGGAACAAACCTTTATTAACTGTTTACACTTTGCAATAAATGGTCAAATTCAACACTCCCAACTCTCAATGACTAAAACCTAAGAGTTATCATAGGTTTGTCCCTAAGAGAAACCGTTTAACTCATTATTAGGTTGGTACAATAAATAAATGTAAAAAGTTACTAAATATCCCTATAATTTATCGCTCACTAGAATCGACAATTGGTAACTCAAACGCCGCCATGATGTAAAAAGTAAATAAAATATTTTCATATATCATAGATATATGAATATTTTGATAGTTGCACAATAACCTGGAACGCCATCTATTATCCATTACATTCATTAAATACATCAATGGATAAAAAATAAATAGAAAGATTGATGCAATAAAAAATATAAATAATTATTGTCATTTTTATGGAGATATGATTTAAATTTTCGAAAAAATTTAAAAAGTAGGTAGGTTTTTGGTGCAAGGTAGTAGATTTGAGCAAGACACTAAAAGTAGGTAGATCTACCGAAAAGTAGGTAGAGTTGGTAACGCTGTTGTGACATGTGGCTTCAAATTGTGTTCGTGATGAGTAATTGGCCAAACAGGGTTCATTAACCTAAAATGTGTCGGCGTCCCTTACGGATAAATAATATTATCGATTTCGCCGTGGTTTGCGTCGGTTATGCCATCGACGATACATTTCTAAATAAGGCGGAGGTTGTGTTATTTTACATTTATCGTAGAAAATGCGAGTCCCAAACCGTTTCCGTGTATCACAGGAAATAAGTTATCTCTCTCAGGATAAACTGCGACTACTGTTGAATAATGCCCGGCTAGGTATGTGGTTTAGACAAAAGTCTTTTTATAGGTTACACTGGTGTTGAGTGCAACAATGACAGAACGGAAATAGGGATATTTAACATGTGGAAAAACTTTATTTTCAGTCGCGATTTTTTTGGTTCAGCTACTACGTATGAAGGATCATCATTATTATTACGCACATACGAGGCAATTAGTCATGTACTACTGTTTCATAAAGTCAGTCAAAAGTTTTATTTGCTTTCATTTGAACTACTTAAAATAACTTTTATCAACTAGTGTGATAGAAGTAACTTTATTTCGCTAAAGTGAAAATGATGAACACAAAATAAACAAGTTTATTCAAGTATTTATTGATATTAACATTTACATTAATGTTTATGATGATTAAACATTAATAAATATGTTAATACATAAATAACTTAACTAATTTGTATTATCAACATTCTCGTTATCAACATTCTTGTTAATATCGTTCTGACGTGTCATTTGAAAATACTTCCCTTCTTTAGGCTTCTGAAAATGGTTTCCCTACTTCCCAAATTGGACGATTTTCCTTTGATTTTCTTCGGAATATAAAGTTTGTTTGATGTGAATTAGTGACCGCTGTAAGTTTTTGCGTCTGATAGATTTAAAAACGCAAAAATTTGAACATTTGGAAGCACTATTGCCAGTGTTGATTCCAAAAGGCTGCACAGCACATTTCCGATTATACACTGTTTTGCATTTTGAAATCCTTTATCGCTCCCTGGTATTTTTTTGTCTTTTATATGAGCGCGGTTTGACCTATCACCGATAAGTTTTTAGAGAAGGGAAGAAGAATATAAAATAAGAGAAACCCAAACCATTAGTCCGGTAAATAAGCCGGAAAATACTGTAAAATATGGAGAAGTTGATAAGCAGCTCCGATTTTAAAAATTTTTGTTTGTACGTGTTCTTTATACCCTCAGGAACATTCATCACTACTAACATCTGCCTTGCTATGAAAAATGAAAAAAAGTATGGTAGTTTTCCCACCCCCAAAGCTTCCCCAATAGTAAAAACATTTGAAAAATTCAAAATTTCACCTCGGAAATCGTCTCTCAGGGGTTTCCGGGGTCGCCGATTACACCGGCACACAAAAAAAGAAAAGTGGTCATTACTTTTGACCAGACCCATCTAGGGTTATGTATTTCGATGCGCTGAATCCGAATTTGAGGTCGGTTTAACCCGTACACCCTCAAAATTTTGAGTAAATTGCAAAAAACTGCTAAAAATCGCTAAAAATAGCAAAATGCAGTTATGCAAGCGAGAAATTTTTTTTGTTTTAACTCAAGCATGTTTATTATGTATTTCGATGCGCTGAATCCGAATCTGAAGTTGAGTTAGCTTGTCAACCCTCCAAATTTAGAGTAAATTGCAAAAAAACCGCTAAAAATCGTAAAAATTTATGAAAACGAAAAAAAATTTTTCGAACTAGATCTAGTATGTTTTTTGTGTATTTTGATGTGCTGAATCCAAATCACAAGTTGATTTAGCTGGTAGACCCTTAGAGTAAATTGCGAATAACCGCTGAAAATTGCTAAGAAATCGTGAAAAATTGCAATTATGCAAACGAAAAAAAAATGTTAAACTAAATCAAGTATTTTTCTTATGTATTTTGATGCGCTGAATTCAAATCCGATGTCGGTTTGGCTTGTACACCCTCCAACTTTAAATAAATTGCGAAAAAACTTTAAAAATAGCCAAAATCGTAAAAAATAGTCATGAAGTAGTAGATAATATCAAAAAATAGTATTGTTCTTACTCACAGTAATAAACAAACCATGATTCCTTTCAAATTATACTATAACATCAATAGATTGTAATTTAAATTAAAAAAAAAAACGACCTTCCTTGATTTTACACTGTTCTTCGCTTGTATCGACTACAATGAAGAATAAGAACGATTTCATCAAGACATAAATGAAATGGAGAATTGGTATCAAGGAATATGGAATGTCAACATGATGGCCGATTTTTGCTGTACTTTAAAGAGAGAAATAACGAGAGAAAATAGAAAACGAAAGAGAAACCTACTGCATAGAACATTTGTTTATCATGGTTTGTTTATTACTGTGAGTAAGAACAATACTATTTTTTGATATTATCTACTACTTCATGACTGTTTTTTACGATTTTTTGCTATTTTTAGCGTTTCTTCGCAATTTATTTAAAGTTGGCAACAAGTTGGCTTGGTGTACAAGTCAAACCGACTTCGGATTTGAATTGAGCGAATCAAAATACATAAGAAAAATACTTGATTTAGTATAAGAAATTTTTTTTCGTTTGCATAATTACAATTTTTCACGATTTTTTAGCAATTTTCAACGGTTATTCGCAATTTACTCTAATTTTGGAGGGTCTATCAACTAAATCAACTTGTGATTTGGATTCAGCGCATCAAAATACACAAAAAAAACATACATGATCTAGTTCGAAAAATTTTTTTTCGTTTTCATAACTTCAATTTTCACTATTTTTAGCGATTTTCAGCGGTTTCATGCAATTTATTCTAAATTTGGAAGGTTGACGAACTATATCAACGTCAGATTCGGATTCAGCGCATCGAAATACATAATAAACATACTTGAGCTAGTTCGTAAAAAAATTTCTCGCTTGCATAACTGCATTTTGCTATTTTTAGCGATTTTTAGCGGTTTTTTGCAATTTACTCAAAATTTTGAGGGTGTACGGGTTAAACTGACCTCAAATTCGGATTCAGCGCATCGAAATACATAACCCTAGATGGGTCTGGTCAAAAGTAATGACCACTTTTCTTTTTTTGTGTGCTAGTGTTATGAATCCAAGGTCAAAAATCGAGTGAGGGTGGTGGCACCCCATTAAAACCACCCCAAATTTTTAAATTCAAAATTTCGCCTCGGAAATTGTCTCGGGGTTTTTGAGGTCGCTGATTACGAATCCGCTGTCAAAAATCGAGTGAGGGTAGTTTCACCCCATTAAAACCACCCCTAGAAGTGACAGAGATTTCACAACACAACACGACAAAATTTCACCTCAGAAATCGTCTCTCGGGGGTTTTCGGGGTCGCTGGTCAAGAATCTTAAGTTCAATTACAAAAATTTAAACGTCTAATGCAATGGAGCAATATAATTCCACTTTCAAGTTTTCGATAGCTGATTCGTTTGTAAACTGTAGGATTTTACTTTTAAGTATGATGAGGTTTTCGCTGTGAAAAAAATCAATATTTATGTTTCAAAATTCCCCCTTCATCTGTTCACCATCCTCTACAGTTGGTACTTTGAAATTCCCTCTTCATCTGTTTACCTTCCTCTGCAGTCGGTAACGTAGTTCGCATATCATATTGAGAGTTTGAATTGTTGCGACCCCGAAAACCCCCGAGAGACGATTTCCGATGCGAAATTTTGAATTTAAAAATTTGGCGTGGTTTTAATGGGGTGCAACCACCCTCACTCGATTTTTGTGTGCGTTGGCTTCCATTGCTCTGGTGAATCTCATTACCCCATAGTCTGGCTTTTATTACCCCTACCCTTGGGTAATGGGATCCAATGCAACTTTTTTAAAATGAGGATTAAACATACGTTTGTTCTATGTTTGGGAAAGAGAGGAGGAAAAAGGTTATGGTTTATTTACAAATTTTAGAAATTAAAATAATTCCTTTACAGGTCACAAAAAGCATATTTTGGAATGCTAAAGTAATAGTTTTTCACCGACCCAAAATGTGTCATAAGGGGAAAAAAGTTGGGGGAGGGGAAAGGAAAAGGGAAGCGAAGTCAGATTTGAGATGTGGGGACATCACCCTCGTTTAGCCGCTTCAGCACCTGACGTAAAATTTCCGGTTACGGTGTCCCTCGGAAGAACTCATGATGGACCAATCCCCGGCAATCAAAAAAGAAATCAGCATTGTCTTGATCTTTGACCTGGACATCCTGGCCTTCTTGGGAGGGAGTCGACGTGTGCCACGCCTCTTCGTCTCCGGATCTATTCAGAGACCCAACTTTCGTCCCCGGTAATGACGTCATCAAGGAAAGCGGGGTTGTCCCTCGCAGGTGTCCAAAATTTATTGGCGGGTTTTGTTGGGGCCCGGCCCTTTTTCTCCCCCTTCAGCACTTTTGGCACGAGCTTCGCGCACAACTTCCTCATTCCTAAACACTCCGACACAATTTCGTGAACAATGGTTTTCGTAATGTCTAATGTTTCGGAAATTACACGACGACACTTAGACGACGGTCAGTGTTCAATAAGTCACGCACACGTTTCACATTGTCGTCGGAACTGGAGGTTGATGGCCGTCCAGCGCGGTTCTCGTCGTTGACATCTTCCCGACCTTCTGCGAAAGCCTTGTGCCACCGGAAAATTTGCCTGTCCGAAAAACAATCGACGCCGAAAGCCTTCTTCAACATTGGAATGGTTTCCTCAGCACTCTTCTCCAGTTTCACACAAAACTTGATCGCCATCCGTTGCTCAAGCGAACGTTGCCTTTTTTCTTGCACCGGGTCACTGTAACGACTCTCAAAGAACGAGTGATGCGCCCGCTACAACGACCGGTAGCCAACTGACGCTTGTTGGATCTTGTTGCCAGATCCCCCCACCACAATACCAGCACGTAAAGCGCGGGCTGGCGCCTACAGTCTCGGGGAAAAAAATTCACTGACATTACTTTCCGGACAAACCCTGTATATTGAGTTTGGATGTTAAATGGCGAAAGTTAACTAATTATACTATTCAAAACACCAAAAAAGTGTATTAAAATGTTATCATAAACAAAAGTTATTCGAGTTTTTCCTTATGTGGCGCCAATTCCCCCGTGCTCCCCTACTTCATTTTGTATCGAGAAAAATATAATACAATCGATAAATTGTTTTGTTGTCTTTTTTTCGCTTGTATTCGCCTGGATCGGTTTCACGTTTGGGAGCCCAACAGTAGTTGACTAACATATTTGGTGTCCATTTTCCACTATATCGCTTCTCATTTGAGCAATTTGCTGGTGAAATATTTCACCGTGTTCTTCTGAAACTGCACCTAAATTGTCAGGGAAAAATTCAAAATGGGAGTGAAGAAAATACAGATTAAGGGGTTACACCTATTTGATTTATCTAAAATTAAAGAAATTGAATCGTTCTTTGTAGGTATTCAGTACAGTTTAAGTTGTCGGATCGCCAAATATACTGTTGTTTAAGTTATATAGTACTATAACCAACAACAACTCGGTTACCTGTTGACTAATGTTTTTTTTTTTAATGATTCAATTGAACAATCAAAATAGAACTTTCAGGGTTTATTAAACATATCAAAAGGTGCATAAAACAATTTTTTATTTAATTTTTTCTTATTTATGACGGCAGTACAGACGTCTGAAGCAGCACATCTTTTTTTAGGAGGTCTGCGGCCTTACGAATAAAACTTTTCCATTTGTACCTAGGACAAAACATTTTTTTTCATATCCTATATTAAATTTAGCAGAGAAGTACACACGATTATGAAAAAAAAAAATAATTTCTCGCAAATTGACGTGAATTTGAACTTTTTTTGTGTTTTTTTAAACACAAAATTGACATTTAAACGTTTATAAAAAACGTAATTGTTAATCAATCTTAATAATCGTGTGTACATCTCTTTAAAATCCATTTAAGAAGCTACAGTTAAAATTTCAAGTCGATCGAATGAAAATTGCAGAAGTTATTTGTAAGGCTGTGTTGAAAAACATGGTTTTGAGATAATCGCGTTAAGGGTATGCAGGTATAGACTGACCGCTCGATTAAATTTGAGTACACCTGTACCAGTGCCATCTATACTTAGTATGAGTAACATTTATAAAAGTTGTAATGTAGGATTAGTGACCTGTTTCCATATAACCATATAGTTAATTAGTGGGATGAGGTCAAATGTTTCCAAAAAAAAAAAACTAATTTTCAGTTAGTCGACGTTTCGCAAAATTTATTTGCATCCTCGGGAGCTGCCGTTTTTTTATAAACAAGCTAATTAGAATTGTACGGGTAGATAGCCGATGCACGTCTGGGTGACAGTACGTTGTATTCTATTATTATTTTATGTTATATCAATTGTTTTATCAATGTTTCATTCATATTTATTTTTAAAAAACGGCAGCAAAAAGCTTATTCAATTAGTCCCGAGGATGCAAATAAATTTTGCGAAACGTCGACTAACTGAAAATTAGTTTTTTTTTTTTTTGGAAACATTTGACCTCATCCCACTAATTAACTATATATTTATAAAAGTACTGACTGAGCTAAGCGACTCGAAACTGCTACTATAAACGCGCCAAGCGTTCAAAAGCGTTTCGGAGCATCAGAAGTTAATTCAGAAATTTAGCTCTAAAGGTCATTTAAAAAAAATTTTGGACCATGGCTGCTATTGGATACCATTTTTGGGTTGTTTTTGCGTCATTTAAGCCAATAAAAAAAAATCGAAAAAAAAAAAGAATTCAAATAGGTGTAACCCCTTAAGTTACATGTTGCAAACTAACGTCTTGTAAGATTAGATAAGTTCTTCAACTAGATATTTGTAGTTCTCCGATTTATTGTTACCTAGGAAGTTGCTACATTAATTTTTGAATGCAGTCCACGCCTTATTTTATTTTCTTGAAAGTGTAGTTTCAAAAGTTTCAAAATATTCTTTCTTAAGCTTTCCCTCACTTATACTCACGAATTTCCGTCTCAAATAAAGAAAAGCACTTCCTTCTGTATTTAAGGCTTTAACGAATTTTTTATAGCCCTAGTTTTATGTGCAGAGGAGGTAAATAAATTTTCCGCCGATCGTGCGGCAAATGTGATATTTCATCTCCAACCCCCCCCCCCCTGAAAATTTAAGGGTTGTAAGCAGGTCTTGATGCGTGTACTAAGGATCTCTCGCGAATTTGGCGATTCTCGATTCACACAAGTACAAAGGAAGGTTTCACCTACCCAACGAGCCCTCTCAGAAATTTTCATCCACTCAAAAATGTTTTGAAGATGGTCAAAAAGGGTGATCAAGAGGGTGATGGGACTCAAAAGAGGATTTGAAGGAGATGGACGACTCGGGGTGTGCCATAAAGAGTTGTGCCATCCTCAGGAAAGCTTTCTGACCATGCCATGCCATGACATGAATTCGAGACAAAACGACATCCCACGCAGCCTTCTGCAGGGGCAAAACCAGAGTGGGGGATCGGTGTGGATGTGACATGAAGGGGTGCTTGAGTTGTCAAAGGGTGAAAGTGAGTTATGGCACCCCACATCAATTTATTAGGCAGCATTAGAATCAATGGATTCGCCCAACAGAGGTCAAACCACGCAAAACCTTGCGTAAATGCAAAGTGGCTTTTGGGGGGGTCTGGAAATGGGTTGAAGAGATGAGACAGTGATCAAATACACATAACTTATCGAGGAGGTCTTAATGTGTGCCGGGATGGAGTTTTTACCCGACAGCATCCTTCTTAGTCCATGTGAAATTGCTGTCAAAATCTAGCGAATTCAAATTTCGACGTGGAGTTGCTTTTTGGGGTGTGGACGCCGAACTATTTAAGTCACAGCAACATAGCGACTTCGGGGCATTACAACTAATCTTTGAGGCTAACGAAAATTAAAAACCGCAAGTCTCTAACTCGAATAGAACGCAAATGGCGCTAATCTAAAAAGTGTTACGCTAATTTTGACGAGCAGTTTATTTTAGTTTCGAGCGAATATTCGAAACGAATTTAAATCAGAGCGAAACGTTTACCTCTATGATTTCGTCGTCTCAATTCATAAAAACATTCGAATTACGAATCTGCCAGATCACCGAGGTGTATTTTTTGAAAATTAAATAGAAGTCTAGGAAACGGAATCCGAAAACAGGAACAATGAATAAACATTGGCATTATGCCTAGGGCGCTGAACTGCTAAAAAACATATGAACAATTTTGATATATCGGTTGGTTTATATTGGTAAATTAGAACGCGAGAGTTAAACGAACCTGAACAGTAATTATAATTACAGAACAAGTAACAGGCCAATTTGTCGATTAACAACTAGATATACAGAGTGTACCAAAATACCGGTAACATAACGTAAAAATTATCTTAAAAGAAATACGAACTGTATAAATTAAGTAATGAGACTGGCAACGTAACGCTCGATCTAGCAACACTGCGGAGACGGGACTCGGAAGGGCGGTAGGTTAACAAGTAATGCACCTTCAGTACAAGTTTGGACTTGTTTGAGTCATTCGTTGGTTCTTTGTGACTGTTTTCGTAAACCAGTTTTTTCTAGTGCGTTTTAAAAATGAGTGACATTAATTTTGAGGCAACGGTGTGCTATCAGGTTTTGCTTCAGATTTGGACACAGCGCAACGAATACTTTTGCAAAACTTCAACGCGCCTACGGATACGGTGTTTTTTCAAGAGCCCAGGTTTCGGTGGTTCAAGGCAATTTTAGAAGGAAGAGAGTCGATTGAAGATGAATCTTGAAGATGAGGGCTTTTTTTGATAGCCAGGAAATTGCCCACGAAGAGTTTATGCCTCCAGGCCAAACAGTAAATCAACACTTTACAGAGAGGTTCTTGAAAAACTTTCATGCGTGGGTCATGCGTCTGAGAACAAACCAGTAAAAACATTCCTGTGGCTCCGTAGCCTCCTTATTGGCCTGACTTGAGTCCTTGTGACTTTTTTCTCTTCCCGAGACTGAAAAATCACCTCAAGCGACGTCAGTTTGGGACCATAGGAGACATTCAAACGGTTGTAACCAGCTGAAGACTATTCCAGTATATGAGTTTCAGCACTACTATGAGGCATGGAAGAACCGTCTCCAGCGCTATGTGGCTTCCCAAGGAAGTTATTTTGAAGGAGACAATACTGAAGTGTAAAATTCTATTCGAATAAATAATATTAAAAAAATCTCATTACTTAATTTACACACCTCGTACTTAACACTAGATTTTCACACTGTACAACTGTACGTGGTGATTACCCTGTACCACCTCATTTTATTCGTAATTCGGGTTTTTTTACCTTGACCACCCCATTTTATTCGTAAACTTCTAAAGGAAATTGTATGCTGCAAAAAGTATTATGTGCACGGTTATTCCGTATATTTAGACACTGCTGTGTTTATTACTGTTTATTACAAGAGAAAAAAATTCAATATAAAAGTTGTAGGGTTTATCTTCAATCATGAGAACATGTTACGTAACAAAACGAATATCACAAAGTTAGTAAAAAATATAAATTTGGTTAATTTTTAATGGAACTGCCCTGTATATTTTTAAAAAATTAAATAGATGTGTTTTTCCAAATGCAAAATTACTGATATTTGGTTTAGAAATTTTCGAAATATTTGCACGTAAAGAACGTGATTATATTGTTTTATCAAGTCACCTTTGCCATGAATAAACAAATGATCCTAACGCCATTGATTATTTATTTTTGTCTGGAAAATAATCTATAAATAACACGTTATAAAATTGTTTTTAATGTACAATTTTAATAAACAAAATGGAACCAAACAATATATATTTTTAATAAAATAAGTTATGAAATGTCATGTCTTGAATGTAACCTCCATAATTTTCAAGATATTTTCCGTAATTTTGTGCTTTTTCCGTTGACTTTTGCCTTTTCTCGTGCTCCTTTTCGTTAGAATAAAAAATGTACCTAACAGTAACTGGTAAAATTGAGCAAAATCATTGTTGTTTTTGTAACACAAGCGAATTATTTCTTTTCTTCTTCTGTATAACCCATTTTTCGGATGGAATGAAGGAAATCCGACAGCCAACATATTTTTAATAGTGTTCATTCAGACCATTTGTTTATTCTGGCAACTGCGAATTGGTAATACAGTATAATCACGATTTTAAAATGCACATATTTTGAAAACGGCTAAACCAAACGTCAACATATCGTATATTTTTAATTCAGGGAAAAGGGATCTGTTTAATTTTGTTTTTAAATATCCTGTATATTTTTAAAAAAAATCTAGTTTTACTAAAAATTTACCGAGTTTGTGTTTTTACTAACTTTGTGACATTCATTTGTGTTTTTTTTTTTTATTTTTTTATTAATTATGATAATATAATTACATACAATTTTATGGCGATTTAGCATAAACCCTACTAACCTTACTAATACTTTTATATTTTAAAGTTTTTTTTTTCTACCCCCTAGTTTTTTCATCTCTTTTAATACACGTAGTAGGCGTGGTAAACATACCAGTTTAAAAACATCGTTGGAAAGGTCTTATAATTCCGAGTTTATTTTTCAATACCGTTTTTTGTCATTCTCATTTCTTACTTCAATACGTATCACTTATTATTCATCTATGTTGCAAAATATTTAACATATGATTCTAAACATTTTTTGACGAAGCAGTGAAAAAACAAATCAAAAACGATATAAAAAATATAACATAATATTTTTACTGATTGTTGCCCAAAATTAAGGTAGAAGACCTCAAAAATCTGCTGTTATCCTATCTAGCACTACTTATGAATCGCTTTGTATAAGAACAATAAAACACTTATTTTTGTTGAATTATTCCTAAATGAATTTGAAATATTCCTAAAACCGTCCATTTGAGAGACATATAATGTTTATTACAATTATTACAAAAATTACAATTATAAGCAACCAGATACATTTTTTATCCACACATTATTTGTAGTTCTGATAAAATGTTTAGTATACTTTTGACGCACCCTGTATAAAATAAAAATAATATACTCGTATATAGGACAATTCGCGTCAACCGGATCAGAGCCATGACCAAAATTAGAAGCAACCAAAAAAATCGACCAAGAACTCATTTTAAAGCTTAGAGCGTCTACTTTCAAATGCCGAGTGCGCTTTTGGAAAACAGCTCCAATATGACGACCAGAAGCCGGAGAAAAATCGAGTGTCCAGCAAAAAAAAAACTTAAACTAAAATAAAAATTCGCAACCGATCGGGTTGTTTTCTCAAATTGTAGCTGATGGATGCCCCTAAAAAGCTGGTGTGGTAGGATGACAAAATCCAACACGGCGGATCCAATATGGCGATCAAAAATCCAATGGGGTGGCCAAATTTTTGAAAATCAACCGATTTGCACCAAATTTGCTATACGGGGGAGTTTTTGGGATTGCTAATTACGAATCTCAGATTTTTAAAATTCAAGAGAGTTGACCTAATATGGCGGAAACTCAATAACCCAATCCACTATATTGGGTCCGCTATTTTGGATTTTGAAAATCGAACTTCGGATTCGTAATCGGTGACTCCAAAATCTCGTGTAATATACCAAATTCGAAAGTTGATTTTCGAAAATTTCGTCCGCCATCTTGAGTCCGAGAGCAAATCTGACCTCCTATTCGTATAAACCCCTAACCAAATTTGGTGCAAATCGGTTGATTTTTTAAAAAATTCGGCCACTATATAGGATTTTTGACCGCCATGTTGAATTTTGTCAACCTACGACAGCAGCTTTTTAGAAGCATCCATCAGCTACAATTTTAGCCAAAAAACCGACCCGATCGGTTGCGAATTTTTAGTTTTACAAGCTTTTTTTTGCTGGACAGTCGATTGTTCTCCGACTTCCGGCCGCCATATTGGATTTTTCAATGGCTCTAATCTGGTGGACGCGGATTGTCCCATATATAAAAAGACGTATTTAGAGTTTGTCGATGTAAAGCTAAGCAGCTGGACACTCGGACACTGTAACCCTTCGATGAGTCACGAACAATGTTTAAAAAGGGTTCGGTATAAGCGTAAAAATAAAAATGCACATGACTCACATATTGCGTTAAATAAAGGGGAGCCACCCCTTTACCTTTAGCAAATGTTACCCGCTGTTGAAACATCGGGGAACAATGGCTCTGAATTCGATTTTAAATCTTGATATGCTTAAGAGTATATGCACATTATTATTCAAATAGCGAAAAATAATGTGTTATTTTTACATGGTAGTTATTGCATGGGATTGATTTGTGAGATTTCTCACTCCCTAAAAGTAATGGAGAAGAGGGGGTGACCCTCTTCTCCATTACTTTTACGCTACGAAAAAAAAAAACTGCTAAATGTGTGCGAAGTGTTATCCTGTTTTAAACAGAAGAGCAAACGAAATTCAACAAATAAAAATGCAAGATGTTTTGCATTTTAAAAAAACTTCCGTTAATCAAGCAGCTACTACATTTTTTTTGTGACAGCATGTTCTAAAACTTCAGAAAAAGTTGTAAAATTGTATCTCTAAAAGTAACCGAGAAAAGAGGGGTGGGGAGTCTCACGAGTCGATCCTGTATGTAATAATAATTTGTGGAGATTTTAATTTTCACTAGTACGAGTAATCTCTCTAGTACTTGAATTATTACGGACAATTTTTTCGAGGTCTCGAATATTGTATTAAATTATCCCTCTTGAATTCTTGAAAGAAAATTTCACATCTAAATATATTTATTGATTATTGACATCTTATTGATTTTTTTTTATTATAGAAGACAATATGAAACAAAATTACGAATTAGGTTCGGCATGCTGACACAAAAGTTTTGTAAAAATATGGACGGTTGTTACTGTTTATAATTGTGACCTTGTTACATTTGTAGTTCGATATAACACATGAAATTACATATTTTTTCTTTTTATAAATCGATTATTTACGTAACTAATAGAAATAACATTTGTTTATAATAACGTATGCTCATGTGGAAATAAAGAATAGTACGTCGATAATAAAATCAAACGTCAGTTTAACGTTGCATCATCATTTGACAGAAAATTTGCAATGCAATTTCAACCCAGTAGGATGAAAATTGTCGGAGTTTTTTTCATTTTCGTGGTAACTGTAAAAAAGAGCACCTGATTGTTTTAAGATGTGACATTTGTAGCGAAAAGAATGTTTTCTGTACTACTGTATTAATATTTTTTTGTATACACTATTAAGATATCAACTTGAAATTTGGGACATTTAAGTACCGGGTGTTTCACTATAAATGGTGGCCTTAAAAAACCCCTTAACTTTTTTTATTTTGCTTTATGCAAAACAAATGTTACAATGTTAATTTTATTGTGACATAGTTTTCACGTTCAGTGCCGGAAAAAAGTATTCGCGGATAGAGCGAAACGCAGAACAACACCTGCATACTTTATTCAGAATAGACAAAGAACTGAATTATACAGGAAAATGTTAAGCTTTATTAATCCTAAGTTTAACACATATGACAAAAATATACAAACAGCAATTTTAAATTAAAACATAACAAAAATATTAATAGTGTTAAATAACATAGAGAAAAAAGTGTTCGCGGATTTAAGAAATTTACATATTTGGAGGACATCAAATCGATATCTAATATTTAGTATGCAGACCTTTAGCTTGAATAACGGCTCGTAATCTTCTAGGCATTGAGCTCACAATCTTCTGAGTGTATTTAGATGATGTTTTGTGCCATTCTTCTAACGGAGCAGCTTTCAGTCGTTGTCGATTTGTAATGTTATGTTTCCTTACTCGTTTGTCTAAATCATCCCATAGATTTTCTATGGGATTTAAGTCTGGGGATTGAGGGGGTGTGTGTAGTAAGTAAGGTACAGTATAAATAAGCCATTGTCGCACACGGTAAGCCTTGTGCTTAGGATCAATGTCCTGCTGAAAATATAAATATAAATTTGAGACAACCTCTTATTGAATTCTAATTCAGCCAATTTTGCAAGGTATCCGAACAATTGCAAGCCCATTCTTGAATCCATTGCCTACTACATGTAAAATTGATCGTTTGTCGTTTTTTGCTTAGATTTTTAAAATAAGTATAATAAACTATGTAATATTCGTAATCCGGGAGATGAACCCAATTATTTAGTGATATAATATACAGGGTGTTCCATAAGAAAAAAATACATTTTTAATTATCACGGTTTTCTGCAACACCCTATAGGTAAAACAAGATAAGCGTTACGCTCCCTAGTGGTCGCTCAACAAACTAACGACTGGGCCATCGTTTATTCAAACGTCCGTTTGAGTGTCATTGTGTTTTGAAAATTTTCCGTTTAAATTTGTGTTGTAGTCATTAAAAATTATAATATTAGCGTTATTTTGTGAGTATTATAATTATAATGAATCACTATTGTTGTGTACCTCGCTGTTCGTCCTGGATTAAGAATGATCCCCAATTAACTTTTCATATACATACATATATCCTGAACAAGGAAAGCATCAAGTTTCCCTTATAAATAAATTTGGTCAAAAGGAACATATAGACAGGCGCAAGGCTTGGATATTAAAACTGAGGATAGGAAAGCCCGTTAATTTTATGAAAGTCTGTTCTTTTCGTTTTGCTGAGGAGTATTACTTTTATCGATGTAAGTTTTAGTAGTTTAAGGTTAATGTAAAGATATTTATAATTATTATTATCTGTTTCAGTTAAGGATTCAAAAAAAGCGGAATATACTGAAAAAACTGCAGTACCTTCAAATTCATGTCATGAATGGCCTGCAATCAGAACATGTTCACCCTCTTATACACACTTTGAAATTACAGTGCCGTCTAAATATTCCATATATTTGGAAAATATTCAATCTAATGTCTGTCATTCTTCTTAAAAATGTTTTCAAATAATGTATTAAACAAATTTGTAAAAAGTCATTATTCCATACAAAACCACCTGATAAATAAAAACTTAAAACCACACTGCAAATCAAAAACTGTGCAATACTGGCTGATGATAATGATAATTAAGCATATCCTATAAGCCTAGAGCATCAGGTTGATGGTGCCTAGTAATAACGCCTTTATTAAACTATTTAGACTATAGAAACAAATAAAAAAAACTGATTGTATAATCTGCGTTAGATAATACAGCATTCTAAAGATTCTTTAGTCCATTACTTATCATATTCATAAATGATACAAACCAATGCGTACCTAAATAAAAATAAATACATGTCATAAAAATACAATTTAAAATTTTAGAATAACTGCTCTATTCAGCCCGTGTCCGAGATAATGCTTGTCTAAATAGAGATGGGACCCGCTATAGAACATGATAAAAGTAATGTTATTGAAGATGCTTGTTGAACCAGCTAAAGAAAAATCCTCCCAATAAACTCACTGATGATCAGAAATTGGATGTAATGCTTATGCTTGAAGAAAATCCACATACGTCTAGTCGTCAAACGCCTTCAGCATTAAATATTAGCCATTCCTCGATTCTCCGCGTATTGACAGAAAATCAGATGCACCCATATAAACTGGTACCAACTAATGAGCTCGCGGAAGACGATTTTGATAGACCAATTTTCTTTTGTGAACAGATGATGCAAATGATAGATGACAATACTTTACAAATAGAAAATGTTTTATTTTCGAATGAATCTACATTTACACTTCACGGCCATGTTAATCGCCAAAACTGTCGTTACTGGTCGAGAGAAAATCTTCACTGGATGAGGAAACTACACACGCAAAACCCTGAGAAAGTTAATATTTGGGCAGGAATAATTAGAGAAAATATCATTGGTCCTTTATTCATTGACGGCAATTTGAATGGAGAAACTTATTTAGCGCTGCTCCAAAATAATGTTGTACCGACTATGGCAAACTTGTATCCAGCTGAAGAAAACCCACAACTTCCAGGTAATGTAATATGGTTCCAGCAGGATGGTGCACCAGCACATTATGAAGTCAGTGTCCGGCAATATCTCCACACAATATTTCCAAATCGCTGGATAGGGAGACGTGGTTCTGTAGAATGGTCTGCACGATCCCCTGATCTCACGCCGTTAGACTTCTTCCTATGGGGATATGAAAAAAGTATGGTCTACAAAACCAAACCCGACGATTTAGCTGACTTAAGAAGAAGAAAAACACTTGCAATTAGGTCGATTACCCCGCAGATGTTAACTAACGTTAGAAGACATTTATATTTACGTCTAGGATGCTGCCAAGATGTTGGAGGCCATGCATTTTGAACATCTGCTGCATTAATAATGATTTGTTTTTTATTTTAATGTAACGAATTTCCTACGCTGGAGAAACTATTTTTATTGTTAATTTCTGCAATAAAATTTAAAACCATAGCATTTTTGAATAGAGAATGAAAAGACCTGTAGCTGTCACCTGAAGGGGGGTTGAATTTAGGGATGACATTTTTACGTCGCAATTTTAGAATTAGAAATTAACGTGTCTCAGGATTTTCTAAAAAAATGCATAATAATGGAGCTACTGAATTTATTCCATTCGGCTGTTCCACTCTGTATATTTTCTACATCAGTTTCCGTCTACAGCAAAAAACACGAATTCGAATAATCAGTGTTGACCACAATTGCGCAGACGTAAGCCGCACACAGGTGCGAATATGCACCAATTCGAAATTTAGAAGTCGCTCACTCGACAGCTGTAGTACGTATCAGTATATCAACAATGCCACGAAATAGGTGAGAGGAGGTGGTAGACATATTTATCATAGTGATGGTAGACCTTGTAGGCGCTTCACAGAGAAATGACAGTTAGTTGAAAATTTGACCTGGTGCGAATTGGCACCAGTATGCGGTTTGAGGGTTAAGAATATGGAAAATAAGTATAAATCGATATTAAACTGTAAATATCTCAAAAGTCATTGGCAATAAGTGTAGGATATGGTTAATAATTTGTTTAGAAATTAAAGGGGAATCTCAAAATGGGAAAATATACAGGATGCCTTGAAAAATTACAGTTGCATAACCTGTTGCTATTTCTGTGCAACCTGTACATAAAAAAAATGTTAAAGACACTTTTTTAAACGGAATAACTTCTCTGTTCAACATTTTCTTCTATGTCAAACCGTGTCCGAGTTAATGCTTGCCTAAGTAGATTTTGGACACCCGCTATAGAACGTCATAAAAGTAATGTTATTGAAGATGAATATATATGTATATATTTTATAGCATTAGTCTTTATTGAAAACCCCTTGTACAGTAGCAGTGTACCGCATCACTTGCAGCTCCCTTCTCTGACGCTGTTAACTGCACCAAATTGCGATTGCCTTTTTTACCTCCGATAGCGCAGATGGTTCATTCATTGTTTGTTTGTTAAAGTAAAAAAATAATCCTTTAGTTTTTCGCCAGACAAAATGTTATTTTTATAATTTATTAAGGAAATAAAAAACCCCAAACAAGTTCCGGAAGAGTCGAAATTGGCAAGGTTCGAAATAAACGTGAATCACAACAGATGGCACGGTGGTGGACCTCCGTGCCATATGTTTCAGAAAAAAATCGGGTTAACAGATCATTGGCCTGTGAAAGGTAACAGACATAACCTGTAAACCTTTGCTTGGACATATATTTTCCAACATGCCATCTCATTTCTGAAATTTTTACACTTTTTATATTTAGGTTTTCCTTTTTTTTTTAACCTTTTTAATCTAGAAATAAATAATTTTCTTTCATACCTTTGTGAATAAATATTGCCTTTACCTTTTTTAAATCTTCCCTTGTTTTTTTTAGATATTTTTTTCCCCTATTTTTGTATTTTTTTTTTATTTGCAAAAAATTTTCAACTTACCGGTTGTAGTTTTAACATTGTTTATTTTATTATTCGAAACCTCCATGTTTATTCCACACTCCGGCACGACAGGGAGAGACGGGGGAAAAATACACGCGGATGTTATTCACAAGACGCTAAAAAATACGATTTATACTTTCATATTATCATTCAGTTTTATAGTGCCGAGCCCTGCGTTGCAGCACACATTTTCGGACCCTAATTATTATTAATATACAGCGTGGCAAAGAACTCGGGCATAATGCTGGTAACTTTTTAATAACCTTGTAAATTATTAAAAAGTGAAAACATGTCCAGGATAATTGTTTTTCATCAGTGTATTTACCATGTTTATGTCAACATGAAATAATATTATCTTTTCGAGTTAGCTGTTAAAAAGACCAACTTCATTTTTTTAAATGAGGACTCGTAGGTTTTCTTTCAATATCTGAAAGATCAGCCTTTTCTCTTTACTGCACACTCAAAATTTTACATGGTTACATAAAAAAAAATTCGCAAGAAAAACATTTAAAGTTAACTCTTTGAAACTAATAAAAAAAATAATCAAAATATTTGTGTAAGTTAAGATGTCTCGTGACTTTTAAAACACAACATACATATTTTCTTTTCTGTATTTGTTTTCAATAATTTCTTATTTCTTTTGCATTTTTATGATTTATAAATAAATGATGGATCGCACGAGTGAGAAGTAAATAATTGAAATTTTAATAATGTATGGAGACATGCGGAATCCCGGTACTTGCAAAAAAACTAACTTCCTTAAATTTTAGATTTTTAAGCCACAAGGAGAGGGATGGTGAAGGTTGAAGAAATTACAAATTTTCGTTTCGACTAAAATTTCATTCCTTCTCGGTAAGAAAATGAAAAAAATTAAAAAAGAAGGTGGCAATGGTTTTCGATAGAAAGGTGTTTTTTGAATGAGCGTGGAGAATACCAATAAAAATATTTTCAAAAGCACTTGGGGTAGTTTTCACCCTTATTTTGAGGATTGAAAGTTTGGAAAATCGAAATTTCGAAAAGTATGACACGTTTTTTTTTCATTTTGTTTTAATTTCTTTCTTTTTTTTGTACTTTCGATTAATTTTAATAATTCATAATGGGCGTCGACCAGGAACTGGCCCAAAAAACGGCCCAAAGATGAAAAAACGTGGTTTTAGTGTATTATCCTTAGAATATATTATTATATATTCTTACGTTTTAGGGGTCGCTGATTACGAATTTAACGTAAGATTTTCAAAAAACAAAATGGCGGATCCAGTATGGTAGTCAACTTTTAAAAAATGGCTAAATTTTGAAATTTAAAAAATACCATCGTATTTTACGGGAAATTTTCTACGTTAGATTCGTAATCAGCGACCCCAAAAACCTTGGAATATATTATTCACTTGCTTCACTTCATGAATTAAAAATTAATCGAAATTACAAAAAAAAGAAAGAAATTAAAAAAAATGAAAAAAAATCGTCATTGTTTTCCAAATTTCGATTTTAAACTTTCAATCCTCAAAATAAGGGTGAAAACTACCCCCAATAATTTTGAAAACATTTTTATCGTATTCTACAAAAAAAAACACATCGAAAACCATTGCAACCTCCTCTCTTTTTTTTTTTTTATTGAGAAAGATTGAAATTTTAGAGTCGAAACGAAAATTTGTATTTTCTCACCCTCACCATCCCTCTCCTTGTGGCTCAAAAAATCTAAATTTTTAGGGAAGTTAGTATTTTAGCAACTTACTATCGATTGCGATATGTTTCAAACAGAATTTTTTTTGACCTCATTTAGTTGGCGTGAAATGCCCCATAACTAGTGCTCAGTGCAAGTTTTACCGTATTTAATAGTAATGACTTCCATTCATTATTAAAAAACGCGAGACGCGAACCAAAACGAATTATTTATCGTACAATACATATCTCTGTCACTGGCGAATTCGCCATATTTTCAAATAATTTCTAACGTACGGATTTGTATTATAGTCATTAAAAAAACATCATAAAATGTAGCTGTGAACGAGAGAGATGGAAATTGCAGGTTGTGTCGAAGCTGTTTTTTTTGTATCGGCAAACTGGAAGCGGTAATTGGAAAAAAGAAGTTGCACTCCCAGAGTAAAGACAGAAGAAAACGTTGAAATGATTAGGCAAGTGATAACGGACAATTCAAGAATATCAATTAGCCATCTGAGCCAACAAGTGAATCTGCCCTATACAAAGTGCGAACAAATTTTGAAAAATGAATTGGAACACCATCCATATCGTCTGCAATCAGCACATGTCTCAAAGCGGACGAACCTCTAACAGTACAATTCGACCAATGGTTTATTAACCATTTTAACAATAACGATGCTGTCATCAAAAATGTTTTTTTTTTTTACTGATGAGGTGTAGTTCAATCTTTCGGCCTACGTTAACTCTTAGAATATGAGACTTTGGAGTGCAAACAACCCTCACTTTTATATTGAAACTCCACAACAGCCACAAAAAAATAGTATGGGCAGCTGTGAGCAGATGGAGGATAGTTGGACCTATTTTTTTTTTAACGAAACAGTGAAAGCACAAGAGGTACCGTTTAGAAATCTTATCACCTTTTATACAAATGCTGCATCACGACGAAATGCATAATCATTAATTATCAAATAAAGTGCATAATCATTGATTTGTGCACTTGATTGATTATAATTATTTATTAATCAATCACTAGGTCAACTTATTACTGGATATGCTTTAACTGTTGTTTATTTTTAATTGAAAACCTAATAATTTCTTTGTTATATCGACGTACATCTTATCTGAAAGTTTCAAACAAATTACATAACTAACACTAGGTGTTGCGGTTTTTATTCAAATCAGTATATTTTACAACTATGCAGCACCAGCCGCTGCTGGTAATAATTACATATTTGGATAAATAAAAGTAAAAACGTTGATTTTGTCATAAGCTGCTCGTCAAAATTAGCGTAACACTTTTTAGATTAGCGCCATTTGCGTTCTATTCGAGTTAGAGACTTGCGGTTTTTAATTTTCGGTAGCCTATAAGGTTGGTTTAAATACCCCGACGGTTCGCCATCCACACCCCAAAAAGCGACCCCATGTCGAAATTTGAATTAGCAAGATTTTGACGCCAATTTCAGAAACATACAGCATGAACGAAGAAGGAAAAAACTCCATCTCGGCACACATTAACACCTTCTCTATAAGTTCTGTGTATTTGGTCCCATTTCTTCAACCCATTTCCAGACCCCCCTAAGCACCCTTTTGCATTTACGCAGGGTTTTGCGTGGTTTGACCTCTGTTGGGCAAATCCATTGATCCTAATGCAGCCTAATAAATTGGCGTGGGGCGCCACAACTCGCTTTCACCCTTTAACAACCCACAAGCCACACTTACTCCGACCCCCCATTCACCCACTCTTGTTTCGCCCCTGCAGAAGGCTACATAGGATGTCTATTTGTCTCGAATTCATGTCATGGCACTACTTAAAGGCTTTCGAAGTTGGCGAAATACACTACGGACGGCTGATTAAGCGCCAAAAGTGAGATTCCAACTCCAACCCATCCCCTGAAAATTTGCCGCCCTAAGGGATTGTAAGCAGGTCTCGATACGTGGGGTGACTCAGAAAGCTTTCCTGAGGATACATAAACTCTTTTTGGCACACCCCGAGTCGTCCGTATCCTTCAAATTATCTTTTGCGTCCCATCACTTTTTTTGACCACCTTCAAAAATTTTTGAGTTGATGAAAATCCCTGAAAGAGGACTCAGTAGGTGAAACTTTCCTTTCCACTTTTGTGAATCGACAATCGCCAAATTCGCGAAAGGAAAGCTTTCTGAGTCCCCCACGTATCGAGACCTGCTTACAATCCCTTAGGGCGGCAAATTTTCAGGGGATGGGTTGGAGTTGGAATCTCACTTTTGGCGCTTAATCAGCCGTCCGTAGTGTATTTCGCGAACTTTGAAAGCCTTTAAGTAGTGCCATGACATGAATTCGAGACAAATAGACATCCCACGTAGCCTTCTCAGAGGGGTGAATGGGGGTCGGAGTAAGTGTGGCTTGTG
The DNA here is from genome assembly GCA_029963805.1 of Aromia moschata. Classification (NCBI taxonomy): domain Eukaryota; kingdom Metazoa; phylum Arthropoda; class Insecta; order Coleoptera; family Cerambycidae; genus Aromia; species Aromia moschata. Next base: position 420,827 of record JAPWTK010000186.1, read on the forward strand.
GGTTGTTAAAGGGTGAAAGCGAGTTGTGGCACCCCACGCCAATTTATTAGGCTGCATTGGGATCAATGGATTCGCCCAACAGAGGTCAAACCACGCAAAACCCTGCGTTAATACAAAGGGGTGGCTTAGGGAGGGTCTGGAAATGGGTTGATGACATGGCACAGCGACCAAATACACAGAACTTATCGAGGGGGTCTTACTATGGGCCTGTAGGTCTCTGGAATTACCGACATAATCTTGCGAATTCAAAGGACCCCGCACACACCTTATGGAAAATGGTTCTCGGTCAATTTTTTTGAAACTTTGGGAATCCGTTCTCCTTGATGTCCCGATCAAAAGTCTCAATTGGCACAAAGTCCAATAATGGACAGTTTTCGAGTAATTGGACGCTTGCGGTCTACGCGTGAGTGTGGCATTATTTGAAGATAACTGTCCGATTCCGCTATTTTATATATCATAAAAATATACTGATGGTACGTGGTTGTAATTTTTTAAATATTCAGAATTAATTTAGGACAGAATCATACATAATAATCACGATTTAGATTTTCTGAAGATAAGTTATGAAAAAAAAAGTTGGAAGCTTTTAAGTTTTCTGACTGCGTACTGGAACTAGCGTTATCCAAGGAGCACAACGAGGAGGTTTCAAGTTTGCTCCTCTTGTGTGTGTGTGTGCGGATGCGCGTGCATGTGCGTTTGCGTGTGCGTGCTTATGTATGATTGGAATCCCGATTCGTACTTATACTTCTCTGAAAAAACTACACGACACACACAAACACGCACGCACGCACGCACATACTCAAACACATACACATCACGCGCGTACAAACACACAAACACGCGCACGCACACACGCGCACGCACACACGCGCACGCACACACGCGCACGCACACACACACACACACACCCACACACCTGCGCGCGCGCGCACAAACCCTATAGGCTACCGAAAAATAAACACCGCAAGTCTCTACTCGAATAGAAATGGCGGTAATCTAAAAAGTGTTACGCTAACTTTTGACGAGCAGTTTATGTATGCACGATTACATACCATAAATGTTGAAGGTAATGTGTTGAAAAAAACGCGACGGACATTCTTCGCTTCCCGCCTGTCTATAATGCCTACCTAATCTATTAGCGTGGAAGCGATCGCTATCTTAATTTAGCATTGTTCTCTTTTATTCGATCGCTCGAACGAATTCGTGTCGTGCCGGCGAATTCAATTGGCCCTAATCGGTCTAATCGGTCGGCGTCCGCGAGGTCGTCGTCGTAAACCGGCGTGCGTCGTCGGTGGGGTGCCTTCGTTTTGTGTCGCGGCGGGTAAACAGGGCTATTTAAACCCCAACCTAGACAACCCGTATCGATTTCGGTGGGAGGGCGTGGTGCCGATCACCAGACACGTCTCTTCTCTTCGTCGGATGTGCAGCGGATGCGGCGTCTCTCTCGGCCAGCGTTGCCAACTCAAAATGTGTCAAGGTAGGAGATTGGATTTTAAAAGTTGCTAGTTTCCAACAAATCCTACTATGAAAAGTTGGTAGATCTACTACCTTTGTTTTTCAAGTATTTTAGAGATCCTCGAGTAAAAATCTGGTATTCTGAATTTATTTTTCGATTGGATAAGACATATTTTATTGTATTTTATTATTATATTTTATGCGGCAGCTTAGGTTCGATACTTTCTGAGAACAACTTTTTTTTTTGTTAAAATAAAAGTAGTTTTAATTAAACTTTGAAAAAATTAAACAAAATCAATCTTAAAACAGAAGAATGGAACTCATTAGATGTTTAAAAGTACCTACCTATTAAATAAGTTCGAACACAGAACCGTAGCTTTAAAAAAAAAGAACTGTACCATTATAACGTTATAGCGGACCAGGGTTGATAAAGAATCGTGGATATTATTCAAATTGAGCTTGTATTTAAGTGAGCTTGTATATTGAATTTAAATATTTATATTAATATTAACTCAAGGTTTGGTATGACCTATCAAGACGTATTTTTCGTTTAACTTTTATTTTAAAGAAGTGTTACTATTACTACTAATTATAAGAAATAAGAATTAGGATGAATAAATTAGAGACAAAAACAATTAAAATAATAAATTCAAATATTCGTACAATGAAATTGCTGAATATGGAGGAAAAACAGACTTCGGGCGTAAATGTTTTCAGAGTGCATGCATTGCAGCGAAAATATGTATTTCCGTTGTGACTTGCTGTTATCCACCCTGCGTAGTTTTTATCCTTTTCCCACGGCGCGGAATATTTTTGATCGTAATGCTTCTTTAATTTCTGAGGTGGAGAATTTTCCTCATTTCACTCATTTTAATAATGTTATAGACTGTTTTACACATACCAGTTTATTGTACAATAAATTGTGGAATTTATTTTTAAATAAATTATCCAATTTTATTAACTATTTACACTGCAATATTTGTAACTATAATTGGTCAATTTCAACACTGCCAACTCTCAATGACTAAAACCTAAGAGTTATCATAGGTTTGTCCCTAAGAGAAACCGTTTAACTCATTATTAGGTTGGTACAATGAAATAAATGTAAAAAGTTACTAAATATCCCTATAATTTATCGCTTACTAGAATCGACAATTGGTAACATCAAACCCCGCCATGACGTAAACAGTAAATAAAATATTTTCATATATCATTGATATATGAATATTTTGATAGTTGCACAATAACCTGGAACGCCATCTATTATCCATTACATTCACTAAATACGTCAATGGCTAAAAAATAAATAGAAAGGTTGGTGCAATAAAAACATATAAATCATTATCATTTTTATGGAGATATGATTTGAATTTTCGAAAATTTCAAAAAGTAGGTAGATTTTTGGTGCAAGGTAGTAGATTTGAGCAAGACACTAAAAGTTGGTAGATCTACCGAAAAGTAGCTAGAGTTGGTAACGCTGCTCTCGGCTGCATCGCCGCCGCGGTCGGACCCCGGTTTTAAATAAGCGTGAGTAATACGTACAGGGTGATTCAGGAATGGGTTGCCTATTAAGTGTTTGGGGGATCTAGAAATAATATGGAGGTGAAAATTTGTGTTGGGGCTTTTCGGGAACGCTCTAATTATAAAAAATGTTTGCAACTTTCTGTTAATTCCTGTTATACCGGAAGTGAACACCAGTAGCGGCTCGTACTATAAACGTTGGGATTACGGATGTATACCTCTGAGAAATATGGCGCTACTGAAATTTTATAAGATCGAATCTGACAGTTAGAAATTTTAGGACTCTTATAGGATGATTGAAACTATTCATTAAAAGTATTGGGGCTTGTAGAAATGATTGATTTTTGAAAATTTGGACTTCAGCTACTTCCGGTTATATCGGAAGTCGCCATCAACTTCCTTATTTTAAACCGAATGGTACCTTTTTTTGTTCCAGATTTCGATTTTACACGTTATTTTAGAAAAAAAAAACGACGTTTTCCACGAAACTCTTTACTTTTAAAACTTTACTCTTCTGGACGCGTGTTTCGCCAACTAAGTTGGCATCTTCAGGAAAAGATTAAAACTGATTTTAATCAGCGAGTTTTCAACCAGCTTATTTTCAATGTTATCGGCGTTGAAAAAATTTCGATCTGGTCATTTCCGATGTAAAACTCATGCTTTTTCAGAATATCATTCAAATTTCAGAATTTTTCAAAAATTTATTTTAAAAAAAATTATAACAAATTGTTGGCGAAAATTAGGATTTATTCGACAACAAACAAATTTTAGACCTGAATTTCTTTATGAAACAGGTAATCCCCGGGTTCTACAGGTATACCAGAAAAAATTACGTCCTTGAGACCTAAACTTAAAAAATTTTGGTGAAACAAAATGGCGGCCGAAACAAAAATATTTTTGTGTAAACTTTATAATTTTATTTCTCAATAACTACGGACTTTGGTAATAATGTTCTAAGAATAAAACTATATTAGAATCAATCGAGAAATACCCTCAAAATTTTCCAATTTTTTAAATGACATTTTTTGGAAATTTCGGTTTCGTGATTTTTGGAATAATAAAAAATAGTCTAAAAATCCTGAAGAAATTTGAGAGCATTATTCAAAATATTCTAAGAAATTTTTTCCAAAAATGTATACCTACCTAGTTTTCGATAAAAAAATTATTGATATTTAATATATTTTTCAATCACGAAATCGAAATTCCAAAAATGTCTTAAAAAATCTGAAAAAGAGTATTTTTCAACTGATTCTAAGACATTTTTATTCTTAGAACATTTTTATCAAAGTCCGCAGTTTTTGAGAAGAAAATTTATGGAATTTATACAAAAATATATTTGTATAATCTCTAAATAATGTGTAATCTTTTAAAAAATCTGGATATTTGGGAATTAATGGGTTAAAATATTTTATGAATTAATTTTTTGACATTTTATTTCACATTCATTATGATGTTTCGGTTATCTACAATTAAATGTTATAATTTACAATACTGTTTCATTAATCTAATATGACGTATTTTCAATTTTCGGATGACATGTGGCCCGCACTATATTCGTTACACCACCAAATGGCCCTTCTATAGAAAAAGGTTGCTGACCCCTGATTTAAAGCATTAAACATTTAAAAATGGAAACTGTCAGTTTTTTTTTTGCCTCAACTCGACTTAAACTAACACGTTTTAATGAACTCTAAGCACTCTACCGGTTTACATCAAAATATGTAAATATAATAATAAATGATACCATGTGTCAAAAAGTGAGGTATTATTGGGCTCAGAATGGAATTAAAATTAGGACAAGTTAAAATAAACATGGTGTGCCATAAAAAATTCAGAAGTTACGGTGTTTCCGGTTCAATCGTAAATGTATAAAAAATACAATTATGTCAATAAATTCAGGTTTATGTTTTATATGCAAATCAATTTCATTATTTCATCTTTAAAAACAAAAAAGTTATTTGGTAACCACATTAGAGAATCACTCGGTGTAATTTTGTGGCGGTAAATAGACTTGTGTCTTTATTTGATCATGTTTAGCAAATAATAAGGACGTTAATTTTCTAATTTTAGCTATACAATTTACGTACATTATATCTAATTAACATAACTTTGTATTTTATTTAACGGTTTATCATTATTTTTTTTGTTTCAGGTAAGTCTCTTCTCAACTTTTGGTAGTAGGATTTTCACGAACAGGTAACTTTGCGATTTGTTTAGTTAAATATGCCAATAAGCTGAAACGTTTTTTTCTTCAACGCCTCCACTTTTTTCCCTCTGACCAACTTCACCCTTGATCAACGTCATAGTAGGTCAATAAGAAATATGTTTAGTACCCCTAATCACACACAGTTTGACACGAAATGGTGAGGAAGGCACGAAGGTAGGACATAACACTACGTAATCCTCGTAATATAGAACAATCTGATATCCTCCCTTCACATAATATTTGCATATTTAACCATTCAGATCTATTGCGGAGACAATAGGGCTCTATCTACTTAGTTTACATCAGTTCTCTGCCTATTTAGCATTACAGTGGAGATCCACTATAATGCTACTGCATAGATTAAGAACCGATTCATGACCAGCCACGTCACACTAACAATGCATTTAAGTTATTATACCGGGTGACAGAGGATCAAAGTTTTCAAAATTTCAGCATCCTAAGTCTGTATCACATGTGAACTTTTGATATACCGGGTGGTACAAAAGTATCAAATAATGGCTTTAACTTTGTTATTTGCAGTTAAAAAAATGTTCAATATAAAAGTTATTTTGTTCATTACCATGTATGTTTTAAGTTTTTTAGTTTGTTGATATCTTCTTTTGTTTTGTTCCTATGGCAACCAATTTTTTTTCAAATGGCACCCATACTTTTTTTTTCGTTATGAAAAAAGCATATTTTTCTCTATTCAGTGACAAAATTTTGCAATTTTTGAAAAAAAAAATAAGCGAGAAAAAAAATTATTTATTACTATCCACTCACAATTAATTAATTAATTTCACAAAACTAAAATTTCGATCAAATTAAATTTAAAGAGTAACAAAGGTAGTCTAAATATTTAAAAAAAAAAAAAACAATACTAAATCAGATGTTCAAACTGAGCTCCGTTGACGGCCAAGCAATAACTTAAACGGTATTTAAATTCTACTGTAGTAGCTCTGTGTAACACCTCTGCAGCTATTCTGCGCATTTCAGCAGTTATTCGCACCTTTAAGTCCTCCAAATTACGAGCTCTTTGTTTGAACACACTATTTTTAACATGACCCCACAGGAAAAAATCTAAGGGCGTCAAATCCGGAGGTCTGGCAGGCCACTCAATAGATCCTCTTCTGCCGATCCACCTGTTTCGAAAAACATGATTTAAGTACTCTCTAACATGTACCGCAAAATGTGGAGGAGCTCCATCTTGTTGGAAGAAAATTCGATTGTCAATACCTCCATTTTCACCCGGGAATAAGGCTGTGATCGCAGGTACGACCTGAGTTTGTAGCAGTTGAAGATATTGATCAGCGGTAAGGGTTTCATCAACCAAAAAATGGGCCTATGATATGTCTTCTTATAATGCCTGCCGACACATTTACTTTTTGGGGATATTGTGTGTGTGCTTCTTGCACCCAGTGTGGGTTCACTCTCACCCAATACCGACAATTATGTCGATTTAATGTGCCGATTAGCATAAAGGTCGCTTCATCTGAGAATACAATATTTGAAGCAAAATTCTCATCTGCATTATATCGTTCCATCGTGTACTCACAGAAATCCATCCGTCTATCAAAATCATCTTCATTCAATTCATGTATTAATTGAAGCTAATAAGGATGATTTTTTTTTTTTTTTAAATTCTAAGCACAGAAACGTGACTAATATCTAAATTGTCTGCGACTTCCCTCGTTGACACTTGTGGCGTTTCTTCAATTGTCAACAGAACATTTAACGCATTTTCCTCACTTGTTGTCGATTTTGGTCTGCCAGTTCTTTTCACCTCTTTAACGTTACCCGTTTCTCGAAATTTTTTAATTAGTTGACAGACTGTTCCTTGAGATACAGGAGTACCTGGGTAAATTCCGTTGAATACAGTACAACACACTTCGCTTTGAGTCCTCTTCCTATTTCCGTACCCATAAATCGTTAATATTTCAATACGTTGTCTCTCACTCAAATGTGCCATGTCTTCAGATTTAATAATTTGCAAGAATGTCAAACAAAAACTTTGCTTTAAACCGACAATAATTATTTATTCTTTGTTTGTATTAATTTAATACCAAATTTACATGGCATCCTTTAGCAAAAGTAATGTTTCTGTTTTAAAACTGCATGACTTTTTCCCTTATTAGAGGTGACGAGTGAATCGTAATAAATAATTTTTTCTCGCTTATTTTTTTTCAAATATTGCAAAATTTTGTGACTGAATAGAGAAACATATGATTTTTTTAATAACGAAAAAAAAATATGTGTGCCATTTTAAAAAAATTGGTTGCTATAGGAACAAATCAAAAGAAGATTTCAACAAACTAAAAAACTTAAAACATACATGGTAATGAACAAAATAACTTTTATTTCGAACTTTTTTTTAACTTTGCAAATAACAAAGTTAAAGCCATTATTTGATACTTTTGTACGACCATGTATGTGCATATAAACGACAATTTTATAACTTCCAGTTCCAACTTTGTTTTTGTTGACAATGAAGTTGACTTAGTCATGACCTTTTACTTGATCTTGACCTTGATCCTCAAGATCAGTTGAAGGCCAAATTCTAAATTTCAAATGGAAACTCCCATTCTTGAGCCAGGATTCAAACGGCGTGGAATTTTACATGCAATTACATGTTCTTGTTATGGGTTAAAAGGATCATAATATAAAGTCAAACCAAGATTGAACTAATCTTCGGTTTTATTGTTTTTCTTGAGAGAGCTACCTAAAATCGCAAAATGACAGAAAGTTTTGGTTTTGAAAGATAACTTATGTAAAGTTGTTTTCCCGATTTTAGGTAAGTAATTCGAGAAAATCGAACAAATTAATGATTAGTTCAACCTTGGCTTGACTCTTTATGACCCAATGACATAACATTAACCTATTGACGACCATTTGACATGGTTTTCCACGTAAAATTTCATGCTGTGTCCGAAAACAGCGTCAAAATTAGCTATTTGCATTTGAAATTTTGAGGTTGACTTTCAAATGACCTTGAGGATATGACTTGGAAATCCGAATCCAATGTCATGAAAGTTCGTCTCTCAAAATCCAGTAACTAGATTATGTACCTTTAAAGCTTTATAGTTACTATGAACAGTTTTTAAAGCTGTTTCACCGGACACATCTTGAAAGAACAGTAGTAAAAAAAGTGCCGTTTTTTGCCCACCGAGACACATCTAAAAAACCCATTGGATTCTATAGACTTTGAGCCACTGAACTCGACTGTGCTATTAGAAAATTTAAAAAACGTCGGGAACATTGCGAAATTCAAGTTCAAATGACTAGTTTTTCACATAAAAATGAGTGCATATTTTTTGCAATACATTGTTTGAAAGAATTTTATAAAAAAATCTTACGTACATTTACAAGGTTTTTGAGATCACTGGATACAAGTCAAAAGTAAAATTGACGTTTTCGACAATTGGCAGCTGTCAACTAGCTGTCAGGTCACCATTAAAAACAAAGAAAAATGGGAATTCATGTAAAATTATGATTTTGAGGTTGTTGAGTATAAATCTGATATAAAACTGACGATTCTGACATTTGAGAACTGTCAACTACTCGTGAAATCACCACCAAAAATCTGATGAAATTACCTTTTTGAGGTCATTCAAATAAAATCTGATAATACTCGTAAATTGGCGATTTTGTTACTTATAAATGGTTAATTAATTGTCATTACGTACACAATCAATATGTATTAAAAAACTTAAGCCAATCATTTTTATGTTTTAAAAAACTTTTAGTCAAAACTGTTGAAAATTAATGATTTCTACCAAGGGGCAGTCAACTAGACGCTCTGTTGGTGAACAGAAACTAAAAGAGCGCTGAAAGGCTGAAAGGACTCCTTAAAAATGGATCTTTATGTGTTTTTTTGATAGGAAATGCTTACAAGGGGAGGCAGGTACCCCAAACTGAATAAGCAAAGAAAGTAGATGAACGAAATCTGTTTATCTCACAATTATGATTTTGGCAGCAATTTAAAAATCAGTCATAAAAATCGTCAGTTTATTATCATATCTTATTTGAATTACTTCAAAAACAAATTGCATCAGATTTGTTTACTAATCTGATGGTGATTTGACAAGTAGTTGACAGTTGTCAAACATCAAAATCGTCAGTTTTATATCAGATTTACATTCAACAACCTCAAAATCATAATTTTACATGAAGTCCCATTTTTCTTTATACTTAATGATGATTTGACAGCTAGTTGACATCTGGTTGTCAGCTGCCAAATGTCAGAATCATAAGTTTGATATCAGAATTATAATCAGCGACCTCAAAAACTAAATTTTAAATCAATTTCCATTTTTCTTTATTTTTAATGATGACTTGATAGTTAGTTGACAGCTATTTGACAGCTGCCAATCGTTGAAAACGTCAATTTGACTTTCAATTTGTATCCAGTGATCTCAAAAACCTTTAAATGAATGTAAGATTTTTTATAAAATCCTTTCAAATAATGCGTGTTCCAAAAAATATGCGCTCATTTTTTGTGAAAAACTAGTCGTTTCAACATGAATTGTAAAATAACGGCTTTTATTGGCTGGAAATGTCTTACATATTAATACATAACCAGAGCCGTGTATTTTTTAATGCAATTTAATCCACTTTGGTAGGTAAGTCACTACGTAAAATTTGTAGATAGTTACGTAACGTTGTGCGACCTGGTAACGGCATCTATGTAACGCATTTATTCCAGAACTCACGAAATGGTTGTTTATCGAATTTATTCAGGGGTACCTCACAGGCACTTAGCATTAAAAAGTAAGTCGAACATAAACATAGTTTTTTAAGGGCATCCCCTTCTTTCTTCTTATGTTTCGCACTATTTAGTGCTATTAATGTAACCGCTACAATCGCATTCGTCCCTACACATCAAGTTTTTTCTTATAAACGACCCATAAAATATCTCTTCGAAATCACCGATGAATTTATTTATTTTCTCAGCAAATGGTAGTTTTTTAGGCGTTTGCACGTGTGACATTTTATTTTTAATGTAATGTAATACCGACGCCGACGACATAAACACCTTGAAGACAATAATAACGCACGGAGTTTTCGTTAAGGGTTTATTCTTATATTGATAATAATTTGATGCATTTTTTTGGACCTTATTCATAAGTCATAATTAATATTTTGTATGTGGATATACATAATTATATACTCGTAATAGGTACATTATTTTAGTGGATCGACGACCAGTGGCGTTTTAGACTAGAGAGTATGGTTTACATCGAGGTTTACGTGTCGTTTACTGTAGCGGAACTAAACTGGAACAACGCTTAAATAAACTTTTCAGTTGATTGGATAGCGGAGTTGGGAGTTGTTTGAAGAGCGCGGTTTCAAGTTCCAAACGCCGGAACAGGAAATTAAATGCATCAACTGTCTCCCCTCGGTAACGCGCATCTCCATTGATAATGCTTTTCAACTACCGCGCCTCGTTTAACGTTGACTTTTTATTATTTTCTCTTCCTTCAATCGTCTTAGATATTGGAAAACTTCATAAAGTGATACTTCATAATATGATTTTCGACTGACATTTTATCTTAACATACATAGTGACCCACTTTAATATCGCAACACTTCCATAATACTACAGGGGGGTCTACGAAGATGAGTATACTCAGTAACTGTAGCCAATTTTTTTCTACAGCCAAATAAATCTTAAAAATTAGGAACCCCGGAATTTTAACTGGAACACCCTGTATATTTTTCCATAATTTTGTCTACAAGTAATTCTGATAATGTCAGTTATTATTTTTAAATCTAGAATGCTATTGATGGAGGAAAAAAAACATCTACTCATTCTAATTTCATCAGATAAATAATGAGCCATTAAAAATAATGTCATCAAATCTGGTTATGAAGGTGAGAGATGGAAATAGCGGTCATGTCGAAGCTCGAAGCGAAACTTTGTCGTTGTCATATTTTTGAAGTGGCTGTCAGAATTGTAAAATCAGTAATGGAATTAATTTTTAATGAAGAACAGAGGCCTATTATTTCACTTGAAATGTATTGTATAGATGGCAGTATAATCAATGGAAAAAACGAATTGGCACACCCAGAGTAAGGACAGAAGAAAGTGTTGAAATGGCTAGACAAGTGATAGACATCAATTAACCATCTGATTCAACAAGTGAATCTGCCTATGCAACGTGTCAACGAATTTTGAAATTGATTTGAAGCTTCATCCATATCGTCTGCAATCTACACATGAAATTTTCAGAGCACTTCTAAGATTACAGTTAACTTAAGTTACAGTTAACTTAAGATTAACAGTTACACTTAAGACTACAGTTCTGCCAATGGTTTATTAACTATTCTAACAATAACGATGCTGTCTTCAAAAAAAGGCTTCGTTCCATCTTTAGGGCTATGCTAACTCTCAGAACATGAGATTTTTGAGTGCAGACAACCCTCACTTTTATATTGAAACTCCACTACACTCACAAAAAAATTGGAGTGGGCAGCTGTGAGCAGAAGGAGGATTGTTGGGCCATTTTTTTTTAACGGAACACTGAATGTAGTGAGGTACCGTTACCGAGGTACTAGGGATTAATTATATTGGATTAATTAATTATATTGGCGAATTTTTCATATTTTCACCCCCTCTCCCCACCCCCCTAGATCTTACGATTTGTCCCCCCTGTGATTTTTTTCTCTGGCCTCATCTACAAAATTCAAATTTTGAAACCCGTTGGCGATATGGAGTCCTCCATATTGGAGGTACATCGGTGACTCATTTAAAATAAGAGCTCAAGTGTGTCTTAATATGGGTGGCCGTCATTTTCTTTAATAATGTCTTATTTTTTCGAAAATATAAGTAGAGGAGTGTAAATAAAATACGAGGTGTGTAATTAAGTAATGAGGGTTTTTTTTTATTTTTTTTTTATTCGAATAGAATTACAATTTAGTATTGTCTCCTTGGCGCTGGAGACGGTTCTTCCATTCCTCATAGCAGTGCGGGAACTCATATACTGGAAAAAAGTCAAAAGGATTCAAGTCAGGCGAATAAGGAGGCTGAGGAGCCACAGGAATGTTTTACTGGCTACAAACTCGTTTACTGAAATGGCTGCGTGACAAGGCGCATTGTCGTGATGTAGCATCCAGTTGTTATTGATGTTTTGTCTCGCATGCATGACCTTTTTTCGAAGGTTTACAAGAACCTCGGTGTAAAAGTGTTGATTTACTGTTTGGCCTGGAGCACAAACTATGGATAATTCCCTGGCTATCAAAAAAGCAAATCAGCATGCATTTGATCTTCGTCTGCTTATTTTTGCTTTTTTGGTTCTTGGAGAGCTTGAAGTGTGCCATATCATGCTTTGGCGCTTGGTTTCCGGGTCGTACTCAAATACCCAAGTCTCATCACCAGTAACGACACGTTCCATAAAACGGGGATCATTTTCAATCGATTCCAAAAAGTCAAGACACCTTTCTCTACTGATGTCCTTTTGTTAGTGCCAAAGGTTTTTTTGGAAGCATTTTTGCGCAAATTTTTCTATTCCCCAATTCGTTAGTCAAAATCTGATGAAAATCTGATGAAACCAAAAACGTTGAAAATGGGACACGGGGACATAATTGTAAATAACGTATGTTATGTTGAAAAAGAGCTTTATCAATACATATGTAACTATCGATAAGCATAATCACATAGTTCCTTATGAATTCCAAATTTTATATTCGTAAATTAAGGAATTTTAGGCTTTTATTTGTCCCCTGTGTCACCCGGTATACCTACTCGTAATTTTGTAGACCGTTTTCCATAACAAGAAAAACAACAGAGGAAATCATATTCGAATATTATAATTTTTTGTAGGTGACCGCCTATTATGCATATTTGCGTTTAGTTGTTAGTAGAACATCAGTTAAGCACGTCTGTCTCTTTATGTCACGCGCGCGAATCTTGCGATTTAACGGAATACTTTAAAATATCAGTTATTTAAACGCTTGGTACAAATCATGAATTTGAGTTGAAAATGAAAATAAAAGTGTTTATTCGCGCTTTCCAGCGACATCTTCGCTCGCTGTTGGAGGGCGTATTGGACGTATTGGCCGCCTGTTTTTGTGCGTGCACGACAAGGTAGGTGGCCCGATAATTAGGAAATGAGTAACGCGTCAGCCGTTTATTTACGTCGGATAGTAAAACACTTATTTAATGCGGGCGTCTCTAGATAACGCCATGCTGTTGTGAAAGCCATTTACAATGAAATCAGAGTAATAGTTTTGTACACAGAAGGAGGCTTACTATTTGCTGCATGACAGGGTTGTACTTAGGTTCGGTTTCGTCGGTGTCACACCATTTATTATACAGTGAGGTCCATAAGTAACGGATAAATTCATTATCTACGTAATTTACAATTTATGAGTAATATCCTGAAACACGAAAATTTTTAATTCTAGAAACATTTTTAGCAAGTTTATAACTCCCCTCCAACCCCTTGGAGTGATACCTCCCCTTCCAAACCCTTTGGACTAGGGTGTGTGTGATAGCTCATTTGAAAGGGTTTTTCATTCTCCATCCATCAACATAATATTTTTTTTAATTTCTATAATTTTTTGATTGAAAAATATTACATTTTTTAATGTTACTAAGTAAAGAAAAGAATATGAAACAATAGAAAAACAGTTTAAATCAAATGTTCAAACTGGGCGCCCAAAAAGGAGGCGTTGCTTCTTGACAATAATGGAGGCGTTGCTGAAATTCTTCTAAAACATTTTGTATTGTTTCCGGGGTGATTTGATTAATTTCTTGCCTTATTTTGTCTTTTAAATCTTCTACGTTATCTGGTTTGTTGAAGTAGACTTTCGATTTTCAGTAACCCCATAAAAAATCCTGGAGTGGGTACTGGAACCTTCGGCGTAGAAACAAAAAACTGGACGTTTTCCACGAAACACCGAACTACTACACTTTTCTCAACGCGCGTTTCGCCAACCAAGTTGGCATCTTCAGGGAGAAGTTTAAAACTGTTTCAGTTTGACGATTAAAACTGACAATTTTAATCTTCCAGTCCAGTTTTTTTCCCCATAAAAAATAGTCAAGCGGGGTCAAATCGGGAGAACGAGCAGGCCACTCAATTTCACTGCGTCTACCGATCCATCTATTGGGAAAAACTTGATTGAGATAGGCTCTTACTTCCAATGGAAAATGTGGTGTAGCTCCGTTCTGCTGAAACCAAATATTTCTATCAATTTCATTGGAGTTGTCATCATCTGGGAAAAGCATTCTGAACTCTGGAACTAAGAAATTTTGCAAGAAATCCAAGTAACGCGCGCCAGTTAATGTGCCATCAAAGAAATATAGTCCGGTAATTTGAGAATTTATAATTCCAGCCCAAACTTTCACCTTCTCAGGATATTGAGTATTGGCCTCCATCATCCAATGTGGATTTTCTGTACTTCAGTATCTACAGTTCTGTTTGTTGACTTTCCATTTAAGACGAATGTTGCTTCATCAGAAAAAATAATGTTTTTTATAAATAAAGGATTATCTTGGCATCTATTTGCCATGATTTCGCAAAATTCCAATCTGCGATCAGGGTCATCGTCGTTGTTCTTGAACCAAATGAATTTTATATGGGCGGTATTTTTCGTTTTTTAGAAGACGCAATATGGACGTTTTACTAACATCATTATCGGCGGCAACTTGTCTTGTAGGTTTATGTGGATTATCTTGAATATCTAACAATATATCCAATTTCTGTTCATCGTCTAAAATGCGTTTCCTACCAGATTTAGGAATATCTGTGACATTTCCAAATTCACGAAATTTGTTTTCTATTCTACTAGCCGTAGACTGGGAAATGCGGCGGTCAGGATACTTAGTATTGAATATTTCGCATACCTGCTTCTGCGTTCTTCTTTTATCGCCACATCCTAATAATATCAAAATTTCAATTTCATTCAAATAATTTCAAATTTCAAACCAATTTACGATCAGCGATAAATAACATAATAGAATAATAAGTTTTCACAGATGTAGCAAATAAAGAAATTTAAATGTATAATTTTTTCTGATATGTAAAAAGAAACCCTCATTACTTCTTTATTTTGGTTGGGTATTTTGCGCAGCGTATCAGGGAAACCGATACATTTAAGTTGAATGTTGACACAAAATTAACTAAAAACGTCAGATTTGACAGATATTTGGTATATACTCGTAGGCACTTGATTGTATACATTTCATAATAATAATAATTTTGAAATTATCAAATTTAATTTTCTTGATGAAAAATATACAAAATTCAAAAAACCTTATATTGCTGAATAGATAATTAAGAACCCCTTCAAATAAGCTATCACACGCACCCTCGTTCCATTTAAAAATTTTAAAGGGGTAGCTGTCACCAACGGGGTTGGAGGGGGAGGTATAAAATTATGCTCAAAAAATGTCATTCTAGAATTAAAAATTGACGTGTTTCAGGATTTTACTCATAAATTGTAAATTACGTAGATAATGAATTTATCCATTACTTATGGGCCTCACTGTATATGAAGCGTAAAGTCGCGCATAAATTCGATAAAAATTGAAGGATTGTTTTTCAGAAAAACGCTCGGACACGTCAATTAAATTTTTCATTTGCCGATATTATGACTTACTTCATTTGTTTTTTTATTGACAGCTGTCAAAGATATGACGTCATCGATATATTTTTTAAATGGCAACATGTGGTTGTCTTAAGTTCTTGTGAATTTGCTCATTTGAAATCAAGCCATTTTAAAATGATGACCGTTCAAAAGTTAAAATTCGACAAAAAAAAAACGAAGAAGTCTATTTAAAAAATAACTCGAACACAAGAGGTTCTACATCTATATGCTCAGCTATTTGACATAACACGCTCTCAATAGTTATCCAGAACTCCAGAAATTGAAAATAAATACCTAATATAAAGCGCATTTTTAAATATTTTTATTGAACCTATTTATTAAAAACAGAACACTAAAAATAAAAATAACACAATTAAAACTACATATCCTAAGCTGGTCTTTAATAAATGTTCAAACTGTGCCCCTTTGACTTCTTGACAGTAACCAAGCTTCAAATTCTTCAATCATGTTACGTATCATTTCAGCGAGTATTTTTTTAATTTCGTGTCTTATTCTATTTTTTAAGTCATCTATACTAGTAGGCTTATTTACATATACGGTATATTTTAAATAACCCCACAAAAAGAAATCCATGGGGGCCAGAAACTCGAATTGACCCCTTCGGCCAATCCATCGACCCGGAAATACTTCGTTTAATGATTAATTTAAATAATTAATTTAATTAAAATAATTAAAAATGGGCCTTATATTATTTATTCTCAATTTCTGGAATTCTGGATAACTGATATGCAAATAATTATGTAGCTGTAGAACCTCTTGTATCTAAGTGATTTTTAAAATAAACTTTTCTTCGTTTTTTATCGAATTTGAACTTTTGATTGATCACCATTTTAAAATAGCTTGTTAGAATCGCGCCAAAATTTAGGAGATTATTGCGTAAAATAAGAACTCTCAAATGATGTATCACAAGCCATATGTTGTCATTTAAAAAAATGGATGACGTCATATCATTGAGAGCTGTCAATAAAAAAACCCCTGGAGGGCGCCAAAATATCGGCAAATGAAAAATGTAATTGACATGTCCGAGCGTTTTTCTAAAAAAAAATATCCTCCATTAGTAATGGTAATGCCCTTGATTTATGTTTTGGTAGATAATTATTGGGGTGGAGGACAGCACAAAGTAGATAAGTTTAAATTTTTTTATTTTTTGCCGACGTCAAAACGTCGGCATTTTAAAAAATATAAACTTGTCTATTTTGTGCTGTCCACTTATCTACCAAAAAAATATCCTTTAATTTTTATCGAATTTATATGCGACTTTACGCCCTCACTGTATAATATACATATTGACCACTGTTATTGGAAGAAATAAGCTTCCTGTATTCTCTAAAATAATCTCTAAGTTCTGCCAATGATTACCCATTTTAACAATAACGATGCTGTCTTCGAAGGTTGTTTATTCTAAAAATTTGTAGTTTTGAAAATATCCATATAAAAGTTTAAATTGGCAATATTTTCAAACCTACAAATTTTTAGAAATACCCATATAAAAATTTCAATTGGCAATATTTTCAAAACTAAAAATATTTAGAATAAACAACCTTATACAAACTTACCCTTATTTTTAATTCTAAATAAGATAAAATTATGAAAATTGGGGGGTTTCCATTTGAAAAAATTGATATTTGGCATTTTTCTCAATTTCATTTTTGATCTCATTTTTTGAACGACCTGTAATTATAGTTATCAGAATATTACAAAATATATATTAAAGTGTATCCTTTTCAACAAGGAATCCGATCCAAATTGAATAATAAAGGCTTTCTTATAGGAAAAATTGGTAATTATCTCAGGGCCTGCAGACGTCATTTTTGACATAAAAACTTAAATATCTCAAAACCGTTTAAACTTAGGTATAGGACATTATACATGAAATATTCTTAGAATTCACCATATAATCTAAAAATGTATTAGTATACAGGGCATTCCATTTAAAATAACAAAGTTGACATCTACTTCCGGTATAACCGGAAGTGCGATTAACGTGAAAATATTTTAGGCGTATGTCCCCCATCGACCTTAGTATGTCACCAAATTTTCAGATTTTTACTAATTATAGTTTTCCCATAATCGATGGGTTCCTCCGCAGTTCCCGGAGGACCACATGTGTACATGCATAACATAAAACTAATTCTGTATTGTTACGTTTTATTTATTTCGGGTTCGTGAGGTGTGAAAAATTAAACTCGCACTTTTAAACTAACACTATTTATTTAATTAATACAACTACGGACTAACACTATTTAACTACACTAATTTATTTTTATACAATTTATATTAGAGCGTTGTACGGAAAGCCGCGCCGATATTCAAATAGGAACTGAACTGTCCAGCGTCGAAACCCCGCGTTATATCTCCTTGCGGACATATCTAGTATATTCCGGGCCGTTCGATTTCGCGAGCCGCCGCGATCTCTCCAGGCGCTTCCACATAAGGCGCTTCCACATACGTCTATCAGACGACGCGGTCGGCTGGTATCGAGGGAGGCAGGGGCGGACTGGCCCAGCGTTCGTAACAGTATGTAACTGCCTATTTTTAAGGTTGTTTGAATCTTTTGAATATAAGCCTTACCATTTAAAAATATTGGTTCCCGCTAAAAAAAATCTACGTGGCCAGGAACGGCCTAGAAATAGACAAGTAAACAGACATGACCTTTGGGTGACATCGGGTAGCCAATTGACTTCATATCTGAAGTTGCTCGAACTTTTCATATATGGCCACATTAGAAAACATTGATTTACATGTAAAAAATAAACTTGACCTTGAATTGATCTTGTAAGGTTCATGGTCATGACCAATATAATACCTCTTAACAACTGTCTATAACTTTTTTTATTGAAATATTTCTTGCAGACTACTAATTCTCCGAGTTCATGATCTGCAAAATACATTAGGCATATTCAGTAATATAGCCAAATAATCAACCTTCATCCCTCTATATCTTGAATCCTAATCATAGGATCTTTTTTTGGTACATGAGAACTTTTGTTCAGAAAGTCAAGAACTATCGTATAATCAATTTTTAGACAAATCGACCGGGACTCACTTTCAATTTGTTTTGTGCGGGATCGTTTATCTAAATTATAGCTTATCCAAAAAAAAAATTGAAACTCCTGTTGACGATATGGAAAACTTTCAGTAACGCATTCTTAATCAAATCGAAGAAATTAATGGAACACTGGAAATCCCAAATGTCTTGATTTCGTATTCATGGCCTTAGAATTTTTCAAAAATTGATTTTAAAAGTTATAAACAAATTTTTGGACAAAATTACGATTTATTCGACGACAAAAAAAAGACCTGAATTTCTTTATAAATCAGGTAATCCCCCGGGTTCTATACCAGAAAAAAATCGCGTCCTCGTGACCTATACTTAAAATAAACGGTTTTATTGAGTATAGGTTATTTTTTTTAAATTTTTTTGTATAAACTCCATTTTTTTTCTCAAAAAACTACGAACTTTGGTAAAAATATTCTAAGAATAAAAATTACGTAGAATCAATCAAAAAAATACTCTTTTCAAACTTTATTCAGATTTTTTAAACGGCATTTTTGGAAATTACGATTTCGTGATTTTTGGATGAATCAAAAATCGTTTTTAAAAATCCTGAAAAAATTGAGTATTCCTCACAAAATTCAATTAAGACAATTTTGTATTTGGAGAATATTTTTCAAAAATGTAGTTTTCAAGAAAAAAAATATTGATATTATTGATATTTGATATATGATTTTTTTCTCGAAAACTAAGTTTTTGTAAAAATATCTAATTTTTTTTAAATAATTTTCTAAAAATGAAATTTAAAAAATCTGAAAAAAAAATTGAGAGTATTTGTTAATTGGTTATATGACATTTTTCTTAGAACATTGTTACCAAAGTCCGTAGTTTTTGAGGAAAAAAAAATATGGTTTATACAAAAATATTTTTGTTTCGGCACCTATTTTGGTTTACCATAATTTTTGAAAATTAAATATTTTGGTCATATTTTGGATTTAGGTCTCGAGAACGCGATTTGTTCTAGTATAAAGGCCTGGGATTACCTGTTTCATAAAGAAATTCTGGTCTATTTTTTTTTCTGTTGTCGAATTAATCGTAATTTTGTTCAAAAATTTTATAACGATATGAAAGGACAATGTTAAAAATAGCCGTTTTTTAACGCATCTGGGGCACGAACGAAACCCTACAGAAATGATTGTTTATGATTAGTAGAAGTCGGTAATATTCATAGAAAACCCTAAAAGTCCGGGGAAAACTAGTGCGCTATCTATATAGTACGTCATCTCAATCAACTGCTAGTCTACAAGACAGTTACAACAAAAATAAAAAGTTTTCAAACCCAAATACCAGACCATATACCTTTTTTGGTTTTTGGGCCGCTGAATCCAAATCTGAGATTCGTTTAGCTCTGTCACCTCAAGATTTTTTTTGAAGCTCATTTGAAGGTTATATCAGGCTCATATTATGTAATTATAAGGTCGAATATAGTAAACATGTTCCAATAACTTGTTCTATATGTTTTCGGGGTCACCCGATCTGAATCTGAAGTCCATTTGATCACACTGTTGAGGTTCAAGGCCATTCCAAGATCAACCAAGATCAAAAGAGGGTAATTGGGTTATAGTAAGATAAAATAATAAAAATACACCTAACTATGCGAGGATCATTTAGCCACAAAAAGTGTTTCCCAGAACGCACAACAAGGAGGCGATCCTCTAGCGTTCCTTACATTTTTTTTTTTGTTTTTTATCGTTTTTATGTTTTCTTGGGTTTTTATTTTTTTGTTTTTTTGTTTTTTTACCATTTTTTATATTTTTTTGTTTTTTATTTTTTATTTTTTTTAGATTTATTTTTGTATTTTATAAAGTATTTTTATAGGGTTTTTTGGTATTTCATGTATTTTCTGTTTTTAAAATTCTACTGAAATTGTTATCGATGTATACCAATACCAATATTTCATTATTCATAATCGGTTTCAATTTCGCTCTCATTATCATCGTTTTCAAAATCAAAAACTTGTGAATGATCTGGAGCACGAGGAATCTCGTTCAGATTTATTGCGTATCCAAAATACCACAATATCAGCATTACGTGCGAACAGCAACCTACTGTTCTTTTACCTACCTTACATCCGCAAGTATGCCCAATAATAGTGTTTTCCTTTTTCTTGCTGAGGCACATTTTTGACAATTCTGAGACACATTTTGTGGCTAAATGATTCTCGCATAGTTAGGTGTATTTTTATTATTTTATCTTACTATAACCCAATGACCCTCTTTTGACCTTGGAATGGCCTTAAACCTCAACAGTGTGATCAAATGGACTTCAGATTCAGATCGGGTGACCCCGAAAACATATAGAACAAGTTATTGGAACATGTTTACTATATTCGACCTTATAATTACATATTAGCCTGATATAACCTTCAAATGAGCTTAAAAAAAATCTTGAGGTGACAGAGCTAAACGAATCTCAGATTTGGATTCAGCGGCCCAAAAACCAAAAAAAGGTATATGGTCTGGTATTTGGGTTTGAAAACTTTTTATTTTTGTTGTCTCTCTTGTAGACTAGCAGTCGATTGAGATGATGTACTATATAGATAGCGCACTAGTTTTCCCCGGACTTTTAGGGTTTTCTATGAATATTATTGACTTCTACTAATCATAAACAATCATTTCTGTAGGGTTCCGTTCGTGCCCCAGATGCGTTAAAAAAACGGCTGTTTTTAACATTGTCCTTTTACTTCGGAATTGACCTGATCAAAATTTTTTCAGCACCGATAACATTGAAAATAAGCTGGATGGAAACTCTTAAAAATCAGGACATTTGGGACTTAGTGGGTTCTAAAAATAAGAGCTCTAGTGTATAAATATGGGCGGTCGACATTTTCTATTAAAATGGATTCTAGACACTATTAAAATAGTGTCTATTTTTTTTCGAAAAAAAGACAAATACGTATTTTTTGCTCGGCCAACTTTAATGACGTTGAATGGCCCGTTATAATAAGCTCTTGTATTATTGACGTAACAAATCATAACCACCGTATTTATCCACTTAAAACGGAAGTTAGTGTGATAGGGCCTATGTCTATCTGCTACAGTCCATGTATGATCAAAGCGCCTCTTTGCCACGCAGATATGAAAGTAAACAAACAAAACAGTTAACAGTAACTTCCAGGGAGTCAGAACTGATAAAAAAAAAGTGTGTGGTAATTGCATTATTTCTAAAATAATCATTTTCCTAAGTTACATAAATTGATTCTTTTTCTAAGAAACTGGAAGTGTTTAAAGCAGCATTGTATTTAAATAGACAACACTATTTATAAGGTTGTTCATCCATTCGGGTATTATTATACGTTAGAAGCAAAATACTTGACGACCCTGACGGTTCACCACGCAGTGATTAACATTTGTGACGTTGTTTACGATAATTAATTTCAGAACGGAAAGGAGCGCGCTGTTGTTCTTAATAATAATTGAAGAGTGTAACTTTTAATTAGTCTGTGTGTCAGTTTTATAAATTTTGAAATTTTGTCGCAAAAAAGCGTCTATGTACTAGGGCTAAGCTTCCTTTAAATATGCAAAGCAGTGGCGGTGCGTGATATTTCAGTTAGCCATATCTTGAAAACGACGCATGTGACCCACTTCACTTTTTTAGGTGATGACTATACACCTCTTAAAGAAAGGATTTATAGTGAAAAAAATCGTCAGCAAAGTTTGCGAAAAAATTTTCAAAAATACTGGAGCACTCCCTGGGTTCTCAGTAATGCTCTGTGGGATATTTGCAGTAAAAATTTTTTTCATAATCTAGAAACAAATATAAGACGTTTTTCGATTTGTTGCAAAATATTTTTTTTTTCAAAAAGTTATGGCCATTTTAATTTTAATTTTATAGGAACATTTTGTTTCCCAAAATTAAAATGGCCATAACTTTTTGAAACAAAAATATTTTGTAACAAATCAAAAAACGTCTCCTTATATTTGTTTCTAGATTATGAAAAAAATATATACTGCAAATATTCCACAGAGCGTTACTGAGAACCCAGGGAGTGCTCCAGTGTTTTTGAAAATTTTTTCGCAAACTTTTCTGCCGGTTTTTTCACTATAAATCCTTTCTGTAAGAGGTGTATAGTCATCACCTAAAAAGTGAAGTGGGTCCCATGCGTCGTTTTCAAGATATGGCTAACTGAAATATCACGCACCGCCACTGAATTGCAAAGTATCAAAGGGGTAGTAAAACCCCTGTAAAAATACAAAAAATACAAAAAAAAACATCAAATCTGGCTATGAACGAGAAAGATAAAAAGAGAGGTCATGTCGAAGCTTTTCGGTTTTGTCAAACTTTTGACAAGTGACTGTCACTATTGTAAAATAAATAATGGCTGTCGTATAAGGTGACAGCTTTGAAAATTAAATAAGGTTATAAATTTTAAATAGAATAGAAATACGTCTTTTTTGACTCGGCCAACTTTGATGACTTTTTTGTTTGTTTTTTTTTATGGCTCGATAGAAGTATTGCATCCTAGACAAAGTGACCATATGGAGCGATAATCGCATCGATCAAGATAAAAATAGAATGATATTAATGGATTTCATCTATCTCTTAGTTGCTTATTCTCTAGTATATTCGCTTTGATAAATTCAAAGTTAGCACCCGCAGATTGGAATTTTGAGCCGATTTCGGGCTCATTATTTTGACCAAGTTATGACCAGTTTTGACCAGTAAACAGTTTATTTTGACCACTTTTTGTTTCAAAATGCGGAACGAAACTAAGTTTTTGAGCATTTTTTCAGTCAGCACCTCCCAATAGCATTTTTTATCCAATTGTGATGAAAAGTGTACACGCACTTTCTCTGCTCACAAACGAGTGTACAAAATGTCATTCAAGTAAGTGAAGTAGATCGCACGATATCATCCTATGAATCCTTGACTTCTACTGGTTTGTGAGCAGAGACAGTGCGTGTACACTTTTCATCACAAGAGGATAAAAAATGCTAAGAAATACATGAGCACGAAATCGGCTCAAAATTCCAATCGGGAGGTGCGGACTGAAAAAATGCTCAAAACCTTAGTTTCGCTCTACAATTTTAAACAAAAGGTGGTCAAAATAAACTGATTACTGGTCAAAATAATGAGCCCGAAATCGGCTCAAAATTCCAATTGGGAAGTGCGAACTGAAAAAATGCTCAGAAACTTAGTTTCGTTCCTTTCGTTCGTTTTTAAACAAAAAGTGGTCAAAATAAACTGTTTACTGGTCAAAACTGGTAATAATTTGATCAAAATAATGAGCCTAAAATGGACTCAAAATTCCAATTTGGGGGGTGCTAACTTCACACACCTCTCTGGCTAATGAACCTATGACAAATTTGATGAAAATATTTTCAAGATGGCTGCACTTCTGATTATACCGGAAGTCAACATAAAATTTCCCTATACCTATGCTTCACTGTTTTTGAGTTATTTCGAGTTTTTTAAATTTTGTTCATTAACACCATAACATAACGCCATGACTATCTGTAGCGGACATTTTAGATAATAAAGTCTCGGTATTGATATTGTGATTAGTAGAACTTTTTTTTAAATTAGTAGAATTAGTAGAATATTTCTTAATTATATACAGGATGCATAATAAAGGATACCTATCATTTAACGTAACTTCTACTATCCAAACTCATTTTTTTTAAATACAATGCCTCACATTTTATTTTAAATTTTACTGTAGAATTAAATTCTGCATCGATCTGTATGAGCATTCCCTATACCTATATTTAGTAGTTTTTAGTAATTTATAACTTCTAATAAATCGTTTGATTTTGACATTCTATGTCTTTATTATGGGATTGCCCCTGGAAAATATTGCGTCATGCGTCACGTCACGCACCTGGGCCTGGATGAGAGCTATCCCTCATTTAAACCTTCATCTCGGCCCTCATTTAACTCTCATATAATTCCTCATTCGTTCCCTCATTCCAGCCCTCATACAATTCTCCTCATTTTGGACTTAGTCTCCGGGCGGGAGCTCCGGCCTCAAGTTGGCCAATTTCGGCCGGGTGTTTTTTTTTGTGTTCGTTAGATACCATGGAAAATTAAGAATATTTAAATAATGTGGATATAAATTTATTATAAGTACTTTTAAAATTCACACTGGACAACGCTTTTCCGCTTAACACCGAAACCCTTTTGTAAACTCAATGCGGGCATTTCGCCAGCCCTGTTGGCATCATCAGGAGATGATTAAAATCGAAATTGTTTATATCCTGAACGTTCCAATTCATGTCCAGTATACTTTTAATAGGATTAGAACATAACAACACACCATGACTGACAATTTTTTAGATACTATTTATTATTCAACATTTTGTTAATTATGTTATTTTTCTTTGTATGAATAAGTACTGGTATGTATTTATACGTATACGTAAACGTATATATCTCATAGATATCAGTAGGTAAATTTTGATTTACCCAGTCACAGACTATCAGTGTTTTAATTCATAATAACGATTAAAAATCTGAACTAAAAGATCAAAGGATTTATTAGAAGTAATAAGCAAATTTTTAAGAAATGCTAATTAACTGAAAAAGTATTAAATGTAGGTGTAGGGAATACTTATACATATCGATGAAGAATTTAATTCTACAGCAACAAAGTAAAATATGAGGCATTGTATGAAAAAAATGAGTTTGAATGGTTTGAAGTTGCGTTACATGGTAGCTCTGGTTTAAGCACCCTGTACATAATTGTTTAAGCACCGTCCCCATATCGTTAATTTATTTAAAAAATGACCGTTACAGATAGTTCCAAATGTTTTGACGCAACTGTACAAAATTTCAAACACGGTAAAAGAGTAGGGGGGAGTTCCCCTAGTGGCGGACACTTAAGGTTAACTGACAATAAATAAAAAACTGTTTCAAAACATGTCACTTTGATTACGAATTTATTAACTTAGGAATATCACAAATCAAAGTAAATTAACAAAAAACTAAACTTCTACTATATTGTCTAAAAGATATATCGTCATACTTTGGTATAATATTTTATATAAACTTTAAGTGGCACCTAGTACCGGACATATTAAAGTTAGAGCCTCAAACGCCGGACAAACTTAAAATATATTGCAATGATCACAAATATAAGCATCTGAGCATTCAGGAATATCTGCACAAGCTTCGTGAGCCCATCCCTGACAGCTGCAGCACTGGATCCAGTCTTCATCGTAATCTTCCAAACAGACTACACATTCGGTTTTGGTGTTTGAATTTTCTTGGCCAGTTTTCTTAGGCACACATTTTTTGGCAGATATTTCTTTTCTACACTTAGCTTGCTTTTCATTTTCCTCTAAAACTGCGAATTTCTTTTAACTCCTTTTTTTGCTTCTTTGGCTTTCTTTTCATTTTCTTTTTCTTCAACAGCAATTTTATATGGCGATGAAGTAAGAATTTCACTTTTTTCACACTTCCTTTTCCTAGCAATTGAGCGTCTTTTAGCTGCGTCTGGCAGCGGAGATAGGTTTTGGATAATTTCGACAACATTTGGAGTAGAGCTTCTAGATGGTTCAGGACTAAAGCTGGTGGACGGCTGGGAAATGCAGCTTGTTCTAGTAACTAACGTAGAGCTTGTAGATGGTTCAGGACTAAAGCTGGTGGACGGCTGGGAAATGCAGCTTGTTCTAGTAACTAACGTAGAGCTTGTAGATGGTTCAGGACTAAAGCTGGTGGACGGCTGGGAAATGCAGCTTGTTCTAGTAACTAACGTAGAGCTTGTAGATGGTTCAGGACTAAAGCTGGTGGACGGCTGGGAAATGCAGCTTGTTCTAGTAACTAACTGGGGAATGGCGCTGGTGGGTGACTTGGGAACTGAATTATTTGCTGGTTCCGAAACATAATCGGTGGGTAGCATAGGAATGGTGTCCGTAACTGCGTCAGGTACAACGTTAGGCACAACGTCGATGGATGATCCAGAAGTGGAGTTTTTGGTCGACTTCGGAATGGAACTTGTGCTTTGCGAAGATCCTGGTTTTTCTAATGGGATGTTTGTCATGTCTGCAGGCAAATAGTCTAAGTCTGAAAATATATTTTTATTAAACGGACAAATTCCTGTGCATTTAAACCCTGATACCGCAATTTCAAGCCGAGCTACTTTTGTATATGCTCCATTGACCAGGCCGGCGATATCGTAATCGGTTATTCGTGCTCCAGCATTGGCCCTCATCCACATATCGCATTGTTCATGATAAGCATTTTTAAAAGGTTTCATAAATGTCCTATCCAGCGGTTGAAGTTTGTGAGTGGTATGAGGTGGTGAACTCATTAAATGAATATGATGCTCTCGACAAAAATTGATAACATCCAATGTCTTATGGCTACTATGGCCGTCCAACAGAAGCAGAACAGGGTTTTCCTTTGAAGGATGTGAGAATTTTGTAAAATGCTTCATCCACTGAAGAAAAAAATCGCTGTTCATCCAACCTTTTGGTTGGGCCATGGCTATGCTTTGAGCTGGAGCATTGATCATAAGTCGGTCGTTCATTCTTTGCCTTGGAAATACGAAGAAAGGAGGTATGAAATAACCATTAGCGCTCATGCAAAACAAGATTGTAATGTTTTTTCCCTCTCAGCTGAAGTGAGTTTTCCTACTTGACGAACAGTTTTTGGAGCGATAACTTTTTGGTGCTTTTGAACGCAACTCACGCCTGTCTCATCACAATTATAAATGTTGGATGGTGAAAAAATTATAAAGAGTCATCAATTTGTCAAGATTTATAAAAAACAGGTCTACTTGCGGTTTATTAAATCCCACAGCTCGCATCATACTCATAGACTCTGGCGTCCTCAGTGATAGATCAGGATGTCGGGCCATAAAATCATAATAAAAATGTTTACCAGCAGCACTTTTCTCGCAATTGAAGCGATGTGGGATATTTAACGCTACTGCCAGATCGTAAGCTAACTTTAGAAACTCTTTTTTCATAAGCGGCAAACATCTATTTGATAAATCTTTTACGTGGTTCACTAAAAGTTCTTCGTATTCAGGTGAAAATGTTTTACTAAACCTGCCCATCTTAGGTACGAATGAAACTTCTTTTCCAGCATTTAAACTGGCAACTTTATCGTGCAGGGTGCTTTTGGGAATGTCATATTTCACAGAAGCTTGTCTTAAGCTCATTTGTTTCGTTAAAACTAAATCCACTGCAGTCTTTAAATTTGTCTCATTCCAACTTCCCCTTTTTTTGTATTCCTTCTCTTTGTTCTCCATGGTTAGCTGTTCTGTTCAATCTTCTATTCTCTAAAAATAAGATATAATAAATAATAAATAAGACTAAAATGTAACATGTAAAACCATAATGTATACTGTCCGGTACTACGGGGACAGTTTGCTGTCCGGTATTAGGGGACAGCAGATTCTGAATATAACTTGTATATTTTATAAATAGTGCTTGTAGAATCAAAAAAACCTAGCGCATTTTAAGAAGTGCCTACTATAAGTACCTTATAAAAATATACACAAGTAAACAAACACAAGAACTTTCCAGTAACACTCACTTGAAAGTTATTCGATGCCGTATTTTCCCGCCAAATGCAGCGACCGACCGCTCCCAGCTTGTTGTTGTGCGAGACTGGCGAAACGAGTTTCGTGTATGGGTATTGATACCTCCCCCGCACCCGACCACCATACCGTTGACTCGATCGTGTCGCGAATTTCTCCGATGGTACTCGTGTCCGGCGTTAGGTGCCGTCCGGCGTTAGGGGGAACTCCCCCTAGATATAGGGAAATCTAATGAAAATCTACCTAAAAAACCGAAATGTGTGATAAAAAGGGCACCATTCTATTTAAAATAAGGAAGTTGATGCTGACTTCCGATATAATCGGAAGTGCAGCCATCTTAAAAATATTTTCATCAAATTCGTCATAGGCCTATTAGCCAAAGTCCAAATTTTGTAATTTCCTAATTCCTAGGAGCTTTAATAGTTTTAATGAATGGTTTCGATCATTCACCCTATATCCATAGAGCAGAAGTTTTTAGTCACAGGTCACATTTTTGCTATCTGACCGCTATTCTTCGGAAATTAAAAGACGCAGTTTTTACTCGCAAATATTTTTGGCACATAGACGAATTAGAAGTTACACTTTTCAATTATTTGAATAATACACTTAGTGATTAATGTATTTTGTAAACAATGGTGTAAACTTAATTTTATCACAGTTGCTGTTAACTTTGTGCCAATCTAGTTTCATTAACTACTACATGGCAGTGTAAATATACAGTGTTTCTACTTTTATTTATACACAAATCTATATAACAATGTATAATAAAAGAATACAAAGAAATTAAAAATTTGGCGAATGCGCCAATGTTAAAGTAGAAATATTAAAGTTTATGAAACAAACTAAATAAAAGGATCGTTATTACACATAACTCATACATTACGCACACTGTAAAATACAGTGTTCTTCGTATATTTCTTTTCTTAGTACCTGTTACAATGACAGTCAAATTGTTGCCAGAAAAAATATATATTTTTTTCTTTGGTAACTTAATCCAGAACGTAATAGTCGTAACACATAATGTTTGGTTTATACTTCGATATCGAATTTCATTTAAATTGCACACAACTTTTCTCGCGGAGTCGTCGATTCGACTTGTTGAACAACCTTGTTACCGAGGGTGAAAAGTGGATATATGTATATCACAGCCATAAGCACCAAGTGGGTAGACGCAGATACTCCAGCACAATTGGTTACTAAACCTGATGTCTAGATCTAAAAAAAAGGCAAGAACTTTAAATGTAACATATTCTAAGATAGGAACTTTATTCCTGTTTTCGTTATTCTAACACAAAGAACTCTAAACCTTAATAGTTCTTGCCTTAGGAATTTAACTGTTATTGTCTTAATTTATAATAGATTTAGGTTTTTGGATTGTCTCAGGTTATGTTAGGTTTAAAACATGTTTTGGATTTTTCGGGGTTTATTAGGTGTGTTTTAAGGCTATGTCAAAATTCCTAACTGATCTGCTAATTCTGACCTCATATTCAGTTTCAGCGCCTCAAATTACGTATATATATGAGACATCCAAAAAAAAACGTCATCAACTCTGGCTATGAACGAGAGAGTGGAAATAGCGGTCATGTCTAAGCTTTTCGGTTATGTCAAACTTTTGACAAGTGATTGTCACAATTTGTAAAATAAACAACGGCTGTCATATGATGTGACAGTTTTGACAAGTAAATAAGGTTATAAATTCGATTAGGATAGAAATACGTCTTTTTTTCTCGACCAACTTTGATTACGTTTTTTTTTGGATGTCTCTATATATAGTGATCAGCTCATTTAATCTTTTTAGTTACTTGTTTGGGATTTTTCGGGCATTTTTAAGGTGTTTTTTGAGGTTATGTCAAAATTCTTAACTGATCGTCCAATTCTGACCTCAACTCAACTGACTCAACTAGCTGAACATGAGTTCAGCTAGTCAAAATGCATGAGAATACATAGATCTGCCTTGTAGCACTCGACTTTTATTTGTTTTTATTTTTTTTTGTGTGCCTGTGTTATTATAATCAAGGCTCAATACTTTTTAATCAACCGAATATATCCAATAGTTTTTAAAAGATGTAGTTATCGATTACAAATAACAGTTCAGATATTTCATAAATGCTCATTCGTTTTACAACGTGTACATTCGTAGAATATACCTACTTTGGTAAAACTCGGAAGCTCTTATCTTTTCATACTGGGTATTTTTCTAACGGATTTATATTCACCTCGCAAAATAAGGATGATTTTCTGTAAAATCGTCTATGCCTGAAATCAATCGTTTTCATTTTATTTACAAATTAAGTTTTCCCTATGCTTCAAACACAACTCTGAATATCTGATCATCCAGAAAACAATAAAATGCTTTAGAAATGTCAAAAATACTACAGTGTGACATTTCTAGAGCATTAGATTGTTTATTTATTCAGGTTATTTTGAATTTAGGGATTTAAAGTAAAGATAATAAAACTCCTAATTCGGACAAACCTGAAGATACATCGTAACGTGTGTGGCCGCGTTTATTTTCAACACTTAACATTCAAAACTTAAACATGCCCAGATACGAACAATTAGGCGAAACGTAAACAAAAATAGCTCCTTATCTTTTCGAGGTAGAAGATAACAATCCCAGAATGCGATTTACACTGTCTCGTCTTATTGCCCAAAATAACATCGTGGATCCTGATTTATCACGGACAAATGCCGCAAGAAATCGTATACGACGCCATCGCACAATGTTTGCCCACCAGTGGCGCGCGGTGGGATATTAGCGTGGGGAAGCACTCCTAAAATGACTACAACATTCGTTCATTACTAAGGTACGTTTGGAGGTCGATGTGTTAAAGTCAAATTCATCTCCAAGTTAAATAAAAAAAAAAATACTTACCCATTTCAAGTACAAAGTGTAGTTTTATTCTCGTCAATCAATATTGGCCCACGTATTTATGACGTCATCATAAAACTAGCTATATTAAGTAGGCTATCAAATAAAAAAATAAGGTGTATAAATTAAGTAATGAGACTGGCAACGTAGCGCCCCATCTAGCAACACTGCGGAGATGGGACTTGGAAGGGCGGTAGGTTAACATGTAATGTACCTTCAGCACAAGTTTGAACTTGTTAGAGTCATTTGTGACTGCCTCATTGCTGTCATGCAGCAGTCATTTGTGACTGCTGCATCATTTGTGACTGCTTTCGTAAACTTTTTTTTTCTAGTGCGTTTTAAAAATGAGTGACAGTAATTTTGAGCAATGGTATACTATCAGGTTTTGCCTCAGACTTGGACACAACGCAACGGATACTTTTGAAAAACTTCAACATGCCTATGGAGTGTTTTTTCAAGAGCCCAGATTTTTCGATGGTTTAAGACATTCTCAGAAGGAAGAGAATCTATTAAAGATGAACTACGCAGCCTTCATCTTCAAGAATCGATGAAAATGTCGATAGTATACGGGATCTTGTGTGTTCAGATCGTCGGTTGACGACAAGAATGATCGGAGAACAGTTAAGTTTGGATCACACCACTGTTCGTCAGATTTTGACTAACGAATTGGGAATGACAAAAATCTGCGCAAAAATGGTTCCAAAGAACCTTTCGCAGGAACAAAAGGGCATCAAGAGATAAAGGTGTCTCGATTTTTGGAATCGATTGAAAATGATCCCCATTTTATGAAAGGTGTCATTGGTGATGAGACTTGGGTATTTGAGTACGGCCTGGAAACCAAGCGCCAAAGCATGGAATCGCACACTTCAAGCTCTCCAAGACCCAAAAGAGCAAGAATGAGCAAGTCGAAGATCAAATGCATGCTGATTTGCTTTTTTGATAGCCAGGAAATTGCCCACAAAGATTTTGTACCTCCAGGCCAAATAGTAAATCAAGAACAAGTTGATGTTGCATCACGGCAATGCGTCTTGTCACACAGCCATTTCATTAAAAGAGTTTTTAGCCAGTAAACACATTCCTGTGGCTACTCAGCCTCCTTATTCGCCTGACTTGAGTCCTTGCGACTTTCTTTTCTTTTTCGAGATTGAAAAATAACCTTAACGACGTCATTTTGAGACCATACAAAACATTTAAACGGCTGTAACCGACCAACTGAAGACTATTCCAGAGTATGAGTTCCAGCACTGCTACGAGTAATGGAAGAATCGCCTCCAGCGCTCTGTGGCTTCCCAATGTTCCCAAGTTATTTTGAAGGAACAATACTGAATTGTACTTCTATTCGAATAAAAAAAAAATTAAATTCTTACTCTAGTCTCATTACTTAATTTACACACCTCGTATGAATAGAAAACTACGCTCGACATATATAAATTATCAGGTGTATCTATATTTTCAAAAGTGCCTCGTATAGCGCGAAAGAACGTCAATTGTATCATATTGTAAAGCCGTATCCCAAAAACGACCAAAATACCCGCGTCCAAGAAAAACTGTTAAAGAAAAATTTTTTTTTTTAGAATGTTGTGGTCCTCTACGACTAAACGAAGCAACTTATGCTATACGTACGTTGACCTACATCGTTTTGTTATGGGTCGAGAAACCTCTGGTATGAATTAGTAGTACATTCAATTCCCGGCCACGCTGTATATTCACGCGTATAGGGCAGTGGGATTATGGGATTTTGCGGTTGAAGGCAGTTGAATTATGAGATTACATGGGATCAGATAACAGTGAATTTTATAGCCACGTGTTCTCAAAGTTATGTGTTTCCTTTTTGTGGGTTTTTAAAATGATGGGACAATGGTGTCGATGTTAAATCAACGAGCCAACATTATGTTGTAGGTATAGATGCTATATAAATGTATAGTCTTGCTACCCCCCCCCCCCCTATGTGGTTAGAAATGGTTAAATTCTAAATGTGGTTAGAAATGGGAGGTACTCTCCACCACTTTTTTTATTTTTTAAACCACTCTAGCAATAATAACTTCGCAAGAAATATCCGTTTTCCAGATGAATCTACGAGTACATTCAATCTAAATGTTGTTATTAATCGACGTAATAGCCAATTCTGGTCAAGTCAGAATCCTCGTTGGTTCCAAAATCCCCAAAAAGTTAGTTTCGGCAGGCATTGTTGGAGGACCTATTGTTGGACCTTTCCTCATAGATAGAAATTTAGATTCTAAATGGTATTTAGATCAGCTAAGAAATAACATTATTCCATCTTGCAGACTGTTGTTTCCAGGTGAAAATAATGTTATTAACCAACAACTATGGTTCTAACAGGATGGGGCACCACCATATTTATCATGGCAAATATCAGGGAGTACCTAATTAAATGCACAATTTTTATTACGCTGGATAGGCAGAAGAGATACAATTGAATGGCCAGCGCGCTCCACGGGTCTAAATAGCTTAGATTTTTTCCGTAGGGCTATTTAAAATATAAAATTTATATCAATCGATCACAACATTCAAGATTCGAAACAGAAAATTTAAAATGAAATCCGGACCATTCCTGAAGACTTCCTAGTAAATGTTACTGAAGCGTTTCTTGACCGGCTTGGGCATTGCTTAGTGGAAAATGGAGGTCACTTTCAACGCCTCAATCACTAATTTTTTACCACTCTACACTAATGGAAAAAATTAAAGGGTCAAAAAAATTTTCCGAATTTTTAGTGATTTTTCAGAATGATGTATCTCAGTGAAAAATGATCGTATCGAGGTCTAAAAAAAAAGCATTTTGAAGCTTCAAGTTTCTAGTTTTGAGATATTTTGGCAAAAAACTTTTTAGAGCTACATGTTTCGCGCAATTTTAGGAAGTAGTGTGAGAAAAAAATGTTTTTGCTTTTTTTTTCAAGTCCATGAGCTTGAAAAACATTTTTCTAACTTAGCCGTGGTATGGACCGGATAGCTTGTTTATTCAGCTTCAATTTGCTTTTTTTAAATCTCGATACGACCATTTGTTGCTGAGATATCGAACTTTAAATCAAAAAGGACCCTTTTGTCTTTGATCGACGATATCTCAGCAACCAATGGTAGCACAGAAAATCTAAGGGCAGTTCTGAAAACTGGAATAAAACCCCTACAAGGTTCTGCTGCGATTTTTGTGGAGATTTTTTTATCCTTGACATGAATTTGAAAAAACAGGAAAAAACGGGTAATTGATGGTTTTTCAGAACATCAACGGCTGAAATTCAAATCTTCATGAAATGACTAATGTTGCGTGTGCCTTTTACAGTTGAATATACCCCCAAAAACCATGCAAAGTTACATTACGATCTAACGAACCGTTTCTTGTTGCAAACGGTAAAACTTTTGAAAAAACTAAAGGGTCACGTTTTTTGAGCTTACCTAAACATGTTCTAATCATGGCTAAAGTAAAAAAAGCGTTTTTTTTCGAGCTTGCCCACAATTTTTTCCGTAGGTAAAAAAAAAATTAAAAAAAAAATTTTTTTTTCGAAAATTGAATTATTTTTTTTTAGACTTAATTTTTTTCAAGTTTTGGAAGCCTTTTTTTTCAATTCCCGAAATATAATTTTTTTTGAATTGTTTTTTTGTACATTTCAACGGTATTTGCGGAAAATTGTGGGAAAGCTCGAAAAAAATTTTTTTTCACTTTAGCCATGATTAGAACATGTTTAGGCTCAAAAAACGTGACCCTTTAGTTTTTTCAAAAGTTTTACCGTTTGCAACAAGAAAACAGTTCGTTAGATCGTAATGTAACTTTGCATGGTTTTTGGGAGTATATTCAACTGTAAAAGGCACACGCAACATTAGTCATTTCATGAAGATTTGAATTTCAGCCGTTGATGTTCTGAAAAACCATCAATTACCCGTTTTTCCTGTTTTTTTCAATTCATGTCAAGGATAAAAAAAATTTTTCTCAAAAATCACAGCAGAACCTTGTAGGGTTTTAATTCCAGTTTTCAGACGTGCCCTTAGATTTTCTGTGCTACCATTGGTTGCTGAGATATCGTCGATCAAAGACAAGAGGGTCCTTTTTGATTTAAAGGATCTCAGCAACAAATGGTCGTATCGAGATTAAAAAAAAAGCAAATTGAAGCTGAATAAACAAGCTAGCAGGTCCATATCATGGCTAAGTTAGAAAAGTTTGCAAAAATTTTTTTTCTCACACTACTTCCTAAAACTGCGCGAAACATGTAGCTCTAAAATTTTTTTGCCGAAATATCTCAAAACTAGAAACTTGAAGCTTCAAAATGCTGTTGTTTAGGCCTCGATAATACCATTTTTCACTGAGATACAGCATTCTGAAAAATCACTAAAAATTCGGAAAATTTTTTGACCCTTTCATTTTTTCCCTGTTTGAGGAAAACATTGCAACTTTTAAACGAAACATTTTTGTTGTATCGGTTATAAAGACCGAAATGAAGAGGTGGAGGTGGCAAAATAATATGAATAGCTATACAAATTTTTGGAATTCGAATACTTATATCGCTTCCGAGGACCGCACGCCGCTGTCGCCCACAAATATAGATATCCGCGTTAGAGTTATGTTCAAGAAATTTCACTTTTGTCAGCGCCAGTGTTAGTCAAACGCTCGCGAGTGTTGCGCACGTGAGATTGATCGCCGTAGACAGATCGAGCGTTTCCATAAATCCGAGTTGAAGTTAATCGAAAAGTTGTTCCCCAAAGTGCGTTCAGTGAAACACGCAAAAACCGGCGGAAGGCGACCACCGACCAGGAAGGCGGCGCGTTTTTCGAAATAACCGTCGAATATCCGGAGAATGCACGTGGGCTGGCCCAGGAGGATTCTTTTTCAATCGCCTAATGCCGTTACAAGTAATGAGTTTGTCACGGGAGTGCTTGGAATTTCGTTTTTTTCTTTTTTTTTTTGCGTTAGAATTGTCGCTGGCAACGCGACTAGAATTTCCGTTCAATATTCGCTAATTACCTCGAGCGGATTTATTTTCTGCACCGTAAATAAAGTGGGTGTGCTTGTAATTAACCTCGCAGTCAGACTATTTTGTTGCGATTAACGCATTAGGTTAAGTATAATGTACAAACGAGTCTCAACAAATGCCCCATTAAAAAAGATTAGAAGAAAATAGTTTATAGTTGCATAAATAAACAAATATACGGGGTGTCCCGTCTGCGTAATTGGAAACGTAAAGTTTGGGTTAAAATATTGCTGTACCGAGGGACAGAGCGTCACGGTATACCCTCCTTTTTTTCTTTATTTATTATAATACACTAGGAGCAGAACTTAAGGGGTACAAAAAAAAACAAATTTTTGGGTGATTGTAAAAAGCTGTAACTTGGGGAAAAATGGTCGTCGGAAAAAGAAGAAACAAGGA
Organism: Aromia moschata; assembly: GCA_029963805.1. Taxonomy (NCBI): domain Eukaryota; kingdom Metazoa; phylum Arthropoda; class Insecta; order Coleoptera; family Cerambycidae; genus Aromia; species Aromia moschata. The sequence continues at coordinate 457,400 of JAPWTK010000186.1, forward strand.
AATTGAAGCTCCAAGTTTCTTGTTTTTAACATCAGCAGTGTTTGAGTAATCATAAGAAAACCGTCCAATATTTTTTTTATTTTTTGCTTGTCTTTTAAAAGGTCCACGGACCTCAATAATTTTTTTGACTATGTTCATCATAAAGGTCTTTTAGATAATTTAATTTTCTCTTTAATTTGACCTGTTATTGAACCCTGTACGATGGTTTTTCGCTGAGTTATGGCCGTTCAAAGCAAACATTGTTTACTTTGATAACACAAGTCTACAAAAAAAAAAAAGTTCTGTCTTTGCAGTCAGACCTATCAATTCCTATGTATTTTGATGCACTGAAACCAAATGTGGCAAAAAAATTTTGCTACCGCATCAGTTTTTTTCTACACCCCCATATAACCCTCATAAACTCCAATAGAGGAAATTTTTCGAAAAATTTTAACTATTTTTTATGACCTTTATTTTGGTTTTTTGGGTCGCTGATCACGAATCTGAAGTCAAGAATAAATTTCGACTTAATGACAGCTGTCAAATTTCACTAAAAAAGTAAAAAATTGATATTAAATGCATATTCCTACGTTTTTTAGGATGCTCATTACTATTTTGTTGTAGATGTTGTTATATTTGTGAAGGAGCTACTTAGATCTTTTTTATTTATATCTATTTTGTTCTTTTTCTTGTTTTGGTTTTTGTAACTGTTATACCGGGTGGACCATTTTAACCTTTAATAGGAAATAACTCGGTCGGTAAGCGAAAAAATAAAAAAAGTTGTATACAGAAGTTGTTGGGCCAGGAGGGGGAAGTACGACCGTAACCTTTTTTGACCTCGACGTTGACTTTGAGGGTTATTTGAAGGTCAAAACAACCTTTTCAAATGGAAACAACTATTTTAGACCCCGGATTTGAAAAGAGCAGCAAATTTTACATCCAAAATGGTACTTGTCAACAAGGTCATGGCAAAGTCGAATAAACGCAAAATTTTCGAAAATTGTTAAATAACGAGGGCTAGCTGGGGATAGAGATTGGAAACAGTAAAATTTGTCGGTTTTTAAGATTATTTGGGGGTCAAAGTGATTTATCAAGCGTGAAACCCTACTTTTGACCTCTGATTTGAAATGTTTAACGTCAAGGTCATTAGTATCAGGTACCTTATCCGACCCTGACAACTTTAATCAGAAAAATGTTCCTGTTTCCAATCTCTATCCCGAGCTAGCCCTCGTTTTTTAACAATTTTCGAAAATTTTACTTTTATTCGACCTTGCCATGACCTTGTTGACAAGCACCATTTTGGACGTAAAAGTTGCCGCTTTTCAAATCAGGGGTAAAAAATAGTTTCCATTTGAAAAAGTTGTTTTGACCTTCAAATAACCCTCAAGGTCAACGTCGAGGTCAAAAAGGTTACTGTCGTACTTCCCCCTCCTTGCCCAATAACTTTTTTTGCCATACAACTTTTTTTATTTTTTCGCTTACCGGCCGAGTTATTTCCTATTAAAGGTTAAAATGGTCCACCCGGTATAACAGTTACAAAAACCAAAACAAGAAAAAGAACAAAATATATATAAATAAAAAGATCTAAGTAGCTCCTTCACAAATATAACAACTTCTACAACAAAATAGTAATGAATATCCTAAAAAACGTAGGAATAGCATTTAATATCAACTTTTTACTTTTAGTGAAATTTGACAGCTGTCATTAAGTCGAAATTTATTCTTGACTTCAGATTCGTGATTAGCGACCCAAAAAACCAAAATAAAGGTCATAAAAAATAGTTAAAGAAATTTTTTTCGAAAAATTTCCTCTATTAGAGTTTATAAAGGTTATTGGGGGTGTTGAAAAAAAACTTATGCGGTAGAAAAAATTTTTTTGCCAAATTTGGTTTCAGTGCATCAAAATACATAGGAAATGATGGGTTTGATTGAAAAGACAGAACTTTTTTTGTAGACCTGTGTAATCAATTACTCGGGAAATAATGAACGTACAGAAAATTCAACTAGTGCCTTAATAACTGCAAAGTATCCTTTACAAGTAGTAGTTATTGGTTTTTCTAAAAAAAAATCAATTTTGAAAAACGAAAACGAAATTGTTGATTGAAAAAGAGCAACTTTTCAACCTTCAAGTACCAAAAGGCCAAAGAAGCCCTGATAGTTTCAAAGCGCTGCGGTTTTTCTTTCTAGTGCTCGGAGTGATTGAAATTGTCGTTTGTGCTAAAAATCAATGTAAATCAATTTATACTTTTTGTTCTTTCATGTTTTTTTTTTGCAATAATCCATATTTGCATTATCAAAAAACGTTAATTGTTGTAAAAAAAAAAATTAAAAAAATATTTTGTTTTCTGGAATTTTTCACTCTTTACGCACTATTAAAATACATAATGTACATATGCAATACATCCAATATCATGTTTAACGAAAATTGAGAATTCCCGGGAATTTCCGGGGAAAATACTTTTGATTGGAGTTACCAAGATTTTTTTAGTGGGGTCTTAGGAATCGTAAACATTCTGTTTAATATACTGAGCACTTGACTTTTATAATACGAAGTATCCTGGAGTGGGTACTGGAACCTTCGGCGTAGAAACAAAAAACTGGACGTTTTCCACGAAACACCGAACTACTACGCTTTTTTTACTACTACTACATTAATTTAGGACAAAGAAAATGGCTTTTTTGGCCCCTCGGGACAAAAGCATGAAAGTAGTATTTTAATACTAATTTTTGGGTGCTGAATAGGATTCATTTATTCATTTTGCCCAAAAATGACGGGAACACCCTCTAACCAACCAACCAACCTCTGTATGGGGGTGAAAAGGGGATAAATGGTTTGTTTGTGCAATTTATTATTTGTGTACTAGTTTGAATTATTGAAACAACTTTAATTAACACTTAGCTTTTTTATTGAAAGATGTAACTTGGCGCTTTTTCGACAACTTTGTACTGAAATTATTCTTGCAAATGAAATGACTTTTTAGGTCTATATAAGAAATGCTTAACCAACTATAAAATAAATCATTAGAACACTAGGTTTTGTATGAGTTTTGAAAGTGACATCGAGTTTTCTGATAACGGAATTAACACTGATTTTCTTTCAATGCTTAATTACTTCTAATTTAAACAAGTTCCGTTTATTTTTCAGTATAAAAATTTTTTTTAGTTTTAATTTTGTAAAGACTAGATGTAGATTTAGATAGATGTAGATTTATTACTGAATCTAAAATTGTTAATGCTCATTTCATATAATTATTCAAACTAGTTCATCAAGTATTCAAATAATAAATTACACAAACAAACCATTTATCCCTTTTTTCACCCACATACAGAGGTTGGTTAGAGGGTGTTCCGCGTCATGTTTGAGCAAAATGAATAAATTATTCGTATTCAGCACCCAAAAATTAATATGAAAATACTAATCTCTTGCTTTTATCTTGAGGGGCCAAAAAAACCATTTTTTAACATTGTTCTTTGATTCAAAATTTGTTTGCCTACAAAGTTTGGTACAAACCTATTTTAGGGGATGCCGAATTTAGTGGTGTATTCAGATATTTCATAATCAGACATCAGAAAAATCACAGTAGGCCTTAGTGTTACTTGGTGCTTATAGTACGGTTTTTGGTAACTTTACATTTAAAAAAAAAATGCGGTGAAAATCGAGCCGTAAATAAATGTTTTAGAGGGGAGTCCAGGTTTTATATGGGTCACACTGTATGTAATAATTCGTCATGCATACCTACACTATTGATTAAATAATTACGCGATGAATAATTTTAAACCAAACTGTACTGTTTACGCTCAAAGTATGACATGTATCTGTTCTAAACGGTAATTATTGTTCATCGTAAACGTCGAGAACAATAGACAAATTGCATTCTATAAGTTTTCATTAAACATTATACAAATATTCTTGCGATAGTTACAACAAGTTAAATTGGAAATTAATTTCAAACTGGTTTGTGTATGTCATCGAAAAATTCTCCAGATTGTGTAATAGGTGCGTAGGAAATTATTGGTATTTTATGTGGTAAGTTGTTTTCCGATTCAAGAACTCAACCGAAGTTGACTATGAACGCCGTTACCGGTTCAACATGCCTACCTATTAATTTGTGCCATAATTGTAAAACTAAAATTATCAGAATATAAATATCTCAGTCATAACAACCATTCGGATACAATTCAGTAAAGAAATTAAGTAATGTAAACTGCTCGTCAAAATTACCGCAACACTTTTTAGATTAGCGCCATTTGCTTTCTATGCGAGTTAGACATTTGCGGTTTTTAATTTTCAGTAGCCTATAGAGTTGGTTTTAGTGCTCCGAAGGCGCTACGTTGCGACTTAAGGGGGCTTTCCCGCTTTTTCGCTGAAAAAAAAAGGTTCTTTTGGGATTTTTTTTGAGAAAGTATAAAACGGATTGAGACAATTTTTTTTAATTAAAATATAGAGGTATGAAGGTTACATTTATTTGTTTATTTACTTTTTTTAACCAAAATGGCGGCCGTTTATCCTTGTTCCAGTGTAGCTACATCAGGCGGACATGTCTCATGTAAATGAGAATTTTCTACGACGCTAGTCATCTGAAATCAAAAAATGAAACATTTTTATAAAATATAGGGTTGTTGTTAGTGTTTATCATAGGGGTTTTTTTAAATTAAAATTTTACGCGATTTTGTGCAACTGTGAATACAAAAGTATAAGTTTCACAGTAAATTTCTACCTTTAAATTGTTATTAAAAATCGAATTTTTGCAATTTCAAAAAAGTCCTATGTTGATTACTGATGACATCATTTGTGAACATTTGTGGAGCTGCGCGCAAATCCCGCTAAATCCATTTTCAGACATTTTTTACTTTTTTGCGGATTCCTATACTTCTCAATGATCTCTACAATATAACACTCTACATACAGAAAAAACCCGTTAAATCCATTTTTAAATAGCTGTCAAATATACGGCTCTGGAGCATACCGCGCTAAATCCAACCCATATAGGTGAAATAATACTTTACGCGGTAAGCGGACTTTGCTGGCAACATTTCCCCACCTACATATTTTTAGTGTTGACATACAATATTTCGATAGATCTGTAAAATAAACCGCGTAAATACCACAGAATACCGATATTTTGCTGTAGTGTTGCTTGTCAGGAGAATCTTGTGCTTGCCAGCGACACTTCGTCGTTCTGTGAAGCCCGTTTATAAGAGAAAAAGAAAAAAATCTTTGGAAAATCTATTAACTAAGCACTTTGGAAACGATTGGAAGTATGACGAGGACTTGGCTTGGTACAATGATTTATTACTCAGTCAACCAATCAACAATATGGAAGATGTCACGGCTGTTCAGGACACGGCTGAACCGTGCGATTGCCTGGCAGAGGAGAACGCCGCATGTATAGTGCAGATTTTATAAAAAAAATATCTGTATTTTTTATTAATAGAGGATTGAGGAAATAGTTTTCTTTTATATACAAAATATGTATTCTTTTATATACAAAATTTATTTTTATATACAAAATATTTCAATATTTGAACCAAAAAGCCGCTTAATCCAAAATAAATATATTTTTTTTTATAAGTAAAGGTTAAAAAAATTCTGCGAAAATTGTCAAAAATTGTCCTTAACGATCAGCAGAGTACAAAGTATAAATCAGTAAAACGGTAATAAAACTGTATTTATTGCAATACGTTTTTTGCGATTTTCCGCAAATTTGACTTTGGGGATTTAGCGGGATTTGCGCGCGAGCTCCACATTTTACAAGCAAAATCATAAAAATCGGTTAATTAGTGCTCGAGAAAAATCTCATTCCAGTTTCAAAAACGATGTTTTGAGAAAAACGCGTGTAAAGTTTTTTCTTTTTTTCATTTAGCTATGAAATTTTTTAACTTACATGTCGTCATTAATTCCCGGCCCGTACAGGACACCCCCTCTGCCTTGTAGACCTCATTTTGGCTTCACGTCTATATAGATAGCGTCACGCATTTTTTCCACTGAATCCGCATTTCGCCGAATACGGATAATAAGTAACAGACCGTAATAAGTTGTCAATTCGCCTATTACTTTGATGGTCAGTTTTCCTGGACCTCTTCCCCCAAGTCCCTTGTTTGTTTTCTTCGCATTACGGAGCCTGGTTCCCATGCGTTTCGCCACGTGACCGACGCATTCCTTTTTCATTACTTTTGGATCGTTGAACGGATCCAAATCCAAAATCGCCTTGAAGTCATTACCTTATCGCCTTACTGTCCCCGTCGCCAATATACTGAGCATATTTGACATTATGCTTTTCTTATAATCGTTGAAAGACTTCCTTTACACTGTCCACCTCCATTTTCCGTGCGCGACTCTTTTCAAGCGCCGTAACCGTCGTCACTAATCCGGCTGTAACTCGATATCTAATACACGGATCACTTTAAAATGTCAGGACAATAAATTTGAATGTATAACGCATCGATTTCAGTAAAAAAAAAAAAAAAAAACGATTTTTTGAAACCGAAAAGCGGGAAAGCCTCCTTAAACGGTTCGCGATCTACACCTCCTCTATAAGTTCTGTTTATTTGGTCACTGTCCCATTTCTTCCACCCATTTCCAAACCTCCTAAGCCACCCCTTTGCATTTACACGGGGTTTTGCGTGGTTTGACCTCTGTTGGACGAATCCGTTAATGCTGCTGAATAAATTGGTGTGGGATGCCACAACTCGCCTTCACTCTTTAACAACCCAAGCACCCCTCCAAGCCACACCTACTCCGTCCCGTCCCATCGTTCTCTTTTTTAACTCCCTCCAAAAAAATTTTGAATGGGTGAAAATTCCTGAAAGAAGGCTCGCTGGGTAGGCGAAACCTTCCTTTGCACTTGTGTGAATGGACAATCACGAAATTCGCAATATTCATCCACTCAAACATTTTTTGGAGGTGGTCAAAAAAAGAGGGTGATGGGACGCAAAAGAGGATTTGAATAAGACGGACGACTAAGGGTGTGCCAAAAGGAGTTCATGAAGAGTTCATCCTCAGGAAAGCTTTCTGAATTACCTCACGCATCAAGACCTGTTTACAACCCCTTAGGGCGGCTAATTTTCGGGAGGTGGGTTGGAGTTGGAATATCACTTCCAAAACGACATCCCACACAATGGATTCGCCCAATGGAGGTCAAACCACGCAAAACCCTGCGTAAATGCAAAGGAGTGGATCAGTACCCGAGTCAAGATAGTTCAAATTTTGGGTAAACCTAGACAAAAATAATATAAAGCTAATTTTTGGTACAGATCATAATTGAGGTCTAAATAGTAATATACAAAAAGTCCTGGAGAATCCTCTTCCGCAACCCCTTTTTTCGCCCCCAACCCCCCCCCCTTTTAATATTTTGGTGATTTTCTCGAAAACTATCCACTTTTAATTGAAAACTGAAAAATTTCAAATGAGCATTTTTGAAGCTGACAAAATTTCCCTTCCAACGACGTATTGCGAGCCCATATAGTACCACGTGGTACACATCAGTGGCGTATCAAAAGAAAGCTGTTCCAAGATTAATTGAAATTTCTTGAGGGACACGTCGAATTTACTGATTTTTACCAAAAACTATAAGCTTGACGAAAAATATCGTTACCAAATTTTTTGTAGGTGATAAAATTGCAAATCCATTGATGTAGAGAACGACCGTAGAACCAAAAATATTGAAACTGCTGTTTAATTTGTTTTTTATTTAGTTTCAAAACAACATTTTAAACATCTTTCTCAAGAGTAGAATCTTCTGTAACAGTTTCCTTAATATTATTGCATGTTTCGCCATTGCAAGGGGAACAAAATGTGGTACACTTTTGGCCTGAGTGTCTACAAGAGCATCTACCAGCACAATTGGTTTTGCAATGGCAGTAAACCAGAGAGAGAAGTGATTCGGGTGCGGGAGGTAGCGTAGTTTTAACAGGCAACAATTGTCCTTCGACTAACTTCCAGCCCCATTCAGTAGACGGTAGCCGGTTTCCCAGCCACTCTTGTACCTTAAAAAGCAATAGAAATGACACAAATAAATTTTTCTTTAACCGTTGCTCACCTGAAGGTATACTCTCAGCGAATGTTGGGCACATGCTGCTTTTGTGGGCGGCAAACTGGATAGATCTAGGAGTGCAGAAGGCGATTGTCTTGCCATTGCTTTATTATAAAGATGATGGCGAAGGTTATTGATATCTCCAAATTTTGGACCATCAGGATAAAGAGATCTGACAAACTCTTCCCCACATTGTATCACATTTTCTTGTAATTGATTAGGTACATTAAATATCTCGCAAACTTTATTCCTTAAGTTGGGATTTTTCTGTAACTGCATGTATACAATTTTGGGGCAGACTTGGAAATTCTATATTATAGGGGTTATTACCCCGGGGTTGAAGTGACTTAATAGTTAATATTTCGCTGAGCATACATTGTATACGTAGAAAATCAAATATCAGCCCTAAAAAAGGTTTTATATTGGTAGTAAAAATGAATTTGCTCCAGATTTACGTGAAACTGAGAAGTCTCGGATAAACTTTTAATTTTTTTTTTGGCTGAAGTAATTGCGATGAACTTCTAAAAGATTCGCAAGTAGACTATCTTTTAATGGTCGTTTTAGAGAAAAATATGTTTCTTCTAAAAAAATTATACTTATGAGAATAAATAGCAAAAAGTATGTTTTTTAAAAGTAACCCTTCATTTGATACGCCACTGGTGGATGGCATGTGCTACTGAATATGGATTGCGATACGTCATTGGAAGGGGAATTTCATCAGCTTTAAAAATGCTCTCTTGACATTTTTCCTTAAAGTTGATAGTTTTCGAGAAAATCACCAAAATATTAAAAGGGGGGCTGGGGGCGAAAAAAAGGGGGTTGCGGGAGGAGGATTCTCCAGGACTTTTAGTATGTTACAATTTAGCCTTCAGGCATGATCTCTACAAAAAATCAGCTTTATATTATTTTTGTCTAGGTCAAATGCTATCTTGACTCGGGTACAGGGGGGTCTGGAAATGGACTGAAGAGATGAGACAACGACCAAATACACATGACTTATTGAGGAGGTCTTAATGTGTGCTGGGATGGAGTTTTTACCCCACAGCGTCCTTCTTACTCGATTTTGTAGGTCTCTGAAATTACTGTCAAAATTTTGCGAATTCGAATTTCTACATGGGGTTGCTTTTTGGGGTGTGGGCAGTGAACCGTTTAAGTTTAAGTTAAGCGTAGCAATTTCAGAGCATTAAAACTAACCCTATAGGTTACAGAAAATTAAAAATCGCAAGTTTCTAACTCGAATAAAACCCAAGTGGCGCTAATCTAAATAGTGTTGCGCTAATTTTGACGAGCAGTTTATGTAAACGTTCGTTCGTTTTATTCCATGCCAACATTTCGTTTTAAGACAACAAGATATAACAATAGTTATATCTATAAGCAGATTGAAAATTTTGCCCAAAATAAGGCCCAAAAATAAAAAGTTATTTAATAAGTTAAATAAAATTAAAAAAGTTATTAAAAGCATTGGTAACTGTTAAAAAATATTTCGCAGCTATTTTACAAGCCATTTCCAAGATCTTCTGGAGAGGAAAAATATTTTTTGGAACAAGTTTCATTTGAAGTTCTTTTGCTATTATAGCATTATGCTTAGGTCTAGTAATCACTCCCCTAAAATGTAATACACACGATCCAAGGTAGTTCCTGTAATTATCAAAATTATATATTGTGGAACTGTATAGGTACGGGTCCGACAGAGAGGTATGGAATTTTTGAAGAACGTGTCACGTAAAGGGGGTGAACCTAATGTTTTCCGAATAATAGTATCTACTCGTTGGCAGATGTCATTTCAGTTACGATAGAGCCGTGGACTTCAACTCATCGCGTGTTTGTTTACAACACCTTAATTGAAACGGGCCGTTCTGTGATTCGAACAGCGACGGTTTCGAATTCATTAGCCGAAACTTTATTATTGGCCCTGCGACTGTAAACGCAGATCGCTACCTAGCGATGTTACATGATTTTTTTCTGCCGTAATTGAGCACACACATTAACCTCAATACTGTATGGTTTCAAGAAGAAGGAGCCACTTGCCTCATACACCCAGAACAACAATGGCTTTTTTCAGGCACCATTTCCCAGGACGTTTGGTTTCGTTGCGTGGAGATGTGGAGTGGCCTCCTCGGTCCCCAGGCCTGTCATCTTGTGGCTATTTTTTTATGGGGCTACCTTAAATCTCGAGTATACATAAACGAACCACGTGCACTTGAACCCCCTTTCAGAAACAATCACGCAGAAATTCGAGGGGTTCAACGTGAAATGCTTCAAAGGAGTAGACAATTTTTCACACCTGATTACTTCTTATTTTTTTCCACTATGCATCGTTTAATGGCAACATTTCAGCTATGTATTAAAAAAATAAAATATGAATTTCGTCGAAAAATAAGAGTGTGGCAGTCTTTAAAAAATCCCACACCTCCCTGCCGGACCCTGTGTTTGCTATTGCGTTGTAGTCGAAAAATGTTATTAAGTTTCTTTTGTGGAGGTCCTCCTTTTTCAATTTACTATACAGTACGCATCACCCTAATGCGTACATAGCAGAATGAAGGGGAATTGATAAGTTAACTTCTTTGTTGAGTGGACCTCACCACCGCCTAAATATGAGGTGGTAACCAATCGCGATCCGATCGCTAGCGCAGGAGTATGGCAGGCATCCGGTTTATCGATGAAGCTGTTTGGGTTGAATTTTGAAAAAAAATATTGAATTTTATATTTTATCCTGGTCTAATTACTGATTAGTAGAGACAGGATCATTTTTGTGCATAGTAATTTCAAAACATTTTTTTTTGCACATAAAAACGGTAAAATGGTTTTGATGTAAATTTTATCATCCTTGGCGGATATCTTGCTTTCGAATTCTTTTCGGCCAGACCATTCCGGTACATGGCTTCGCGCTAACATGCATAATACGAACAACATGTTTGACCCAGATCAGAAACCTCCTACGGGTACATACATACAAATATTTTAGCTATCTGTCTAATTTTACAATGAACATTACTAATATTGAACGTTACATCTAGTATTTCTACGTGTCTACTTATTTCTATAGATCTTAATTTTAGTTAGCACCTTAGTTAGATCGTTAGCTCCCTAGTACGTTCATTCGAATATTCACTATTGTATTATGATGTATTTTCTGTGAACTATCGCTTTGCAATAATAATCCGACTGTCCGAGTTGAATAATAGTCCTGAGTCCGATTCTGCTTCGACTCGTCGGAAGTTTGACTGTTCGTAGTTTATGTCTTGTTTCGTTGTTGTCGCATCAACATAATATCCCTATTAGACACTTTAAAATTGTTTCACAGCTCAGCTGTTTAAAGTACCTAATATTCGCTGGTTAAAATTGTTTCTCAATAGTTAAGTTGAAATAAAATAACTGAAAATGAAATTGGCTTATATTAATTGATCGTACATCAATGCATTTTTATAAATATAGCTTTTTTTATAAAGACCTATTGTGCATAATTACAGTTAGATCTGGCAACGTCTATATAGATTTCCGCTAAGAAGGGGGGCTGGGTTGTACGTAACTAAATTCGACTAACTTTGACATAAAAATGTACCATTTGATATCCACCTACATACAGTGGCGGTCACATAATTAGAAACGGCATTGTTTTAGCATAACTTATGCATATTATGTCATTTAGTTTTTAACCCGTCCCAACAATTATATATACAATAAACATGCGTTCTAAAGCGAATCAATTCGTAACTTATTTTATGCTCCATCCGTCTCAGTTCAACTTTTATATTTATAATTGCCATTTACCTACCATTTTTTCGAAGGACACATAATTAGAAACGATGTAGAAAAATGTTCATTATTCAAGAAACTATGTAATATACATTAATATTTTGTTGGATAGTCATGGTTCTTTATTACTTCTGCGTATCTCCTACCCATAGAGCTTATCAAAGTTTGACATAACTCTACAGGTATCGAGTACCAGGCCTCTCTAACAGCTTCATACAATTCATCAAAATTTTTAAACTGACGCTGACAAACTTGCTGTTTTACTTCACCCCATACTTCAAACATACTGTTTTCACTAGGATCCGATGGAAAACAGTATGTCCGACGCCCGCCGAAATGTGAATATAATCCGAACTATACAACCATAACGTTAAAACACGGAGGCGGAAATGTCGTCATCTGGGGTTGCTTTTCCTGGAGAGGTGTAGGCTTCATACATCGCGTAAAGGGAATCATGGACCAGTATGTGTATATTAACATATTGGAAAATATTCTGCAACCATACGCTGGCGAATTTATGCCTGTTACGTGGAAGCTTGTTCAAGACAATGATCCCAGACGTACTGCGAAATCTGTAAAACAGTGGTTAATTAACAACTCCGTATCTATATTATTGACTGGCCATATTGTAGCTCTGACCTCAACTCCATAGAGAATCTATGGGGTGAAGTAAAACAGCGAGTTTGTCAGCGTCAGTTTAAAAATTTTGATGAAATGTATGAAGCTGTTAGAGAGGCCTGGTACTCGATACCTGTAGAGTTATGTCAAACTTTGATAAGCTCTATGGGTAGGAGATACACAGAAGTAATAAAGAAACATGACTATCCAACAAAATATTAATGTATGTTACATAGTTTCTTGAATAATGAACATTTTTCTATATCGTTTCTAATTATGTGTCCTTCGAAAAATGGTATTTAAATGGCAATTATAAATATAAAAGTTGAACTGAGACGGATGGAGCACAAAATAAGTTACGAATTGATTCGCTTTAGAAGGCATTGTATATATAATTGTTGGGACGGGTTAAAAACTAAATGATATAATGTGCATAAGTTATGCTAAAACAATGCCCTTTCTAATTATGTGACCGCCACTGTATGTATGCAGTATAGTAACTCTTACTGTATGCTTTTTTGTGGCATCTCTGCATCAAAACATTACAGCCCGTTTCATCTGCAGTGATAATGGTCTTCCACCCTTCTCAAACACATTGTTTTCAGTACTTACAAACTGCTCCAGTGTCTACGGTTTTCACAATTAACGGAACAGTTAGAGCCCTTGGATCGCTTTGCAGCTCGCAGATCTTGTGACTGAAATTCTTTGTGCCATATGAAACAAACAGATCTTACCATAGTCGATTACCTTTGCTCTTTTATGACATGAAATAGCTTTTTAAAGGCGTTGTGAGAATGCCTTAACTTTAAAACCGGGACTACTTTACCAACATATATTTTGTTTTATAACATAATGTCATATCTTTATTATCTTTGTAACACAATTTATATCCAGGTCAAAAGCCAAACATCAACTAAACGAACATCTTTTTAACAAAGATAACAAACTAGCGAATCTGAGACATTCTGTTTATTACTGTTATTCAGTACCTTCGTCTGAGGTTCTATTTATTATTTTTATCATATTTTTGGAAGTCGGTTGTCTGGCTCATCTGTTTCCAATTAGTTGACTATCAGCCCCAGGAAAATTATCTCTTAAGATACGTTATTTAGACAGCGCAAACTAAACATATACATTTCTGTAAATAGTCTAAATTTGCATGAAATGTTTATTTATTTTGCGAATTTATGAGTAAAACTACATTTATGAGTACAAAGGTCAAAAGCTAAACATCTACTAGACGAACCTCTTTTTAACCAAGATAACAAACAAACTAGCAAGTCTGAGACATTATTTTTATTATTATTCAGTACCTAGTTTCGTTTGAAGTTCTATTTATTATCTTCATCATATTTTTGGAAGTCAGTTGTCTTGCTCATTTGTTTCAATTATAGTTAGTTGCTTCTGATCTGTCGTCTCACTTCTGTTTGTCCTTTTTCATAACTGGCCGATGTCTGCTTTACATGCACGGTATATTTCCTTCAGTTACTAAGAAGACCTTATATTCCTAGACACCTGGTATATACCGGCCAGACATCTTTGACAATATAAATATACACAGCAATCGTCAATTAAATATTATTCAACAATGTGATAAATTATGTAAATCAGATTTTGCTGTTTGTTTGGTTTAAAAATATATTTCAAGTATCTTGCAATCAGTGGTGTTATCAAACGATGTTTGACCTACTGAATTTCTTTCACGAATGTTTATTTATACACAATTCCAGCTTTATACACTACTCAAAAAAATTAGGTAACAAAAACATTTCCTAATGTTGGTGATTTTTTAAAGGTTGTTTGTCAAATGGTCGTATCTAGATTAGAAAAAAAAAAACATTTTGAACCTTTGTTTTTTTTTTTTGGTCCACGGCCTTTATTTATTTTTAATTAAATCAATACCTGGGCCGGATAGCTTGTTTTTTCAGCTTCAATTTGCTTTTTTATATATTCTTTACGTCAATTTGTCGATGAGATATCTGACTTTTAATGAAAAAGGATCCTTTGTCTTTGATCATCGATATCTCAGCAACCAATGACCGCATAAAGAATGTAAGGGCAGTGTCAAAAACTGGAATAAAGGCCCTACAAGATCCTTTTAGATTTGTTCATTGAAAAAAAATTCACCCTCAACATTTATTTAAAGAAGAGAAAAAAATAACTTTTTTCATTGTTTTAGTAAATCACCGCGTATTCACAAATATTGATGGGGATACTAATATTTCCAGTTTTTTTCTATAGCTTAATGTATCCTCAACAGCCCTGTAAATTTTTAAATACAGTAAGCAACGAAAGTCATCAAACACCCACTTTTTTGAAGTTTGCTTAAATTCTGATAATTTTTCTATTACAACCTTGATTTTTTTTTGCTTCTGACAGGATTACAGCTTGTGATATTTTGCGTCTAATAAGCCAAAGTTGAAGGCGGTATGTCGATTGTGTGAAAAGATATCGCAAAAAAAGTAAAATTTCAACGTTTTCAAAGAAACTTAAATAACTTCGAAAATAGTAAATCCCTTTCGAAGTTGTTGGACTCGTATTAAAGGGAAATCTTCAGTGTATCTATTTGACTAACTGTCATTTAAAAAAAAATCCTAGACATGAAAAAAATCTAAGTTGAACCAAAAATATCACGAAAATTCAAAAAAGCCCTGTACGCCACATATTACTCCAACAAAAATTTAGGATTAATATCCCTCTAGATCTCTCTGTTTTATTAAAATTTCAGGAACAGTGATTTTTACGAGAACGATACTAAGGATGGTAGAATTTTATTATTTTTTCAAAATGACTCAGTTAATCAAATAGATATACTGAAGATTTCCCTTTAATACGAGTCCAACAACTTCGAAAGGGATTTACTATTTTCGAAGTTATTTACGTTTCTTTGAAAACGTTGAAATTTTACTTTTTTAGCGATATATTTTCACACAATCGACATACCGCCTTCAACTTCGGCTTATTAGACGCAGAATATCACAAGCCATAATCCTGTCAGAAGCAAAAATCAATGCTGTAATACAAAAATTATCAGAATTTAAGCAAACTTCAAAAAGTGGGTGTATGATAACTTTCGTTGCTTACTGTAGATCCATCGAACTGTTTTCTCAGACCGATTGAGCAAAATTTTACAAAATAATTAAATTAACTAGTGTATTGTTTCTGATCATTGTGTATAATCTTCATCAAAATGAAAACATAAAACAATATTTTTTTCAATTCATTACAATCTTATGTACATTACTTCAAGTGCACAAAAACTTATTTTTTTTTCGAAGAAGGTTCGCTGAATCGATTTAAAAAAATTACAGGGCTAGTGGGGGAACATTAAACTATAAAAAAACCTGGAAACATTAGTATCTCCGTCAATATTTGTGGTTACGCTGTAGATTTACTAAAATGACGAAAAAAGTTAATTTTCTTTAAATCGATAATATAAAGCAATAGGGTTGCTACTTTTTTATGAACTTTTATGGATTAAATCTGTATCTGTCTATCATAAAGTAACAGGAAACAAATGGAAATATTCTAAAACTGCGCAATCTTTTCCTTGGATTAGACAGTAATGTCTAATCCAAGTAAACAGGAATTATCTATGCAAATATGACGATCATATTATGTAGGTACACACCTTGTCGTCGCCTGGCGTCAAGTTAATTCAGCTTGTAAAACAAAACTATCTAAAACCTTTAATCTGAAACCCGAAATTGTTTAAGAATAGAAGCACATCGTATTATAGTGTTACCAATGGGACGATAACAAAAAACAACAAGGTCATTACTTATATGTTTATACATGTGAGAGGCAAAAGTCTGGTATAAAATTCGGAATTTCATTACTGATTTTCAGAACAAACGCCAAGACTTCTCTGCAATTTTGCATATACCGAGTGTCAGTAACACCATGTATCGTCTTTTTTTTTGTCATCTAAAAGTGCCCATTGTCTTTTCGAGTGTGGTTTTTATGGAGACCAAATATATTGTTTTAAATGACAACCCGTATATTTTCTCTCAATATCTGAAAGAGCAGCTTGTTCTCTTTATTGTGCACTAAAAATTTGATATGGTTACATAAAGAAATTTTCGCAAAAAAATTCGTTTAAAGTAAACATTTGTAAAATAATGTAATTGCTTATTTTATCATTTATTTTTTTTTAAAATGAAAACAAAACAATAGTTAGCGAATGGGGTATTCAGAATGAGAATCTTCAGATATTTAGATTCGGGGAGCGCGCTGGCCATTCAATTGTATAGTCCTTCTAATTGAAAATGATAAATACGCCTGGGGAACAAAAAAAGCGGTGCAACTTTATGATTCCACGGATACGCATATATCTTTTATATCTTATAAATTCGAAAATTGTGAAATAATTTTTTTCATTCAAATCAATATAGGAGATTAAAATTAGCCTGCATACAAAACTCTTAACCTAGCTGAAATACACGTCACTGGCGTCTTAAACAAGTAGAGTGCCTAAAGTCGTAAATCATTTTAACGACGTCGTAAAAATCTTATGGCACAGTGGACCGAATAAGTATTTAAGGAATGTATTAGATAATACAAAGCACAATAGTATACTGGATCGGCATTCCAGTTGCCGGCACGGCACGGCGTTGCCGGCTCTTCAAAATTTTCTAAAGTATAGTAATATACATAAAGTTGTTTTGATTTATAAATATTTTTTTCCAGCAATTTTTAACGCTTTATTTTAATGCTAACTAATAAATTTATATCTATGTATTTTTTTTAAATATTTCCATACTAGCTTTCTAAGAACGTCACGAACTAACAGTTTACTGAAGTATGAAGTATACTTGTATAGTGTTCTGAGCAATTTTAGAAAATATATCTGACAACCTTGCTTTTTTATACCTATTTTCAATTTAGAATGGAAATACAGTACTTCTTGTGCCTATCCAGCGTCCTGGAAATCGTGTATTTAAATAGTTCCTGATATTTGCCGCAAAATGTGGTGGTGCCCCATCCTGTTGGAACCACAATTGTTGATTAATAACATTATTTACACCCGGAAACAACAGTTTGCAATATGGAATAATATGATTTCTCAGTAGAGCTAAATATTTTTCAGAATTTCAATTTCCATCTATGAAGAAAGGTGCAACAATACGTCATTTAACAATGCCTGCCCAAACTTGAACTTTTTTGGGATTTTGGGCATGAGCTTCTTGGAACCAATGAGGGTTCCGACATGACCAGTAACGGCTATTACTTTGATTAACGACACCGTTTAAATTGAATGTCACTTCATCTGAAAACAGGATAATTGTTATTGCATCTTTCCAAGTCAACATCAATTTTTGAATGTCCGCCATCTTGGATTTCAGACTTTTTCCACCAGGAATAACTCAAAATGTTACTAAAACATGAAATTACATAGGAAAAGTATAACTACAAACTCCTATTTACTTTTTATAATGAAAAACGCGCCATTTCTTGAGAAATCCGGCCGCCATTTTGAATCCGCCATCATTGAAAATTGAAAATTCATTCTCTAGTATTGTTTTGATTGCGGAACATGACTGTGGATCAAGAAAAACTCACAATAACATTATTTTCTCGTTAATACTAGAGAATAATTCATATTTCATGAGATTTTATGCAATGCACGCCATTTTGAAAAGATTAGAGTCAGTTGAGGTCGGCAAAAAAAATCCTATCATCAACTCCAACTATTGCCTCCACCTCCCTCCACAATCCGGAGTAGGTTAGAGTACTTTTTATACTAAAAAAAATATATATATATATAAAAAAGAAATCCCCAAATTTTCAGTAGTGTTCTCCATAAAGTCAGCCATATTATTTTTGGAGAGCATTTAATCACAATTCTGAACTAATTACTAATTAATATCTGAATTAATCACACCCGGAAATCGAAAGGTCACATCCGAAAACATTAGGACAAGTGGTTTTTATTGAGTGAATTCATTAATTTCCCTTCGAGATTGACGCTCCAAAAAGGACGAAAAATTGTGTCCGTTTGGGCGTTAATGGGTTAAAGCAGTCACCACATGAACAATACTAGACGGGACGGTAGACCTTATGGAATAGGATTATTTTACCGGTGTTTAGCGGCGGTTACTTCAGACGTAGGTCGCGGTTTCGTGTCGATTAAATTAAACGTAATTAATATCATTCTAGAATTGTGCACAAGCATGAGTGTGCGCGATCGATATCGTCGAGGAGACGAACAACAAAGGCGTATTTGCATAGAATCACTTGTGTATTCACTTTAAATAAATCCATATCGATGTTCCTAGAAAGCAACAATGTAAAAATTCGAATTATGTACGTGGGTGGTAAATTAGTCAGCGACTACCAAAATCGAGTTCGATAAAGGAAAGTTGAAAGGTGCCGCCAGCAGACTTTTTCGCTATTGGTGGTCGGGCAGGTTCTTCTCTGTGTGATTTTTTTTATGATTATTTTTAATGTTATGGCTAAATGTATCGGGTGGACTATTTTACGAGGTGTGGCTATTAATTAACCGAACTGCTGTCATAACAGATTTTAATTGGTTGTCAATTACAGTAGCAACTTTTTCGCCTTCAATGTACGCCCCTAGGCGATCTCTACATCGCTCCATACGACTCTTCCATTGTTGGAAGCAGTGCTGGAAGTCCGCTTCTGTCAGCTGGTTCCGAACCTCCGTCGCTTTTGCTTTAACGGCTTCCACACTTTCGTATCTTGTCCCCGTCAGTGTCACCGTGTCTAACAAGCCTGGATCAGTGACAATGTTGTTTAGAATGTCAGGGCAAATGTTCATTCTTGATTCATTTTGCTCGGGAGTGAGGAGTTTTGGCACCATTTTTGCGCAAACTCTGCGCATGTTGAACGATTCATGCAAAATCTGGCGAACATATTCTTTGTCGATTTCTGTTACTAGCAAGCTCTCGGATGCTTAGACGAATTATTAATCTTCGCGGATTAATTTACCAATTTTTTTCAATGTTTTTGTCCGTTTTGACGTTAATGGTCGTCCGGGGCGCGGATCGTCTTTGGTCGTTTCACGCCCCTCTTTAAACTGTTTAAACTATTCAAAAACATTCATTGGTTTTTGAAGAGCTTGAAGTGTGTCATTCCATGCTTTGGCACTTGGTTTCCGGGTCGTGCTCAAACACCCAAGTCTCATCAGCAGTAATGTGATTAAACACGTTCCATAAAGTGATCATTTTCAATCGATTCCAAAAAGTCAAGACACCTTTCTCTCCTAATGTCCTTTTGTTCCTGCGAAAGGTTTTTTACAACCATTTTTGCGCAGATTTTTTCTCATTCCCAATTCGTTAGTCAAAATTAACAATGGTGTGAATCAAATTTAACTCTTCCCCGATCATTCTTGTCGTCAACCGACGATCTGAATGCACAAGATCCCATATTTTTTCGACATTGTCATCGGTTCTTGAAGATGAAGGCCTTCCGCTGCGTGGTCCATCTTCAATCGACTCTCTTCCTTCTGAGAATGCCTTAAACGACCGAAAAACATGGGCTCTTGAAAAAACACTGTTTCCGTAGTCAAGTTTTACAAAAAGTATCGGTTGCGCCGTGTCCAAGTCTGAAGCAAAACCTGATTGCACATCGTTGCTTAAAATTAATGGCACTCATTTTTAAAACGCAAACGAAAGGTTTACGAAAACAGTCACAAAGGACAAACAAATGACTCTAACAATTTCAAATTTGTACTGAAGGTGCATTATATTTATGTTAACCTAACCTAATATATTAACTTATGTTAACCTAATAATGTTATACTTATGCTTACATACTTATACTAATGTTATACTTATGTTAACCTAAGTTTAAGTCATTAGGTACTTAATTTACTCATCTCGTAGAACGCGATAAAAGTAACATTATTTTAGATGTAGATAATCACCTCCATTATTGCTTTTTTCTAAATTGATCTAATTGTAAAGTAGTAGTTAATCAAACCCATCCGAGGAATTTGTATTTTTTTCTTAATTTCTTCTACTTATTGTTCCACAATTTCTGAAACAGTCCTTTGGCGTATCCATTCCGTGTCGACCATGTCTTTGAACCTTATAAACTAAATACCTCAGGTAGCCGATAAGGCATTTATTAGCATGTTAATCAAAGGAATTAATTAATTTCGAAATTAATAATAAGAATTTTTATTGCCGTAAATAATTGAGGAATTTATTTTCACACTCGGCTAAGAAATTATTAATTTGCATTAATATTCTTATAACTCATAACTCGCTATTCGTCTACCTACTATCATCGACGGAAAGTTGGTCACGTAGCGTTTACAGAAAGTACGGCTGCCATATTTCAAAATACAGTAACTGTTATTTTCAAAGTTTTGAGTAAATTAAAGAAAACTTTAAACATATGGCCCTCGAACTATTAAAGATCTTTAAATACAATTTTAACAGTTTAGGATACTATAATTGCAAGTTATTGTATACGTAAACAATAATTTAAAGATTCTTGTGTTTTTTTTAAAAAAAATGCAGTTGCTGTGTTGGCATAGATGTTTAATAAAACGTGAGCAGAGTATATAGTAAAAATATAGCCCCGCGATGTGTTGGTTTTTTATATCTGCACATAACATTTTCATTTTGATAATAAACGAAACATATTTAAACAACAAAAAAAGTGGATTTTAACTAAAACAAAACTACGCTTATATGTCCTCGTCTATATCAATATTTTGAATTAAATCCTTTGATGCGTCGTTTGATTCTCGTTGAACCATCTAACTAAAATATATTTTCCAATTCACAATAACTACCACATACTGTGTTACGGGTAAATTTTTGTAAAACATTCTCTTCTGGATGTTGCTTCCAATACACAGTAAGTACCACATACTAGGTTTCGCCTATATTTTACTATTGAAAAATAGCATTTGCTGGGTTTTGGCGTAGAAAACCAAAAATTGTATTGTGGATACTGTGTTTTGCCGAAATATATGTGCGTAACTATGAAAGATATTCGTTTTCTAGGTAGTGCAATAGACGCGGAATAAACACAGTACTTACTCGGAGTAAAAAATGAATTTTTGAGACAAATGTTGGATACTGTGTTTTGAAATGTGGCAGCCGAGTAGACAGTTGACATATATTTATACGAGGGCAGTTTTTTATGTAATCTATCTAGCTATGAATACAACGCTAATTGATCATAATGCTGCCTAATAAATTGGTTTGGGGTGCCACTCAGTTTCACCCTTTGACAACTCAAGCACCCCTCCGGGCCACACCCTCGCCGACCCCTCTGGTTGCGCCCTTGTAGAAGGCTGCGTGAGATGTCGTTTTGGCTCGAATTCATGTCATGTCATTACTTGAAGGCTCTCGAAGTTGACGGGACCCACTGCGGACGGCCGATTGAGCGCCAAAAATGATATTCCAACTCCAACCCACTCCCTGAAAAGTAAACGCCCTAAGGGGTTGTAAGGAGGTGTTGATGCTCGGGGTGACTCAGAAAGCTTTCCTGAGGATGCATTAACTCTTTTTGGCACACCCCGAGTCGTCAGTCTCCTTTAAATTCTCTTGTTTGTCTCATCACCCTCTTTTTTTTTGACCACCTCCAAAACATAATCTTGGAGGGAGTCTAAAAAAAAGAACGATGGGACGCAAAAGAGCATTTGAAGGAGACAAACGATTCTAGGTGGACCAAAAATGATTCAAGCATCAAGCAAATGCTTTCAGAGTCACTCCACGCATCAAGACCTGCTTACAGCCCCTCAGCGCGGCAAGGCAATTTTCAGGCGTGTCTTGGAGATGGAGTGTCAAAGGGTGAAAGCGAGTTGTGACACCCCACACCAATTTATTAGGCTGCATTAAGATCAATGGATTCGCCCAAAACACTGAGTGTATAAGTGTTGAAGGATCATACGTAGAAAAATATTTTATTTTCATTACTCTCTGTTTTTTTCTTTCATGGCTAGGTAGAGGGCACAAAAAAAACGCCCTTGTATACGTATTTGTTTTGGAGTAATTGATTTGATCAGGTTCTAAATGTATCCTACTCATTTTTTTTTATTGTTAAACAAAAATGATATCAAATGAGTGAAAATAACTTGACATTTTACACGTTTTGTTTATTATTTACACTTCAATAGTTAGTTTTATGTAAAGAAAGTATGACGTAAAATCTGGTGACCTAAATTGCTTAAATCAATAAGAACTGATAACGATAACTATTTGTTAATAAACAGTTCCACAATCCCAAAGGGAACTGAAGTCCCTTATTCTGTCTAAGACTGAAGGATCTCATCAGGTTGGATTTTGCTATTAAATGAAAGGCTTCAATTGGAACTTACTACAGTGGTTGCCTCACCAGATCAGGCACCAGTCATGGAAACGGCCTGTAAAATATTTATTAAACATTTAAACAAGTATAAATTGGATATAAAAACTTATTATAAAATAACTCTGTTCCCAGAGGAAGTTGGTGATAGTTTCCAACCATCAGGAGTAGTTCATCTGCGTTTTGTAGTAAATGGAACGAGTTAAAAACTCAAACGCAGTTGGTCCAATATTTCTGACGTTTGGAAATTCAGAAATTCTTCTGCGAACAGACCTAATGTCAGAAACGAAATGCTGATAAGAAATAAAATTTCCATACAGATTTCGAAAGTCACGAGAATAAAAAGACTTGGTCTTTACTTGGTGAATAAGAAAAAACAAATATTTTGCAAGCGGTTTCGAGGCTCTTATGGTGAGGCAAACATGTTTTTAATTTTTTTGCTTTTGTCGCCTTTTATTTAGGTCTAATAGCTTGCTTCTCCTTAATACGTTGCTATTAGGGTCGGTGGATTCTCGACTAGTTTTGAATGATCAGAGTAACTCTTAAATAATTGTAATTAAACACAACCCACTTTATTTATGATTTCAAATATTCACTGTCTTAATATTTTCATCGTAATAATAGACCAGGCGATATATTATATTGAAATGCTTCTGGAATATCATAGGAAATGATTATTTTGATATACGCCAGTTGTAGAAAACTTGTTTGTTATTAAACAAAACATCAAAAAAAAAACTCTAAAACATCCGTTTTTTTCTCTCCTTTATTTTCTGACCTTTTTAATGAGGCGTATATTCGAGTACTTTTAAGCTATGTCTTTTAGATTTCATTTGACCGAACATTCGCAAAGCTTTAAATTGTTTATAAGCCAAAATAATGTTTATGACTGTAAAAGATTCCCAATAGGTTTCTAATGAACGATTTGAAATTTTAAACAGGTTCGAAAGTTTGTATGCTCTTTTATACGTAAAAAAAATGCAGGTTGCTCAAACCATTTTTTACGGCTCTGTAAAATTTTGAAAAATAAGGTTTTTTTTTTCACAAAGGGCTGAATTACAAAATTATTGTACAAAATTAGACGGATTTGGAGGAAATTTGGTGAGTTGTTGTATCACATCAAAAAGTTTTCTGAGCCATGATCTAATAATCTAAGTGGACGAAATATATTCAGGAAAAAACATTTAAGCTTTTTTTGCCATTTTTTCCCCAATTATTGCTATTTTGCAACAATAATAACGCATTTTTTAATTTATAACCTATCATGCCGTATGTAAAATTTTGTAACGACGCATTTTCTTTCTTCAACTTTTCTCTAAAATTAATAGTTCTCAGAGTATCTAGAAGAAAAGTGGGAAAGAACGGATATTTTAGAGATTTTTTTTACATTCTCTTAAATAAAAGTTTCCGCAACTTTTTCAATTGGCGCATATCGAAATTATCATTTCTTATGATAATTCAGGCATTTCAAAAAAATAGGGATCATGTGGAAAAAAATACAACCAAAAATATACAGGTTGTCTCAGCTTTTAGTTTACAGACTTTATTTGCTCACCCAGGATAGTTAGCAAAAAAATGTATATACAAAAGTTACTTGAATTCATGAGGCCTATAAAATGACATATTCCGTTTGACATTGCTAGTGACCTTGAGGTTATGTCAGTGTCGATATAAGTTTTTTTAAATACAACACCCTGTATTTTTCGACATTTTTGGATTTACCGAACAATTCTACACATATTTCATGTAACATACCCTATACCTATCTTCAACCGTTTTCGAGATTTTCAAAGTCAAACAGCTATTATTTCACAATACAAAGAATTTTCAGTTTGCCTTGTTTGCCAGCTCAATTTGAAAATTTATTAAACTAATTGCTTATAATTACTGAAATATCCCATTGATCTGATTAAAATTACTTTTAACAATACCTCTCAATTGTTTCAAAACTGACAAGGCAGACTGAAAATTCTTTGTATTGTGAAATAATAGCTGTTTGACTTTGAAAATCTCGAAAACGGTTGAAGACAGGTATAGGGTATGGTACATGAAATATGTGTAGAATTGTTCGGTAAATACAAAAATGTCGAAAAATACAGGGTGTTGTATTTAAAAAACTTATATTGACACTGACATAACCTCAAGGTCACTAGCACATGTCAAACGGAATATGTCATTTTATAGGCCTCATGAATTCAAGTAACTTTTATATATAATTTTTTTTTGCTAACTATCCTGGGTGAGCAGATAAAGTCTGTAAACTAAAAGCTGAGACGCCCAGTATACCACCTGATCTGCTTCTGAAAAAAAACATACTAACATAATAACTATATTACAAGCCGTGTTTATTTTTTATTCGGGTACACTAGATATACAGGTATTAACATAAATACATCCTCATGTTAAGAACTGACCACCTTATTCTAATCATTTCGCCCATTGTATGCAAACACTTTTTCTCGTCAGAATGTTAGATTTGGTGAAAAGAGTGAGTATGGTTGGTGGTCCCACGTATAATGCCCGGGTGAATTTGCGGAAAAAGAATAAAAATGCGAAAAACTGTGTCATCGTGAGGCCCCGTAGCCTATTGTGCGGTGGGAATTCCGAGGAACTGTACGGCAACAGCATCCAACAGCAGAGCAACACATGGAAATTTCACAGGCCCAAATCGTTAAGGTATTTATATATTCGTATTAGACAATGCGATTTTATTTTTCTGTTTACTAGGTATGATACAAACAACGCGTGTGAGATAGTAAATTTTACCCACATTTAATTTACTGAATTGGACAGTTAGTAGTTAATTATTGTTTACAGTTAACTGTACTAGTAACTATTTTTATTCATAAGGTTGCCAACGGTCCTTTGACCTTTTATGAGGTGTAAAAGACCGGTATTTGTCGTTTAAAAAAAATTATTTAACAATACCTATGAAAAAACTAATTTCAAATAAAATAAAAAACATCATATTAGCACCAATATTTACACTAGGCGCAGAAATTGATGGATATAAAAACAATCCCAAATTTTTAGGTGGTTTTCAAAGAGGAAAATGGTCGTAGAGAAGAGAAAAAAGGAAATCGGACCTCCAAGTTTCTAGTTCTTGAATCTTGAGTTTAATTTTTTTTACCATCTGCAGTTTTTGAGTAGGTAATCATAAGAAAACCAGAGCGAAAACTTTTTTCGATATTTTTACTTCTTTTAAGAGGTCCATGGATCTCAATATTTTTTTTCGATATGTTCATCATAAAGGTCTTTCAGATAATATAGGTAGGGGGAGAGTGTGTATGAAAGAGCCAGTTTTAAAAAGTATGGAAAAAATACAACTTAGACTTATTTGTTTTTAAATAAAACTACTTTTCCTAAATAAAAACTTTAATAGTTAATGTTATCAAATTAAAAGAAAATGGCTAACATTGTTAATAATCTGCCATATAGCTATTTTTTTAAGAAAAGGGAAATCGGCTCTTTCATGACATCGTGTCAATGAGGGAGCCACCTTGTGCCATGAAAGAGTCGATACCAAACATAACAGTTTTATAATAATCATATTCTGTTAACAGTCTTTAAAAAATCAAATCCAACTTAAAGTTACATAATTCTATAAGCTCCATTAATTACGTGAGGCTTTTTGAGAATTTTTTGACCCCCAGCCCCCCTGGTGAGATTTTGTAAGGTTTTCCTTAGCTCCCTCCCCCTAATCTGTAGATTTTTTAAAATATTTTTGGAAGTTGTTTAAAAAAAACAAAAACTAATTTTATTACTTTTATTTAAGAGGAACAAAGGGGAGTCTTTTTCGCTTACGTGCGACGTCGTGTCACGCATGTCGATACGGCGGTCGATAGCGCTTAAACATCGAAGGCTACTTTGCTGGTTGGACAAAACGACCACATTATGTGAAATTTCGCCTTATTTCATTCTAGACAAATTTTTTACTTTGATTTAACTTAATTTTCACGCAATTTTACACCGTTTTCTACTAGAAAAAAATTACGTGATATTTGTTAAAAAAAAACCCCGTGAGATTTGGAAAGATTTAGCTTGACCCCCTCCCCCCCTTGAACACCTCACGTAATTTATGGACGCCCCCTAACAATCATAGCTGTTGATTAGTCTCAACGATAACTGTGATCTTAATCAACAATAATGTTTTCATAAAAATCAGTATCAAAATAAAACGTCAAACTCTAAAATAATAAAAAAAACGACTAGGAACATTTTTGGCAAAAGAAATTAATAACTCCTTTGTGGCCACAACAGTCATGTGTCCACCCTTCACATATATTGCATTGGTACCATTCTTCCTTGCTCTTAGAATAGTGTCCATTACACACCACACAATAATTTTTATCTTTTTGTGAATGTTTTTTTTTATTGTGATAAATTAATTTCATCATCTGAGCTGAATGATGATTCATCATGCAAAGACATGCCACCACTAGATTCACTGGAATCATATTGATGTAGAGACATCCAAAAAAAACGTCATCAAAGTTGGCCGAGAAAAAAAAGACGTATTTCTATTCTTAATCGAATTTATAAACTTATTTACTTGTCAAAACTGTCACATCATATGACAGCCATTGTTTATTTTACAAATTGTGACGGTCACTTGTCAAAAGTTTGACATAACCGAAAAGCTTAGACATGACCGCTATTTCCACCTCTCTCGTTCATGGCCAGAGTTGATGACGTTTTTTTTTTGGATGTCTATATTTTGTATTTAATTGCCTAATATTTTTTTTTGGTTATCAAATTTTTAACAACAGTTTTCTTAGGTTTATTTTTAACTTCGTTTTCCTCAATTTCATTTTTTTCCGGAGAATCTGTAATAATAGCTGATGACATTTTACGATTATACTTTAATTCTTTCTTGGTCCTGATTTTAGAAATGACCTTGCATTTGAAAGAGCCAATATTCGAGCTATGAAAGAGCTGGCTTTTTCAAAACTATAGGCAACTGGCTCTTTGAAAACATTTCGTGATTATAAACATAACCTTGAATAAAACTTATTCCGCCAAAATGTTAATCTAATAATATTTGTACAAAAGAAAGGCAAATACCTATATGCATAACAATACAGCATATCTATTTCATGAACTTATGCAATACAGTGCTTCTTAAAAATAAATAAGTAAACCCAAAAACACTTACTTTTTGTCATCAAAATTTTTGTTGTAGTCTCACGACGCCATTCGTTTTCGTAGAACTGTCAAATTTCTGTGGGCAACAAGTATCAAGTGTTGCCATATAAAGAGTAAAATTAAATTATGGTAGAATATCGGTAAGTTAGAAAAAAGCACATCGGCTCTTTCATACACACTTTACCCTAATCCTCTGTAATTTGACGTACTTACTTTCCAGTCCGTACAATGATTTTTCGCTGAGTTATCGCCGCTCAAAGCAAAAATGTCATTGTTGACTTTGATAATCCATTACTCAGGAAATAATGAACGTATAGAAAATTCAAGTAGGGTTTTGCAAACTGCAAAGTGTCCTTTACTAGTAGTGATTGTGTTTTTCTAAAAAAAAATTGAAATGAAATTGTTGATTGAAAAAGAGGTAAGAAATACATAATTAGGGATATTTGCATAAGTTGGCATAACTTTGCAAATAATGGATAGACTGAGTGACATTGACCGCAACTTTTCAACTTTAAAGTACCCCAAAGAAACCCTGATAGTTTTAAACTGCTACGGTTTTTCTTTTAGTGCTCGGAATGATTGAAATTGTCGTTTGTGTTAAAAATCGATGTAAGGATCGATTTTTCACTTTTTTGTTCTCTCACGTTAAATAGTTTTTTTTTTTAGCAATAATCCATATTTGCATTATCAAAAAACGTTAATTCTTGTAAAAAAATCAAAACAAAATTTTTGAAAAAATTTTTTTTTTAAAAAATGTTATTTTTTTTAACGTGCTTCAAAATCTTGGTTCTCAAAAGTAAAAAAAAAATCGTTTGATTTTTTTTGACCGCTACAACTGCCTTAGTTTTAAACGTCAATTTAAAAATTAATTAAAACAAGTTGATATACCCCCAAAGGGATTGCTATGTTTCAAGTCTTGAATTTTTACTTCTTCAGAGAGTTCTTCAGTCTAAGTCGTTTACACAAGCTTTCATTAAAAAAAATAGTTTTTTTTTAATGAACACAAACTTATCGATATTAGAAAATTTTGCCAGCGAACAGTGTAACGAATTTTTTTTTGACGATTGTGGACCATTGTGGATGTTAAAAAAAAAGTTAAAAAAATTCAAAAAAAAAAAAAAAACATTTTCAGGTTTTTTTTCTTCATATTTTTTACAATAATTAACGATTTTTGACGATGCAAATATGGAGTTTTAATTTAAAATAATGAACAAGAAGAAAAGTCGATCCTTATTTTGATTTTTTGCACAAACGACAATTTCAGTCATTCCTAGCACTATGAAAGAAAAACCGCAGCGCTTTGAAACTATTAGGGTTTCTTTTGGGGTACTTTAAAGTTGAAAAGTTGTAGTCAATATCCTTAGTCTATCCATTATTTGCAAAGTAATGCAATTTAATTTTCAATCAACAATTTCGTTTCGAAAAAAAATTTTTTTTTTTGAAAAAAGTGTATATTTATTAATTTTATTTACAGTTTACAATGTGCTCCATTATTATTAAGTTGGTTGTAATCATTATCTTTCTTATTTATAGTTTTATCAAATCTGCATTATTAATTTTATTTTTCCAAAAGCAAATTCTTATAGCCTTTAAGAAGTTTTACAGCTTTCTTCTGAAAACTTTTCCCTAATCTAAAAGTAAAGGCACCAGAAGCCGCGCTAATTATAAAGTACATTTGCTGACAAAATGATCGATCAAGTATCAAAATTTAAGGTATTTTTTTCGTTTATTTGCACATTAAATGAAACGTCTCAATGGACAATTTATTTGTAGTAGGAACAGGTGTTTTTTGATCTTGCGATTTACTAAATGTATTCCAAAAAGTTTTTCTATCACAAGGACATAATTTGTTTTTAGCTAAAAGAATAATTTATAAAAATAACAAATTTATAAATACTGCGCATACCCTTTTACACAGAAAAAGTTAATATAACATTTTAAATTTTAAATAGTTTTGATAAATAAATATGTATTTTAATGATAATGTTAATGTTGGCAGAAGTATCGTAAAAAAATGTTAAAATATACAGGTATGTGAATACATTTAAATATGCCATACGCTCATTTGAATACAAATCAGACTGCGTCTGTTTTGTTTTTTTTATTACAGAAATTCACATTTTATATCTGAATATACAGGGTGTCCAATTTACACCAACAGCGTCTAACTGCAGGGCATCAAATATGTTTTAATCAAAGTTTTTGGTTTTTGTGTTATAAACCTCAAAAAACATCCTAAAAAAATGGTTGCTTTAATAATAAGTAATTCACGTCTGATAAATGTTGTCATATATTTGTACTTCTTAGATTATTTGACAAAATATCTGCTAAATTACTGCACTGGGTGATACAATTTTTCGTGGTTAGGTTATTAAAGAGCAGACCTTTTATTAATGGTTGATTTTTTTTTTAACGAAAGTGATCAATAGTAAGATTACCCTTTTGGTAAAATATATTGCGTTGAGCACTTTGTTGCTAAGTAGCACTATTATTATTTTAATATTTTTTATTATGCAGGTCGTCCCAAGTTTTTTATCAATGCTTTAGAGTTTTGTAGAAAAGGTGATTTTAAGTAAAAAAAAATCAACGATCTTAGGTCGTGAAACGCTAGTTTTCAACATACAAGGTGATAAAACTTTTTTTTCTTTATTTTTGTTATATTTACTCAATAACGGTGAAAGTTACAAGGTTCCAATTTTACAAGAAAAGTAATGAAAGCTTAATCATCGATAGAAAAACTTTTTAATTACAGAACCAGTCGCGTGCGTCAAGGGGTTCCCAAGGGGTTTTTAAATCAGACTTTCTACGCTAATGGTTTTCTTACGTTTGACTGTTTCGATTTATTCTTTGGAAAATTACAATGCAAAAAGTACCCACAGTTGTCTTCTAAAAAAAGCTTCGTTGAAAAAAATCCGTTGGTATAGAAAATCTTATTTAAGAACTGGTCACCGAACCCACGTACGCCACTGATTCTGTAATTGAAAAGTTTATGAACGAATGAGCTTTCATTAGACTACTTCACTCATAAACATTGGAACCGTGTAGCTCCCACCGTTATTGAGTAAACATAAAAAAATTTAAAAAAAAAACTGAAGATTAACTATCACTTTCCACAAAACCCTCAAGTCCTGATTGAAAAGCCTGGGACACCCTGTATATTTTATTTGCTTTTTTAGTTAAATGTTGAGGATATTTTGAGTGCACTATAAAGTAAAATTTATTTATTGTTTACACAAGACAATGTTCTATTTGTTACATATACCAATCAGTTTTTTTTTTCAAAAATAACTTGCTTTAGTATCTTTTCACAAGGCG
The DNA here is from genome assembly GCA_029963805.1 of Aromia moschata. NCBI lineage: Eukaryota > Metazoa > Arthropoda > Insecta > Coleoptera > Cerambycidae > Aromia > Aromia moschata. The sequence goes on from JAPWTK010000186.1 coordinate 488,533, forward strand.
CAATATATTTCACAAAAATTGTGATCTTTCTTCTGATATCTTTTAAAAAAAAAAATCAACTCATTCATATAAGAGTAAAAAAAAAATCAACCCGTTAAAAGAGTAACCAAATGATAAAAAATGATCACCAAGTATATTTATATCTAATTTAGCTCCAGATTTTATAAAGTCATACACTTACAGTCTAAATAAACAAGCCAAAATTTATGAAAATCATCAAAGCCGTCTTAAAATATTATTAAAAAACTTTTTTTTTGCGTCAACATTGGAGACCTGTAACTCAAAAACTAAAAAAAGTTTAATTTTTTTCCGTAAATCGTATTTACGTGTCACCATCAACCTGTGTTGTACAATTTATAACCTGTATATACATGGTACCAATATACATGTACCTTAAGATATATCCACCCTCCTAAAATTTTTATTTGTAGTCCGATTTTCATAAACTTTGCTTTAAATAGATATGTCTCATAAAAAGGAGCATTGAATGCCTGCTCCATGCATACCGTAGAGTAAAGTCATGGCCAACTAGGAGTCATTTTTTTCATGAAAAATCAGTATTACCAGTAAAATTCAAAATTCTACCATCCATAGTATCGTTTTCGTAAAAATCATTGTTACTGAAATTTTAATAAAACACAGAAAGATCTAGAGGGATATTAATCCTAAATTTTTGTTGGAGTAATGTGTGGCGTACAGGGCTTTTTTGAATTTTCGTGATATTTTTGGTTCAACTTTAGATTGTATTCATGTCTAGGAAACATTTTTTTCAAAATGACTAGTTAGTCAAATGTCTTAGATACACTGAAGATTTCCCTTTAATACGAGTCCAACAACTTCGAAAGAGATTTACTATTTTCGAAGTTATTTACGTTTCTTTGAAAACGTTGAAATTTTACTTTTTTAGCGATATCTTTTCACACAATCGACATACCCCCTTCAACTTCGGCTTATTAGACGCAGAATATCACAAGCTATAATCCTATCAGAAGCAAAAAAAAATCAATGCTGTAATACAAAAATTTATCATAATTTAAGCAAACTTCAAAAAAGTGGGTGTATGATAACTTTCGTTGCTTAGTGTATACAAAGGCAAGAAATATGCGCTTAAAAAATACTATTTATACTTCAATTATGATGAACAGTTTTCCGGACCTACTCATGATTTTAGTTCACGCTGTACGCGGATTTAACAATAAAATTGATCTTTAATTTCTTCTGTCCTTAATTTATTTGAATGACAGTATGAAATAAGTAACGATTTGGTAATATTAAGGAAGTACTTCTTAAATTTAAATAAATATAAAGTAGACGAACACATTATTATTAATAACGTAATGTGTTATATTAAAAATTGTTTTATGTGCAGACAGCTGTTCCGCGTCGGAGCAATCTATATGATATACACACTTTTAAGAACCTATTTTTATTCTAATTATAACCGGGTATTCACTTTAAACTCTAAACGGTACGTATTCGTAAATATTTTTAAAATAGGGTTTATGAACTCTGTCTAGCTATATTAGATTTAATGTAAAGAAGATAAAACAATAAAACATGTGCTTCACTTTTGTGCTGCAAAAATGGAATAACGGCTATTTTAAGAGGCATTGCAGATTTATGTTAATTAATTTTATACGGTATACTCCAGATCTTGAGGGCAATCTCTCGGGAGCCATAAAGCTTTGGTTAAAATAACACTTACACGTATAATGTATGTTATTAATGATAATATTGATAATAACATGTCTTTATTTTCCGTACTTAGATAAATTACAAAAAAAGTGTGCCAAGACTGTTTTAAGTCGCAAAGAGGAATTGAAATGCAGAATATTACATTCAACTTTTTTTCCAAGATTGTTTCTTTGATTTTTTTTTTCGAGAAAATAGCGTTTTCAGTTTTTTTTTCAGAATTTTTCCAAAACTGTTGGAAATTTTGGAAATGAATCATATGTTTCATAATGTTTCATATTCATATGTTTCATATGTTTCATAATGAATCATATGTTTGATATGCAACCCCCAAACCCCCAGGGTTTAGGGGGGGATCCCAAGAAGCCCACCCCCCCCCCCCCCCCCCCTGTTTGGGGTTTGTGGGGTTTTGGGGTTTTCCCCCCCCCCCAAAAAAAAAACGCCCCCCCAAAAAAAAAATCCCCCCCCCCCCCCCCCGGGCCAAAAAAAAAAAAAACCCCCCCCCCCCCCCCCCCCCCCCCCGCCCCCCCCCGGGGGCCGCCCCCCCCCGGGGGGGGGGGGGGGGGGGTTTTTTTTTTTTTTTTTTTTTTTTTTTTTTATAAGTCGAAAATTCCGAAAATTCACTGATTTAACCGATCTCGTATCTCTTATGATTTGAACTATTTAAAGGTACTAATAAAAAAAAGTAGACACCATGTACAGTGCTTTCGCAAAAGTAGTTATTATAAAATCACGGTTTTTTTTTTCGAAAAATTGCTCGGACATATCAAAAGATAATCGTCATATAAATTGTCATTTTTTCTAGGGGTCTTATATTTATTTTTTTCCACCACTTGTCACAAGGCTACAGCGTCATCGATATGAGTAATGTTTATTTTTTATTGATAACTCCTAATTTATAGTGGAACTAGAAAGACCACTTGTTCAAGAGATTAGAAAGAGATCGGTAGCCTATAGAGTTGGTTTGAATGACCCGAAGTCGCTACGCCTGCTGAAACGATTCGCCGTCCACACCCCAAAAAGCAACCCCATGTTGAAATCTGAATTCGCAAAATGTTGCTAGCAATTTCAGAGGCCTACAGGATCGACTAACAAGGACGCTGTCTGGTAAAAAAATCCATCCCGGCAAACATTAAAACCTCCTCAATAAGTTACTTGTATTTGGTCGCTGTCCCATCTCTTCAACCCATTTCCAAACCCCCCTAAGCCACCCCTTTGCATTTACGCAGATTTTTGCGCGGTTTGATCTCTGCTGGGCGAATCCATTGAACCCAATACAGCCTAATAAATTAGTGTGGGGTGCCACAACTTTCTTTCACCCTTTGACACCCCTCCAGGCGACATCCACATCGACCTCAACTCACCACCCTGCGGACGCCTTGGGTCGGAGTAGGTGTGGCTTGGATGGGTGGGGGCGCGCCCTCTCTTTTCACTAATTGAAGAGAGAGAGAGAGTTGGGGAGATTGTTCAAAGGGTGAAAGCACAACCATTCCAACAAGGTTCACAAAGGTTCAGAGTGTAGCACTCCAGACCAATTAATTATGTAGCATTAAGATCAATGGAATCGCCCAATAGAGGTTAAGCTACGCAAAACCCTGCGTAAATGCAAAATGGCTTAGGAGGGGTATGGACGGCGAACCGTCACAAACGTAGCAAGAAAGTCACAACGTAGCGCCTTCGGGGCATTTAAACCAACCCTAACGTATGTCCTAAAAGTTCTGGCACAATATATTTATAGCAGTTTTTTTTTAATAAACATATTTATTGAAACATCAATTATTTATCATACACTACATCTTAATGCTTAACTAAACTATACTATCAAATTATGTGAAGCGGCCCATACTCCTCTACCAAACGCAACCTTCTTCGGATGTCTTTCATGAGGCCTTGGACGGAATTGTCCAAGTCAATTTGTCTCAATTTTTCAAAAATTCGACGTCTTAGTTGCTGTTGGTTTTGGGCTTCCCAGCCTCTGTCATAAACTTTCCGCGACAATAAAGCCCAAAAATCCTCTATTGGGCGAGCCTGAGGCAAGTTAGGAGGATTAGCGTTTTTAGGAACAAAAGGTATGCGGTGTTGACGAAGCCAGTTTTGGGTATCTCTAGAGTAATGACACGATGCTAAGTCTGGCCAAAACATGATATCATCCTCAGCATGATGTTCTTGGACAAACTGGAGCAATTTGGAAAGACAGTTCTCAATATACCCCTGACTGTTCAAAGCTTCGCCTCTCACTCTTCCCACAAAAGGTCGGGATATGCCCCGGTTAGAAATTGCGCACCAGACAAGGATTTTATCGGCAAATTTTGCTTTAGTCTTAAACTTTACATTGTCAGGGCATTCCTCTAGGTTATTTGTATAAAACCCATAATTTCCTTTCATTTCGGAGTTAGCCAAAGTGAAATACTTTTCGTCGTCTAAAATAATGCTCTTGCCATCGGCAAAGTAGACCCGTCTCAGTTGACGGCAGCATCTTGGTATACGTATAAGCTGCCCTTGAGTGTATTTGGGGCACTTACATCTTTTTCGATATTTCAGACCATTCCTCTTCAATGTCAACGATACCGTACTCTTAGAAGTGTCATATTGACGAAGCAGTCTCCTTGATGACATCCCAACTTGGTTTTTTTGCTCTTCTTACCAACCGCTCTTCCCTCTGTGCAGTAAATACTCGTGGTCTTCCACTTTTTGGAAGGTTCAAACAAGGTATTCCCTGCTCGCAATTGTTCGATAAATGGTTCTGCGAAAAATATTTTCATTCTCGAATATTCGAAATATTTCAGTTTTGGGTACCCGCCCAACTAAGTAATATATACTTTTTCTTATTTCTAATTTATACGACATTTGAAAGCATAAACTTGAAAATAAATAACCCTCGACTGACAGTCAACAAAGTAAACAATCTTTTGTTACCAAAGGCGACTTGATATTATTTCATTATTGTTAAGATTTAAGTTCATGAATTTTGTGCCAAAACTTTTAGGACATACGTTATAGGCTACCGAAAATTAAAAACCGCAAGTCTCTAACTCGAATAGAACGCAAATGGCGCTAATCTAAAAAATGTTACGCTAATTTTGACGAGCGGTTTAGAATCTAAAGATAAAATTCTAAATTTATCAAAAATGGACAAAAAATTACAGAAACAACTACTCGTACATATTTTTAATTTTCAAAATTATGCATCGTTGGTAGCCTGCTAGCGCGCCACACACAGAAGACCATGTTGAACTGCTGAACGTATCCGTAGACATTATTTTTTAAGTATCCCCACAAAAAATAATCTAGAATCTAGGGTTGTCAGATCTGACTGTTGAGTTAGCGACTCAGTTGGTCCCATTCTTCCTATTCAAAACTTTGGAAATACCACATAAAAATATGCTCGGTCTAGAGACTTGTCTACGGTTTGAAAATTGAATTTAGTTGTTTTTGTTCATTTCCTTTCGTTTCTAGTAAATACAGTTTTCTTTTAGTGTCGATTTTCTTCAAAATTGCTTTATGAATATAGGTCATCTACATTTACCTCAATTCACGTGAAAAAAGTGTTCTTTCCATTTCCGTCTTAAAAAATAGGGGGTCATTAAAAAAAATCAATGACGTCATAATCTACCGACAGGTAGTGATAAATCAAAATGTATTTTCATGGGGGAGGATAGTATTTTCAGCTTTTAGATGCCGTAGGTAGTTTTCCACAAAAAAAAAACACGGTATTACATAACTTCAAAAATAGCTCAAAACAGTGTTTTCAGCACTTTTAGGTTAGAATATATTGCAAATCTAAAGTGAAACAATGTTGAGGCCAGATTCGCACGCAGGACATAAAATGACGGAAGGAATGACAGAAAAAATTAAGATACTCGCCTTATTCACCTCGGAAGAATATGTAGACACAATGTGTAGATTGTAACCGATTTCCTATAAGATAAAAGAAGTATGAGTTAAAGGGAATGTCCAAAAAAGTGCAAATTTTCAGTTTCACCCTGTATCTCAAAAACTAAAAGGGCTATGCAAATTCTGTTTACTGCAGCTTTCGTTTGGGGACGTTCAAGTATTACGTAACGCAATTTTTGAAGATTTTTGACCCATGTAACGCGCCGTAACGTTTTTCTGTACTCCCCCTCCCTAAACGTTACGTAACAACCAAGTGACCATTTTTACCTAAAAGTCACAATTATGTTGCGCAAAGTACCGGAAAGTCGTTAAAATACCTTTGTTATTGTTTCAATCGCGTTTGCGGTAAGAATAAATAAAACAAAAGATTTCTAACTCGCAATACATGCGTATGTTGTTTATTTTATTTATTCATATTATTATTTGTAAACATTTGCGTATGTTTAAAATATGTTAAAATGGGCTCAAATTTGTCCTAATAAACTTTTACTTTAATCTTACATTTAATTACGCCGTTTTCCTGACTTGGCCCTGTCCTTACATACATTTTTGGCTTCATCCACCATTCTTCTTCTCATGCATTCTCCTATTTTAGCTTTTTTTACTAATAAACTCTTAAAATAAAATAACATATTTATTTTAACCTTTGGCAATGCAATTGAGGAGCTTGCTGCAAGAACGATGCAGCTCCATTTTCAACGCGTGACGAGGTTAGCTGCTTATAATTTCGATAAAAATATTAGACGTTATTTAACGCAAATTTGACGCAGCTCAACATATGTCAGTATGTATACTCCATGCACAGAGATGTGTGGAATTTGCGTTAAATAACGCCTAATATTTTTATCGAAATTATAAACAGCTAACCTCGTCACGCGTTGAAAATGGAGCTGCATTGTTCTTGCAGCAGGGTCCTCAATTAGAAACGGATACAATCGAGGGATTCCCCCGTAAAACATAAACGAAAAGGGTTGCCAACTTTTTTTTTTAATAAAAAAAACAATGTTACGTAACGCGTTGTTCGAACCTCCCTCCAGCCCCTGTAACGCATCGTGAAGTTTTACCGGACCCCCCTCCCCCCAAATTGCGTTACGTAATGCTTGAAGGCCCCCTTTCAAGAAAAAAAAGTAGGGCAGAAATGTGCAAACCGCAACTCTTAAAGACAACTGAATTATTCCGCAAAAGTCCCGAAAATTGTCACACCGTTGATAGGGGAGACTGTTGTCCTTGGGTACAGTGTACCTTGGAACACCTGTAATATTTTTCCTTGTGCTAACATCTATTGTCTAGAAGTATAATTAAGTTATACTATCTTTAGCCAGGGCTCTGTAACCCGATTTAGCAGAAAATCTGTTGTGCGCGCTTCGAACTATGAGTCGCATAATATTTTGGCTTTGAAAAGTAACAGTTTTCAAAATCAATTCTCGAGTTATTACAATTATACTTTGTCATTTATTTGAAATTTGTTTTGTGTAGTAACTAAACGTATATTTGGTGAGTATTTTGATATGATTTGTTTCAATTTTAAAGATAACCTAAAAATATTGTGATGCATTTTTTCCATATATGTAGTGTCGTGTACCTTGAAACATTATTACCTCCTGTAATGAATAATACATAGTCAAAAAGTTCAGAAAGTTACCCGAAAATTAATGGAAAGCGATTCCGATGACGACGAGGTTCTATCTAAATTGTCTGATGAGCTTCATGATTGATTTAGAAAGTGATCTGTTCGATATTGAAGATCATAAAAAGTTTGAAGTTAAGGATTTGCAGATTGGTGATTTTGTTTTAGTTCAATTTTTAAGGAAAAAAGGACCCGCAGAACATTACATTGGAGAAATACTTGTATGTATTATGCAGGATACTGATCTACAGGTTAAATTTCTCAAACGAATTAATGAATAAAATAAGTTTTGGTATGAGTGTCATACAGTCTTTGACGTAGCACAATCAGACGTAGTATTAAAGCTTCCGAATCCTAAAAAATGTGGCGGTTCAAAAAGACTAGAAGAGCAATTTGTTTTTGAAGTAAATTTCACTCATTCCAAATATAATGTAAAATAATGTCTACCTGAAATGTAAAATAGTCTTTCATCTTTTTTTACTAAGTGCAATTGCTCTACTTATTTTACTCATTTGTTTAACATCCTCTCAAGGTACAAGAGGTGGTGTTCCAAGGTACAACACCATCATGTACCTTGAAACATATTGTTTTACAATTTCAAGTAGGCTGTAAAATCCAAAACATTTTCTTAAAATTTTTGAAGTAACTGGATTAGTTATCTAAAAGTATGTTCTTCAAAATATTGTCTTCATATAGCCTTTAAAATTCATATTCAGATTTAAAAAAAAAAAAAACAAAAAGTGTTCCATGGTACAACAGTCTCCCCTACACTTAAACAGACTCAATTTTGGCATTACGTTTATAAGTTGTGTATGTTCTTCTGAACCTTTTTAAGTAAACAATGTAATTTTTTCATTCAATCAATATCACATGTTCGATTTGGAAAAGTAGGGAATAAAGAGATGTAGAAGTTAGGTAAAAATAGTTGGGGGTGGCACGGCGGGGGCAGTTTTACCGGGAACAGCGTTTTTAATGACTAGTACTATTCCTATAACAAGTTTTCGGTTTAACCAGAAGTCGGTTTAGTTGCGCTCCGATATATTTAATAGTATAAGAGTTAAGGCTTGTATAAATAATTCTGAGACGCCCTGTATATTATCTCCTTTCTCCACGCTAACTACTCATTGCTAAATATGCGTTTTAGCATTTGTATTATTAGGTATTATATTGCGTAAAATTATTAAATTATCTTGGTTATACGGGTATATTATGCCGTAGGTATATATCATGATGTCATGGTTACACCCACGTCAAATCGCCAGAATGTCTAGCTTACGTTTGTTATTTTACACACCTGAGTTCTGTTTCATATCCTCCTTCGATCTCGACTGGCATCATGTGCAAGGCCGTTATGATTATTATTTATTATAAATATCTATGTATACTCGCGCAATGAAAGGTTATCTTTGTTTATGTTTTTATTATTATTATTATTTAATTTTGAGAGATAACTCGATTTGAATAATCCCAATTATAAAATAGCTTCGAATTATGTACAGAATTGTGTGTGCTCGTTAAATTGATATTTTGTCGATTACTTAACATGATACAAGTATTTTGATGAACATCTTTGAGATCAAGGTTGTCTCGAATTGTATTTATGATTTTTTAATATACTGGGTCAGTTTTTAGTGTGTATTCATTTAATGTAATATATGGGGTTGTGTGCATTTTTTGTTGTCACTTTTTAAAATACGGACTTATTTGCAGGGTGCTTACATATGTATGTACTTCTGTGCGTCGACTAACTTCCTTATTTTAAGTGGAACACCCCTACATGCTTTTACTAATTCGGAAGACCATACACTTTTGAGTCGAAAACCTATCTTTTTCTTACGACCTACGAGGTGTGTAAATGAAGTAATAAAACTGATTTTTTTTATTTTTTTTTATTCGAATAGAATTACAATTCGGTTGTCTCCTTCAAAATAACTTTCTTGGGAAGCCACACAGCACTGGAGACGATTCTTCCATTCCTCATAGCAGTGCTGGAACTCATATACTGGAATAACCTTCAGCTGGTAGGTTACAGCCCTTTGAATGTTTTCTATGGTCCCAAAATGACGTCCCTTGAGGCGATTTTTCAATCTTGGAAAGAGAAAAAAAGTCACAAGGACTCAAGTCAGGCGAATAAGGAGGCTGAGGAGTCACAGGAATGTTTTTACTGGCTAAGAACTCGTTTACTGAAATTACGCAGATTTTTCTCATCCCCAATTCGTTAGTCAAAATCTGATGAACAGTGGTGTGATTCAAATTTAACTCTTCCCATCATTCTTGTCATCCACCGACGATCGGAACGCACAAGAGCCCGTATTCTATTGACATTTTCATCGGTTCTTGAAGATGAAGGCCTTCCGCCGCGAAGAGGGTCAACTGAATATGATTCAGTTGATTTCAGTTCAGTTCCTTCTGAGAATGCCTTAAACCACTGGAAAACCTGGGCTCTTGAAAAAACACTGTCATTATTAAAACGCACTAGAAGAAACCGGTTTACGAAAACAGTCAAAAAGAACAAACAAATGACTCTAACAAGTTTAAACTTGTACTGAAGGTGCATTAAATGTTAACCTACCGCCCTTCTAAGTCCCGTCTCCGCAGTGTTGCTAGATCGGGCGCTACGTTGCCAGTCTCATTACTTAATTTACACACCTCGTATACCACACCGTAATAGCCGTTTCAAAGATATACGTAACCAACCATCTATAGAATTGTTATTTTATGCATTTCACTCACTTTTATATTGCAACTCCACTACACCCACAAAAGATAAGTGTAGGCAATTGTGAGCAAAAGGAGGATTGTTGGACCTATTTTTTTTTTAACGAAACCACTGAATGCAGGGAAGTATCGTTTTTTATTTTTTTTTTGGTACCTTTTGTACAAATTTTGCATGACGACAAATTGCAAGTAGGTTATATTCAACAAGATGGAGCTTGTGCCCGTACTACTACCAGACCATATGTGACCCCCTGTGACTTTTTTCTCTGGCCTTATCTAAAAAATAACTTTTTGAAACTCTCGTTTGGAATATGGAAGACCTTCAGCAAAGCCTTGTTAATTCAATAAGGTTATAAACTTAGATTAAGAATTAAAATAAGTACTTCTTTCTTTGCTCGGCCAACTTTGATGAGGTTTTTTTTTAATGGATCGTTATGTATACAACTATGTTTAGTTCAATTTACTTGTTTTGACCTCCAGATTCACTGGGAACAATTATGCTACTTCATGTAGAAACACCCTGTACAGACAAAATACCCAGTAAAATCCCAACCTGTGAAGTTTCGCGTCGTACATCAACTACTAACACTAATATAGATTTATTATGTGCTCTTTGAGATATACGCCCTTGCGTTGCCTAGTGCCATGTAAACATTCTGTTGCTGGGAGATAATTTCTCCGGGGACCATGTATTCATCTTGATATCTCCGGCGCTAGCTTGTCTAGCATGGCCGTTGCAGATTTAAAATTCCCTTGGACGCGATTCTGCTCGATTCCCTGGCGTATCAGATTTTTCATAATTTGGTTCAATGAGCATACAGCAGTGGGCAGGATTATAGCAAAAATGCCAAAAATCACATTTGATTTAACAAATTAATGTGCCGTTATCTACACGGTATCGCCCTTTGTGCCTTTGTGCCGGTATCGCCCTTAGTGCTTTTAATTTTAGTAATTTTTAAGTGGTTGCATTATCAGTATCAGATTTATGAAATCGTGTTATTCAGTGTGTTTTCTTGTGTTTGTGATCGATGATTCTGCTGTAGTTTGAAAAGATCGATCAGTTACAATGGATGTAACTTAATAATAATGATTACTCTTAATAATAATGATAGTAAACGAGATAACAATTCAATTACAAACATTCGTAATTAATTTTCTTTCGTTTTACACAGTAGTCAACTGCACTCAATTTTGCTCTTTTACGTTTGTTGATGTCTCGTTTACAAGAACCGCATACACGAAAATCAATCAAATTTTTAAGTTGTTAATTCGACTTATTAGTGACAAAATAGTTTTTATTTTCCTCGAACAAACTTATGATTCAGTTTAAGAGGAGTGCAATACTCAATAGGTCTTCCCATTGTAAATGTTTTATTTTTTTAAACTACAGTAGAATCATCAATCATAAACACCAGAAAACTCCGCGGGACATATGCGTACGCATCATAATAACAAGCCATCCAAAAAAAAAACCTCATCAAATTCACACTTTAACTATATATGTATGTAAAACTTACCCTCTTAATTAGCTTGACGACGTAGCTTGGTTAACAGTAATAACGAACTGGAAGATGATTCGTAAAAACTTTGTAGCATCAGATAAGGTTCTATGGTTGTCTCCGAGAGTCTTGTTCGCTGTGGTGAAAATATACGAGGTGTGGGTATTGAACAACCGAACTGATACTGCTACCAGCGCGCTGCGAGCGTGTCGCGACAAGTTTGAACAGAACTGTGTCTGGTGATACTTCTCCCACCCTGAATTCGCCTGGTCGCTCAGTTTGACTGTTGTAGCAATCGTTTGAATTGGTCTAAGCATCAGTGACGTGTCGAAAAAATGTTAAGTGTTCAGATGGAGCAACGGGTTAATCTCAAGTTTCTTGTTAAACTAGGGAAAAACTTTACAGAAGCTTATGCAATGTTAAAAGAAGCGTACAGGAATGAATGTTTATCCCGCACACAAGTTTTTGAACGATTTAAACGGTTTAAAGAGGGACGTGAAACGACTGAAGGCGATCCGCGCCCCGGACGGCCCTCAACATCAAAAACGGACGAAAACATTGAAACAATTGGTAAATTAATCCGCGATGATCATCGTCTAAACATCCGAGGGCTTGCTGAAATAACAGGAATCGATAAAGAATGTGTTCGCCAGATTTTGCATGAATCGTTCAACATGCGCAAAAATGGTGCCAAAACTTCTCGCTCCCGAGCAAAAGGAATCAAGAATGAACATTTGCGCTGACATTCTAAACAACATTGACACTGATCCAGGCTTGTTAGACACAGTAAGTACTTGTGATGAATCGTAGTTTTTTACTTACGACACCGAAACAAAGCACCAATCCATACATTGGAAGAGCCCGAACTCGCCAAGGCAAAAAAAGCCAGGATGAACAAATCCAAATTCAAAGCGATGATGATCGTTTCTTTTGACATTCGAGGCATTGTTTACTTTCACTGGATCCTTGAGCGTCAAACGGTCAATCAACATTGTTACATCGAGGTTCTGACGGCCTTTCGTGAGCGTGTGAGAAGACGAAGACTCGATTTGTGGAAGACCAAATCATGGAAGATTCACCAATACAATGCACCGACCCATTCTGCTTTGTCTGTGAATACGTTTTTTTTTTTTTGCAAAATACTGCATTACTGTGTTGGAACTTCCACCATACTCGCCCGACCTTGCCCCCTGTGTTTTTTTATTTCCCATATCGGCGCTGAAGGGGACAAGATTCGAAGGTGTGGAAGCGGTTAAAGCAAAAGTGACGAAGGTTCTGAACCAGCTGACAGAAGCGGACTTCCAGCACTGCTTTCAACAATGGAAAACTCGTATTGAGCGGTGTAGAGATAGCCAAGGGGAGTGCATTGAAGGCGAAAAAGTTGCTACTATAATTGGTAACGAATAAAAAGTTTATGACAGCAGTTCGGTTATTTAATAACCACACCTCGTATGCTTATATTTTGAGAACGACCGTTCGACATCTACTGATACGACACCATTACAAATTTGTCTCAATTTGGTAAAACCGGTGCCTTTCTTTTATACACTTGCAAACTTATTTTTGATGGCTCATTTATTGCGTCACCTATACATTGAAGTAGCGAATTTACTTCTTCCACTATTTGTAGTGACTTCGCTAGATAACGCACTGTTCTGTAATTTTTGTATGGCGACATAGTTACTATGAATCCTTTTTAAGGCTGTTTCAACGGATACATCTTGAAATTTGGTCTGGCTTTCCTTAATAGCTGCAGCTTCGGCAGGATTGAATTGTAAAATAACAGCTTTTATTTGCTGGAAATGTTTCGTCAATACGTAACCGTGTATTTTTTAAAGCACTTGTAATCAACTTTACTCTCTGTATCTGCGTACAGTTGGTAGACAGTTACGTAACATTGTGCGACCTGGTAACGGCATCTCTGGAATGTATTTGTTCCAGAACCAGAACTCACAAAATGCTTGTTTATCGAGTACATTCAGGGATGCATCACAGGCACTTAGCATTAAAAGTAATTCGAACATAAACTGTGTTGCAGTACACTATTCAAAATTCGTATTACCTCAAACTGAAAACTATTGTTATGGTAGTAAGTCATGGAAAACAGTACAGTAACAGAGTTCAAAAAACCCTTAATTATCTTGTATCTAAGCCTCATGTATTAAAATATATCATAATGTAAGACTAAGAGGTGTATATTGAAATTATGTTACAAAATTGTTATGGCATCGTCGCATAAACACTCATGTTTATGTTAAGCGTTTAATATTATCAAGTTCGTGTTGTTGGCATAATTTCAAATGTTCCAAAATTACATCCACATTTGATTTATTCATAAGATCTTTATTTCGGTAACACACCAGTTCTGGGTCGTTATGCTTTCTTATATAATCTTTTGGCAAGCAGAAGTACTTCCTTCACAGTCACAAAAAAAAATGCAATAAACATTATCGCACAGAGAGGCAATTTAATATAGGAAGAGCCACGAGAGCACTCAAAATCTGTGTTTGTGGCGAAAGTGATTCACCACCAAAGCGGCAAATATAACTTATTCATATTTATATTATAGTACAACACTTTTATAGGTTTATTGCCCCAGTAACTAAAATGGTAATTGGGGGGATTGTTGGGGTCGAGTCCAAATTTATTGTCAAAGAAATCTTGATATTTATCTGCCTTGTTAATTATCTGTCTTTTTAACCCTTTAACGTCAAAACTACAGTTTTTTGTATATCCTCTCTTTAGCAACGTGCCAAGTACAAGAAACGATGGAAAAAAAATCGGGAAATGCCTTTCCGAGTATTTTTGGGGGTGCTTTTTCGAATGGCACTAAAAAAAAATCATAATAGTTGGACCTTACCCCTGTTTTTTGGCCATTTAAATCGAAAAGAGCAAGATTTTTCAGGTCAATTTTTTTTGTAACATGATTTTTGACTGGAAAAAAAATTTCTTTCGACAGAAAACTGCGGGACAAGTGCATCCGAGAGTTGTACTGAAAAGTTATGTACTTAGAAAAAATTTATTCCAACAGGGGTGTCCAATATCTCGGCCAAAAGGACACATTGTCAGGGAAAATTTTCATAATTTTTTTTACTCAAACCTGGAGAACTTTGGGGCAAAAGTTTAGAGAACAAAACGTGTCCAGATTCATCCAAGGAGCACGCCTGATTTTTTTCAGAATTTTTGGTCACGTTTTGGCCATTTTCAATTTGGCCATTTTTTCAAAAAATCCGACAATGGCTCCAAAAATTCTGAAAAAAATTACACACCTCGCTTGAAGAGTCCTAATCAGATTTATTAATAAAAAATTTGGCCCAGTTTGGCAATTCTCCCGTTAGAAGGTTTCAAAAAATGGTCTTTCCTAATTTTGGGTTTCGGCCAATTTTTGGACCATTGAAATGAAAAAATGGACAATTTGGGAACAACCATTTTGGCGCAGACTCTATTGAGTATGAGCCAAGAACACGTGTATTTTTCCCATATGTCTGGAAATGATTGTGAAATTTTAGGAAAGACCATTTTTTGAAACCTTCTAGGTAACGGGAAAATGGCCAAACTGGGCCAAGTTTTTTGTTGAGAAATTTGTTTAGGACTCTTCAAGTGAGGTGTGTAATTTTTTTCAGAATTTTTGGAGTCATTTTCGGATTTTTGAAAAAATGGCCAAATTGAAAATGGCCAAAACGTGACCAAAAAATTCTGGAAAAAAATTAGGCGTGTTCCTTGGATGAATTTGAACACGTTTTGTTCTCTAAACTTTTGCCCCAAAGTTCTCCAGATTTGAGTAAAAAAATTATGAGTTTCCCCACACAATGTGTCCTTTTTGGCCGAGATATTGGACACCCCATGTTGGAATTAATTTTTTCTAAGTACATAACTTTTCACTACAACTCTCGAATGCACTTTTCCCGCAGTTTTCTGTTGAAAGAAACATTTTTTTCCAGTCAAAAATCATGTTCCAAAAAAAAAATTGACCTGAAAAATCGTGCTCCTTTCAATTTAAATGGCCAAAAACAGGGGTAAGGTTCAACTATTATAAATTTTTTGGTGCGATTCGAAAGAGCACCCCCAAAAAAACTCGAAAAGGCATTTCCCGATTTTTTTCCATCGTTTATTGTATTTGGCACGTTGCTAAAGAGAGGATACACAAAAACTGTAGTTTTGACGTTAAAGGGTTAAAGACTAAACTATTATAAAGACATCAAAAAAAAACGTCGTCAAATCTTGCTATGAACAAGAGATATAGAAATAGCGGTCATGGCGAAGCTTTTCAGTTATGTCAAATTTTTAACTGTCACAATTGTAAAATAAATAATGGCTGTCACATAATGTAACAGCTTTGACAATTAAATAAGCTTATACATTTTAGAAATACGTCTTTTTTTACTAGGCCAACTTTGATTACATTTTTTTTTGATGCCTCGATATAATAAAGAAGCAGAGGTATAAGCATAAAAAACAAGAAGACTTCATCTTTATTATTGTACACATTATCTATATCTGTACAACCCGAACTACTAGGTTGATTATTAGTTGGTAGTTGGTAGTTGGTAGTTAGGTAAATTAGTTGGTAGTTGAAAGGCAGTCATAATAATAAAATAAAAATTATATAATTTCCATAACTCAACAGATCTCGAGATTTCGAAAATGTCGCAGGAATAAGAATACTTTGGGTTTTTTTTTTGGTGATTCAAAAATATATACACTACTATTTTACAATGTTTTATTGAAATCGCGAATTAGCTTGCAGCACAATTAGCTTAGATATTAGGAGAAATCTCTTGTAAATTAAATTTTAGCCTCATCAAAATGACCACCTTTATTTTAAATAATTTTAATAATTTTTAATAAATAGTGGGCATCCTCTTGATTAATTTTTGAAAATATTCTTCCTTTAGCATTTTACACTCCGCCTGAAGATATTGACATAGTTGTGTAGCACTAGTTGTTAGACGATTCTTTACTCTCCTGTCTAATTCATCCGACACTAGTTCAATCGGAGAGATATCTGGCGATTGCGAGGGCCATTGCAAACAAAACCATTGTTGAACACCTGCATAATGATTCATGTTATTAAGGATTTCTGAGAAATGCAAGTAGATAACAAAGTATTTCTTATAGATTGTGTTGACATAGAAAACAATTTTTTATTAAAAGCGGTATCTTGGACTATACTAAGAAGAAATATTTTGTTCAACTCACTAAACTCAAAAGTGTGCTTGCTTCTAAACTTGAACGGTAACACTACCGTATTTGTGAAATATACACATATTTCACAAATATTTTGCATATTTACAATTTTTTGGTGAGACACATTTTTTAAGGATTCAATTTTAGTTGTTTTTGGTACTATAGCCTTCTATTATGGTCTTACAATCATCCCCTAAAATATGTTGTTGGTCCTCACGAAAATACAAGAATTTCCAATTCTACCAGCCCCCACCGCTACCTTCTCTCCCTTAATACGGTTCTGTTGTGGTCCGCGATTTCTCGACTCTAGCACTAAACTCATTCAAATTGGATAATAAACAACAAACAAATACAGGGTTATTCTTAATTGGTCACATTGCATATTTTTCAATTATACGGCTCAACTACAAAATTATGTCCTTGTTACAGTGATGTATCACCAGCACCCCCCGTAAACCAGGGGTCACCAGTCAGGTGTACCCCAGCAAGAACCAACATGGAGAGCCCGAAGAAGTCTCCCCAGAACAGTCCCGCTACCGCCGATAAAGCCACAGTAAAGGTGAGAAATGTGTAAAAATCAGTTATGTGCCAAATGGTTCTTACATTTATTTACTTTAAAATCGTTTCATACCGGCAATACGTGGCAATTGTGTTTGAAAATCCTGAAAGGCGTCTCGTATTGAATAGACGCACTGGTCATCAACCCTTCTACCATTTCTAAAGTAGCTGTCGATTATAAAAGCTTTTTTGTTCTGCCGTGATGACCATATTTAATTTCCTTATTAATAAGAACTTCAGAACTTACGATATGTTGTATACATGTGTATGAACGTGTAATAAGATTCTTATTATGCCGTTAAAGCAGCCTAATAATTTACGAAGGATTTTCAACACAGACTAGGTTAAATAATTAGTTATTCATCTGTAACAACATCACTGTTATCACTGCTATTCACATCGTGTTATCAATATTTAGTCGCATTACTGTTCTATGCCGAATGTTTACGAAAATACGGTACACCCAGTAGAGTCAAATCGTTTTTTTTACATTTGTTTTCATTTTATGAGGCGTCAAAGTTTGAGGTTCAAAAAATCTCTTTTATTTAAGATAAGTGCCCTAACAAGTTTAGTACCATTGAAAATAGTAATTTTCAGGGATCCTAAAAACATAATGTACCTGGGGTATTCCCATTTCCCAAAAAAAAAATGAGGTAAACGACCTTGATATTAAAAATTACCCAGTACAGTTTCAATGAAAATCGGTTTTTAATGTTTTTCTGATAAAATTAGAATGCTTTGATGTGTTTTGCTGTATCCACAGCACCCTAGATATAAAAATAAAAACTGAAACTTTGAAGATTGAAGAATTTCTGATAATCATTAATTATTTTGATGCCTACTTACTCAGAATTACTTGTAAATAAGTAAAAGTAAAATTGAGATTATAAAATATGTCCTGTTTAAATGTCCAAAGTTCTTATTTATTTCTTGAATCTAGTTATTCCATTTTCAACAATCCCAAACACCGGAAACGGCTTTGTCTTTCCGTTTAGAAGTTATTGAATATACCCTATTTTCATAGACATCCGGTGTAGTCTCCTAATGTAAAGTAGTAGCATTATCCCAACAATGATGCCACTGTTCTATCTAATCACTGAACAATCTAATTCTGACTGAAACTTCCATCCTTTAAGCCATTTCTTGCGGTTGCTGTAGTAACATGTGGAATGGTGTAGAAACTGTACACCGTCCTCTTGTAGTCAAAAAATGTTATAGCCATTAGCACCCAATTTTTGAAAGCGTGCTTTCTTTGGCAGAGGTCCTCCTTATTCGACCCACTGTGTGTGCTGCTTCATCTCCGGTGCGTAACAACACACCCAAGTTTCAGCTACAGTATTAATGGTCTCCTACCATTCATCCCCTTCTTCTTGAACACATTTTTCCAGTACTCACAAACCGCTACCACATTCCCTTTCTAGTCAGGTGACAGCAAAAGCGAAATACAACGAGCACAAACTCTTGACATGTCCAAATGTTTCTGCAGAAGAGTAAAAATAGTTGTCTCAATATAAGTTGTCTAAAAAGAATAAAAATAGTTGTAGTTCCCTAGTTGTCTCAATGATGTTAGAGAGTTGCAAGGATGTTTCAATGTTTATGGGTTTTTTAGTTAAAGCAACAGTTGGAACCTCTGGACTTCCCTGCACTGCCGTGCTTTCGACCTTCAGTAAAATATTTGTGCAATCTAAATCACGCCGATTTTACCATAGACTGTTGGCCGAATGACATTGTGGCAACAGTTTCGGTTGATTTTCCCGAACGAACACAAAATTGAATGGCATGCCTTTGCTGTTTCTTTATAATCATCTCGATGGAGACATAATGAGAATGTTTTCGCTTTAAAACCACGACAAACGGATATACGAGGTGTGTAAATTAAGTAATTAGACTGATTGTTTAAATGTTTTTATTCGAATAGAATAGCAATTCAGTATTGTCTCCTTTAAAATATTTTAACTTCTGCTTGTCCACACAACGCTGGACACGGTTCTTCCATTCCTCATAGCAGTGCTGGAACTCATATACTGGAATAGCCTTTAGCTGGTCGGTTACAGCCCTTTGAATGGCAGCTTTTTTTCTATGGTCCCAAAATGACATCCCTTGAGGCGATTTTTAAATCTCGGGAAGAGAAAAACGTCACAAGGACTCAAGTCAGATGGATAAGGAGGCTGAGAAGCCACATAAATGTTTTTACTGGCTAAAAATTCGTTTACTGAAATGGCTGTGTGATTTGGCCTGGAGGCACAAATTCTTTATGGACAATTCCCTGGCTATAAAACGAGCAAATCAGCATGCAAGATCTTCTTGCTCATTCTTACTTTTTTGGGTCTTGGAGAGCTTGAAGTGTGCCATTCCATGCTTTGGCGCTTGGTTTCTGGGACGTACTCAAACACCTAAGCCTCATCCCCAGTAATGACATGTTGCCATAAAATGGGGATCATTTTTAACCGATCCCAAAAAGTCAAGACACCTTTCTCTCCTGATGTCCTTTTGTTCCTGCGAAAGGTTTTTTGGAACCATTTTTGCGCAGATTTTTCTCATCCCCAATTAATTAATCAAAATCTGATGAACAGTGGTGTGATTCAAATTTAACTCTTCCCCAATCATTCTTGTCGTCAACCGACGATCTGAACGCACATGATCCCGTATTCTATCGACATTTTCATCGGTTCTTGAAGATGAAGGCCTTCCGCTGCGTGGTTCATCTTCAATCGACTCTCTTCCTTCTGAGAATGCCCTAAACCACCGAAAATCCGGGGCTCTTGAAAAAACACTGTCTCCGTAGGCGTGTTGAATTTTTGCTAAAGTATCCGTTGCGCTGTGTCCAAGACTGAAGCAAAACCTGATAGCACACCGTTGCTCAAAATTAATGTCACTCATTTTTAAAAGGCACTAGAAATAAACCTATTTACGAAAACAATCACAAAGAACAAACAAGTGACTTCAACATGTTCAAACTTGTGCTGAAGGTGAATTACATATTAACCTACCACCCTTCCAAGTCCCGTCTCCTCAGGGTTGCGAGATCGGGCGCTACGTTGCCAATCTCATTACTTAATTTACTCGTAAGTGTGTGATGTTTGTCATCTTGTAAATTGAAATAAACCCAATTGAATAATACTATAATACCGTACTTGAAGTGTTGTAGATAATTAAAGCGACATCTAATAAATTAAATCGTAGGCTTTGTTGAAAATCCCTCGTAAAAATTATATAAAAAAATTACTAATTAAAATAATCCGTCCACTTGTCGGTTTTCAATCACACATCAAAGAAGTCAAATAAGGCGAATATTTGCGGTAACCGTCCACACTTGGTTCCACCAGCGCCGTGTTCGTCATGGTCTTTTAGTAACTTTGTACTTATGTAGATTTAACATGTATTAGTATTAAAAAGCATTAAGGTAATAAGCTGCTGTCGCTGTCAACACGTCCGTCACTGTATTCACTAGTTCTAAATATTCAAACATATTTGGCATATTTCAGTATTTTGATATATGTGTGGATGGCATGTTTTGAATATTTCCGAATACATCAAATATTTGGACAAATACAGCGATACTCAAACACAAATACGCTACGCCAAGTGAAGTGCCACCATAAGGTATTCATTGAATTATCAACTAAATATTCGTTATGCATTTCTTTCAGGTTCACCTGCCAAACGGTGGATTTAACGTGGTTAGATATGGCGATACAATCGACATTAAGGGCATTATATCGACGGTCACGGAGCGGTTATCTACAGGAGAGAGATATTATAATGGACTTTATGCGATGAGATTATCTAGACCGCCCTCAAACGAGGTAAACATTTTTTTACATAGCTCTACATTCTACACATCATGTGGGCAAATGATTTTGACCACTGACCAAAAAGGTGTTTTTTTTAGTATATCGTTGGGGCAGGACCGTCGAAAGTCGCGATGGGCTTATGTGAATGCGGTCTTTCGCTGTGTTCCTTGTTTGTCAGGACACGAGAGGAGGGAGGGAGTTGAAATTGTTACAAAATTACAATTGGAAATAGCATTTTATGTATTTATATTTTTGCCCTAAATAAGCACCAGACAGTGAACGTAGGATCACAACAGACTTGCATGTGGGTTTTCCAATCAAGTATAACATGTACAAGATTTAAACAATTAAAAAGGCTGCGACATTTTTCTGACCCACGTCTGACTCCTAGATATTTCACTGTCTTTATTGTGTTTTACACACATTGTGTAAAAATGCTTGTACGAATGCTTGTCAACATTTTATTTTTGTTTCTAAATCCCGTCGTTTTCTGATCATTGTGGGGCTTTTGGAGACCCCTGAATAATTACGATAATCTCAAAATACAGTGAGAGCCAAAATGGTTTGTTCAGTTTTAAAAGTCATAAAAAATGAATTAATTCTCAGTTGCATAAATTAATAATAGTAATTGAAAGGGGAGGTTTTGATAGTTGTCAAATTGGAACTTTTGGAATAAACAGCAACACATATTTTCTGTTGAAAATGTTGGTTCCAGAGATTTGGTTCCATAATACCTACACGGTTATTTCGTCGCCAATTTAATGTTCGTGATGCTCCAGCTTGTAGTGTAATTTCATATTAGTTGTATAATTGGAAAAGTAATGGGTCAGTGGAAAAAAGCAAATCAACTGACAGGAGGCGATCTGCATGCAATCCTGAAAATGAAGAGCTGGCGAGACAATCGGTTTTTCGTGGTCCAGTCGATCAGTGAGACGACGTGCAGCAACGTTAAATTTCTGCAACAAGTACCCGAAGAATTTTGCACAGGATGAAATTCCATTCATACAAGTTAGCAACAGTTCAGACGTTAACTGAACGTGATAAGCAGTACTGTGCTGAGTTTTGTCGGGGTTTTTTGGAGTTATTGAAAGGTCAACCAAACATGGCACAACGTCTTTTCATGAGTGATGAACACTGGCGAATCCAGGGGGAGGGGCATGGGGGCCATTGCCCCCCGCCCCTTGGCGCCCTTAGAATTTCCAAAAAGTATTCTTGTGATAGTCGGTATTTTTGTATAAATGGATTTTTCACTGAAATTCTGAAGTGGCAGGAAAACACATGACCTTGAAAATTTTCAAAATTTTCGCCTGCCGCGCCAATATGGGCTCTTCCGGGTCATATGTTGCTTTATCACTAAAATGGTGATCAACATTGACCGGCAAGGTCTCCTGTTATTACTGTGTCCGAGTTTTTCCCTTTGGATTATTTAAAGAACAAAGTGTTCGTGAGTAAACCTAGAGATCTACAGAGGATTAAAAGAAACGTCAGAAAGAAATTGAAGCTATTACCCAGAATATGCTTCAACGAGTTATGGCTGATTTCGCCCGTCGCTTAGAAGAATACATGGTTAAAAGAGGTGGGCATTTAACACGCACAATATTTAAGACGTAAAACTTCCGTGTTTACTTTTTAATATCTATCACGTGTTTAAATTGAATGTTACATAATAAATGAGTTACCGTTTATTAAAAATGAACAACTCAATTTTTCTCTCGCTGTATTAATGAAATTATTAATCGATTTTGCAAAAATTTGTAACTAGTATACTTTTACAGAACCTCTGTAACAGTTTCTTTTCTTCCATAACGATAAACCAAGAATTAACACACGTGTATTGTTCTCTTTTAGGTGCATTGGTTACATCAAGACATAACGATGCAACAAGTTCATGAAAAATATCTAAAGAAACATCCGAATTCCGAGTGGAGGTACGATCTGAGGGTTAGGTATCTACCGACTAGTCTTAAGGAGCTCTATGAAAAAGATAAAGTCACTTTCCACTATTATTATGATCAGGTAAATATATTTTATGATAATATACGTATATGGATAGATATAAAAAACATTTTAGATAAAATATAGATTGTTAGATTGTTATAAGAATGTCTGTAAGACTTTCATGAAGTGTGCTATGAGCTACCTGCGTAGCGCCGGCAGCGCTGTCTGCTGAACATCACTTGCAACTGTGATCTCTCATCAATTATGAAATATGAATGGAGGAGCTCCTAGTTGTGTGCAACACTGTGAATAAATGTGTCAATTCTCTGTCAGCAAATCCCTCCACCAACCTCAAATTATCGACTATTTTTTCTATAACATTTGACACAAAAAAACTCTGAACTAGTTGAGTTCCTTTTTAAAACTTTTCCTTCTTAGATTGTCGATTTGGATCGAGTGAAAGCCTCTGAATAATCATTACCATTTTTCACAAACAATTAATTGATACAGATTCAAGTAGAAACCGTCTAAAATTTTATAATGTTGGTCGCTCAGATGGCGCCACAGTAGTTCACGAGAGATACGCAGGTAGCCTATAGCATATATATCTCAGTAAAGTAAAAACACAAAAAATATTTAAGATGCTAGTGCCACAAAATTGGTAAAACGATTTAAGAAAATATGCTGACAGAAAATAGAACATCCAGTAAAAATAATGTTATGTTAATAATGTTTTGTATATAGAGATAGGCAAGGAAAATACATTATGATTCAAAATTTCAAATAGAAACAGCCAGTGAAAACCTAGTTTTAATTAATAATTAGAGCTCGGAGGTTAATAATAGATGCATACTTTACCAGTGGCGGCTCCAGGTTACCACTATCAGCAACACTACGAAATGTTAAATAGTTGTTAAATGTTACACAAAGGAACCATAGTCACAAGACACAGAACTTACATACACACAGTAACCGACGCTGTAACATGTCCATAGTACCACTCGAGTTTGCACAAATTATCAATAACTATTCCATATGTTCAGGAGTTAAGCTCTGGCATCTGTCACTTAAAATAACTGCCTATACCTATGTGCCCCAACGAGTCACAATAGGTTCCACTAGTAATGGTGTCCTTGGTAGAACGTCCGAAAACTTTTTCCTTCTGGATGGTGTTTTGTTGTACTTGTTTCACACTCGCTATAAAGCTGTCAACATTAGAATAACACTCAACGGTTTCGGCAATCCGGTGAAACCTATGTGCCAAACATAGAACATGGATTAAATTAGTATATGCCCTTGAATCCAGTACCCCAACCTCTGCATTCGATATATTCTGTCCTTTAACATCCGTCGTTTCGTCAATACGAAGCCTTAAGTTTATCATGCCATGCCGAGACGATATAAAAATGTCCTCACACAGTGGTGCAATGTATAATAATATATTGGACCATCCCGATAAAATAAAAATAAGTCACCATTTTATATTAAGTGAAGATAACGTAATCTGAAATTTTGGGAAGCACGCCTTTATGCCAGTAGTCAAGGAATTGACATTTTCGCGTTTTTAAGGACATTTTTCAATTAATCAATTTATTAAGACATCCAAAAAAATGTCATCAAATGTGGCTATGAACGAGAGAGAGATAGCGATAGCGGTCATATCGAAGCATTTAAATGTCAAACTTTTGACAAGTGACTGTAACAATTAATTGTAAAATAAATAATACCTATCATATAATGTAAAAGCTTTGACAATTAAATGAGGTTATAAATTTTAGATAGAAGAATAGAAATACGTCTTTTATTACTTCGACCAATTTTGATGACTTTTCTTCGGATTGCTCGATATATTTAAATACATACAGTACTTTTTGGGGATCACCCATGACACCAAGTAACAAAACATTGTTGCCTATCGCCAAAATGTTGCTTTCATGGAATCCCGCCTTTACTCGTGTTTCTGTTTATAGGTTAGGAACGACTACCACACCGAATTACACAAGAAAGTCGACCAAGACGTGGCTGTGCAACTGTGCTGTTTAGAGATACGCAAATACTTTAAGGACATGCCCCAGAACGTTCTAGACAAAAAGTCCAATTTCGAATATCTAGAGAGGGAGATCGGAATGCAAAAGTTTATACCGAACAGTATTCTAGAGAAGATGAAGTCGAAATTCCTCAGGAAGAGCATTCAGACGCAATTTAAAAAGTTCGCGCATCTCACGGATTTGGACAGCATGTTTAAATTCTTGGAGATCCTAAAGTACCACACCCTCTTCGACCAGGAGCGGTTCAGGGTGGATTTTGGCAGTAGTTTCACTGTGCCCGTGGAATTGGTGATAGGCCCCGACATCGGCATATCGCATACGAACGTCCAGGCCTCCGCGACGAAAAAGATCGCCGATTTCGACCAGATCCAGGCGATCCAAACGCTGGTCAGCGACTGCGAGGAACACACCAAGGCCACGTTGCAGTTGAGGGTCGCCGGGACGCAGGAAGTGCTGTTCTTCACGTGCCCCAATTTGGACGTGGCGGAGAGTTTGGCTGACTTGATCGACGGGTACTGCCGATTGCATTCCGGCTCTCAAGCTTCCATTTGGAACAGAAAAGGTATGTAAGCTTTAATCGGAATGAGCGTTGTATGACAATGAGGTTAGGAATAACAGTGTTCCGCAAATAAAAAAAAAGTTCCCTCCTTCGATAAAGTTTAGATGATTTGTGTTTATTAGAGGGTGCTGAATTAGAATCTGTAAGCATAATTTGTTTATCACCCTCCGATTCCAAGGGATGTTGCGTTTTTTGGCAAGAAAATGCATTAAAAATCAAGGTTTATTTAATTCTATATTTAGCATGATCATCTGCAATCAAACCAAAGAAAAAACTAAATCCTTTATGTATTACAAGTGTAAAGACCCAGCGTCCTATCATTTTTGTTCTTTTCTCTAAAAGCGATGGTGGAGTCCCAAGGATTGCCAAATTATTTTTCTCTTACTTCACCTTCAGCGACCTTGAAAACCCCACGAGTAAGTGTTTTGAAGCAAATGATGATAGTTTCAATTTTTAGCAGATCATTTAAGGTGTCTTTCGCCACATCATAGACTGACATGAGATGCTAGATTATTTTTTTCTGACTTCACCATGCCTCCAATACCCTCCGAGTAGGGGTTTTGAAGCCAAAATTTTGAAACATAATTTTAATTTTTGGTAATCATTTCACTTTATCAAGGTGTCTTTTGCCACATTATGGGACTGTAAGAGTAGGTATACTATCGATTTTCAAAAAGGTCATTCGACTTTCGAAAGTTTAGCTCTAATGAACATTTGGAGCCCTCGCATACTCAATTTGGTTGTGTCAATTATTGAATAGAAAGGTGGTCAGTTGATGTGGAGCGTCATTGCGATCATATATAGAGAAGTTCTATAGGCCTATACTCCTGTTTTTTTTAATTAGGAAGAGTAGTGGTAAGAGATACATTTGCATGGTGCAAAACTTTTTGCAACTTTCTTGTAATTTTTAAGCAGTCGCAAGACGACTCCAGCGAGATTTCCGCGGCCCATCGAGAAGAATGCTCGAATATACAGGCACCGGCCAACAGGGTATATAGAGGCATATCGACACGGCGATGAGTTAGTCTTTGAAAATTGCGTGGTACGGGCTTCGTAAAACATTTTTCACACCTAATGAACCCTAAGTGGACAAAATGTTAAATAGTTTAACCATTTTCCAGTTTTTTATAGCGTTACTGAACGTGTTACTGTTTTCAATAAACATAACCAATAAATTCACGCACAACACAAAATAATCACAACAGCACAACACAACAACACAAAATGATCACAACAGAAACACATGACACTTTTTCAAATTAGAAATGTCCGAATTTACATACATTTGCCTGTGTAACAATGGCTTTCGTCCAGCCAATGAACTAACAAACTTTTGGCGCGCATTTTTGAATAACTTTCCTTAATTAAAAAACAAATATAGTTGGTTCACGACTTTGTCTCCAGTCTTCTCCATCTTCTCTTTTACTACTTCCTTCCATTGGTTGATGTTCAATTTTCTCATATTGTCTTCCACGTTTTTCTTCCATTTCTGTCGTGGTGTTCTTTTCCTTCATCTTCTTCCTCCAATGCTATCCATCCATCCTTATTATATGTCCCATCCATTCCAAGCATTGGGCTTTAGCTGCTCCTTTTTTTGCTTGGTTCATACAAGATATATATTTGAGGGCTATAGAAAGTCCATATTTAAAAGGAGTGTTTTAGTAACCAACCTGCTTTACCTGCATCAAGTTCTGAGAGTAATATTTACAAATAAGCTGTGATTTTAACTTGAGATTCATGTTCAGTGCCCTAAAAAACGTACACGTTGTACGAGTACAAATAGTTGCGTTGAAAGGTAATTTTTTTGCAGAAGAGTAGATTTGTAGATCAAAATTGTAGAATGTACATTGTTATTTGAGTTTTGCTTCGTTTTCGTAACTCCTTATATTCCTTCACACCTTTAACCACCTGAGGTCCAAGTATTTTTTGTAATGAAATCTCCACTTTCTGAATAACTCAGGTTTTGGTGGGAATATGATCTTTTATTAACTGCCTTGAAACTTCTTTATACTAATTCGTGGTTACTGTACCATGTGGAACTGTGTGGGAACACCATTCCCTTGTAGTTAAAAAATGGTACACCCATAGCTTTAGCGGCTGACTTTTGAATGTTGTTGAATTTTGAATGACTCATACTTGAGACTGGGCACAGTTTTAGCTGCCTAGAACCCCCAGCTGCCCCCCCCCAATTTGAATCAGGAGAGGAAGTTCCAGCGGGTCTTCAGTGCTGCTGTTGGTATGTTGTTCATGCACTCTGCAACATTTAGACAAACAGGTCATTGTACCCTGCCTAGCCTCATTATTGCAGTCAGTTGTTTAGTCTTTGTGTTCCATACCAAATTATTATCCCAGGGGACTTAACATTCATATAGGACCTAATCCTAGATGGAGTCTTAAGTCCCTAATTTAAAAAGTAACTTAGGTCTATGAGTATCTTAGGTTCTGTATGGACTTTCCTTCTTTTCCTTCCTTCATTACTTCTGTATTTCCTTCCTTCATTAGGTCTTATATGGCTTTCTTCTGTTTGTAAAAGGCACTATTTTGAATTTAGTTGGACTCTTTAAAAATCCAATGTTTTTAATGGAGAAGATGAATGTAATTCTCACTCTACGGGTTTAATTGGTTTTCCGTTAGAGTGCACCTTGGGAGCGACATTCAGTAGTTGAGAGTGCTACTTTCATTAGGCACATTGAAATATGTCGAACCATTCTACAGTGAGAAGATAGTAATTTAAAGTACAAAGTTAGATGCATTTTTTATGTAGGACAATGTTGCATCAGGTACAGCAACACTGTTATTGTAAGGAGACATGACATACATGTTCACTAATCATACTTTTGTTAATTGTCGAAGAAAAAACATGTTTTTTTCTTTATTAGAGTGTAGCAGTATCTTTCTACCTTGATTCTATTAGTAGTAAGTTTTTCTATTAGTCATTTTTTCGTTTTTACAGAAGTATAGTTTAACTAAAATAGAATTGGTTTAAGTAGTGTATCTCACTGAAAAAAGAAACTGCCTATTCATATCTTGATCTGTTTTTGGTGAAATTACAGTTTGCCAAAAAATATTCATTTAATTTGAGAAGCTAAGAACATGCAAGCATCTAGATATTAAAAAGAAATAACTTTTCTATAAGTTCATAATAATTTAAATAATTTTGTAATTAAACAAACAAATGGGAATGTTTTACGTCCATCATTATTGTTTCGCCAACTTTAAAGTGACCCCTCTCAGCATAAACAACATTCCTGCTGTAGACAATGATTAGTTATCCATCCTCGGTTTAGCAGGAATTAGGCTCAGATGAGGGAAGGCATCCTGTCTTAAAAACTTTCTTACAATGTATCTTTTTACAAACTTTTAAAGATGGCTTATTATGAGAATATACAAGTACATAATGATTATTGGAGAATCTAGTCGTCATAAGTCCCTCTACCGATATCACTAGAGCGTATGTCTCCACCTTGTCCAATCCAAAAGAGTGTTTTACCTATTGAACAATTACTACATTCTCGTTTTTCGCTATATTCTTTCTTTCAGTTTTCTAAATGTTGTGGGTAGGTGGCCCTGCAATGTCTATGATGGTTATTTTTCATTGTTCTTTGAAGTCCACTCTTCAGTCGGTGATAATTAGCCTCTCCCATCTCATCACTGCTACTTCTGATTCTAGCACATCTCCAGGAATATATTTGTAGTATGGCGGAGTCATTGCTAACAAACCATGTTTGAGTACCAATTTTTTTTCTGGACCTTCTTTACAAGTTGATTCTGCTTGCCGAAATATGCTGACTCTGGTGGCGCAGAACACCCTCCTATCATGTATTTTATAGTTTCACATAATTTCACCATATTAGTTCACATAGTTTCACCCTGTCCTGAATAGTTGTTAAGAAGCTTTCAGGATACAGTTGATCTCGTATTCGACTTTTATTCAGTAGAGTCTTAATAATGGGTCTTATACGGGCAGAACCAGACTGGTCAATCACTTTTAAGGATACCCTTCATGATCTCATTTGGTCTGCGTTCCCTCCAGAGACACAGATGTTGGTTTTCTGTGACTGTTTAAGATGTTTGAACGGAGTTTTTATCCTGGGGCATTCATTATTATCATCGTTATTATTATTATTGTTACAATAAATAAGGACAGAAGCAAGCATATTAAGAGTAAAATATCGAGCCATCCAAAAAAAAAACGTCATCAAAGTTGGCCTAGTAAAAAAAAAGTATTTCTATTCTATCTTAAATTTATAACCTTATTTAATTGTCAAAACTGTTGCATTACATGACAGCCATTATTTATTTTACAATTGTGACAGTCACTTGTCAAAAGTTTAACAGGTATAACATAACCGAAATGCTTCGACTGGCTGTAGCGCCAGAATATGCATGAACTAAAGGAGGCTGTTAGATAGATGTTCATTATGGCTACCCATACCCATCACGCCTTGCTGTGCCGTTTACTAAATTTAAAGAAATACTAATATCGTTACGACAATATTCAATTTATTTAGGATCATTGTGTAACACCGAAAACATACGAACTGCCGCTAAACAATATGAAATTCACACATTTCAGTGAAACGACGCGCGCGCCATCTAAGGGAACATAGGTTTACTAACTCAGACAAGTACAATTTAGTGACAATTACTGAAATTAAGGTTATGGTACTACTTACTTCTGCCTTCTTACTGCAGCTATGCACTTATTTCTTTGGTTTATTTTCCATTTTGCAACCAGAAAAGTATAAAATTTGCATTCATTTTTTCTACTAATATTTCTACAGTTTACAATACAGCAACTCGGGTGACTCATTTTATTTTTATTTTTTACATTAAAACGAAATTAAAATGTCACGATTGTCACGTGTATTTGCCCACTTGAAATTTATAAGTAGCCTCCTTTAACGCCTATATTATCCACTGCGAACGCTGGCGTCGATTTGGCTTTCCCTGCCATGACTTCGCACCTAGCGAATAGCAGACGAAAAAAATAAATAAAAAACAACAAAAATAAATTTTCCATATCTGTGGGGAATTTGGCGACCTTCTTCTCTATTAGTTTTTTTTTGGTTTGGTTGGATTAGGTCCAGGAGTAAATAACAACTATTCGATTTTTGCCAAAATCGAATAGGTCCAGGTCCAGGAGTAAATAACAACTATTCGATTTTGGCAAAAATCGAATAGTTGTTATTTACTCCTGGACCTAATCCAACCAAACCAAAAAAAAAAAAAAACAAAAATAAAAATGAATGAATAATCTATTTAGTGTACGAAAAACGTTAAATTATACGTTATATGTTTTACGTCTTTGTCATGTTATCTTTAAAGCAATAAAGAAAGTTAATATATGTTAACTGGTAGCTGAGTAATGAATGGGAAATATTTTCGGTGGGATACACAACATCTAAAATAGTTGTGATTGTTGTTAAAAATAAACATTTCTGTAGTGGCAAACCGACTAGTGATAGATCTATAATATTTTTTTTTTTTCTTTACAAGCTACAGTGTGGAAACAATTTCCTTGTCCTTGTAAAGGTTAGTAGTGGTTATAAAATAGTGTTTTTATTACTTTTTTTTTTTAGAATTAGAATTATTTACTTTCAGAATACTCTTCATTATATAGAAAACTCTACTTATTTTTGCATCCGTTTTATTTCTTATGCGATTGCCTGTGTCTTTATTACATTTAGTTGGAATCCCACCTCTACAGGTTGTCCCATTTTCGAAGATTTTGGTTTGTTGCTATTATTTCCAGCAAACAAAAGTGTCTATTCACAAACCTAGGCTATTTTTTTCAGATAAATCATGTGGTGAAAACGGATATGCTGTAACTTTACCAGTTTTTGCAAAATTTCTGGACATTTACTCTTAAAAAATATTACATTATTTGTAGCTCTTTTCTAGTTAACAAAAAAATTTGCCCAAGACCACTCCTAATATTTTTCCACATAGAAATCGGTCAGGCATTAATGCTTTTTTACTAGGGCTGTTCATTTTGGAGTTATAAACTCCACCTTTCAGTTAAAATCATCACCTGTTTTGGTTTCAATGATTATGACTAGGGTCCGGAAAGTGTGACGTAAAGCAGAGTTAAACTGCGATTATCCCGAGCATCTACACGGGTCTGTTGTACTACGGCATGCTACTAGTCCCAGTGCGCGTTACTAGACACGGTCAGTGGCGTATGTATGCACGGGCAATAAATACACGCGTATATAATTTATAGTTTAATTTTCATAGAGTTGTATAGTGCCGACCCTGGGTTGTGGCACACATTTCCAGATCCTAATTATGACCAGCTATTCAAAATGAGCAAAATCGTACTTGATGTAGCGGAAACATTTTCTCTGAAAATAAGATAGAAACCACTGTTTGGTATTCTGTTTGAATAGGTTATAAGTTAAATATGCCCACCTCTGCTCTCAGTGCCCTCTGGGACAAATCTCGTGATCGCGCTAGCGAGATGTTTTTGCCGAAGCTCAATATGTAATAGGGACAGAACCAAATTTTTATTTGTGCAACTTGGAACTGACTGATCCCTATTTTGTCAGAGGGCTCAGTAAATACGTGCTGAAATGTCAGTTAAGTTAAGTACAGGATTCGCATTCGTACCACGTGTCACAAGGCTGTCATTACGTCACGGGAAGAAGGCGACATCCTCAAAATCCCAGAGGAATATTCTAGAGGAATTACCTTGTGATATCGTTAAGTTGCCCAAAGCCACATTTGGTTCTGTCTCTAGTATGTAATGAACAATCCCTGAATGAAGGTACTCATCTTTTGTAACCTGGATTTCAGATAACTATTGGTGTGGTTGCTTTATTCACTTGTGTACATTTTTTCAATTTTTATATATTATATTCGAAATGTCTATAGCCAACCTCTGTAGAGTTCAAAAAATGGGGCACTATACAGTTCCTATTAAATTAAAATCCAGACCAATTAAAATAAGCAAGTTGACATCAAGTTCCGGTATAAGCAGAAGTCCCAGATCTTTTTTACGATATAGGTATAGGACCAGCATGTTAGGACACCGTGTATCAGAAAATAACCATTGTGTCCAGTATACGATATGATGAGAACTAGTGTTTTATTCTCTTATTCTTTTCAGACTCGAACCCATCCAAACATAAGCCCAGCAAAAGAAAATTTCTCGAATCCTACAGGAACTATGTTGTCAGAGGATTACGCAGAAATTGTAGAAGAAGGTGATTACTCAGTTCCCGCAGGTAAATTTTATTTACATTTCTATTAACAAATAGAACTCGAATCAAAAACACGTCCAGAATCAAAATTGGTTTCCAATTCATCAAAATTACTTTAAACCGGACTAGATCCCGTTTAAACATACTAGAGGGCGATTCTTATTCATCATTGACTTTCCGTTTTTAGCGAAAAACTATGAGTTGGACAGGAGTCAGATTGAGCTGCACGAAATATTGGGCAGGGCCAATTCGGAGACGTTCATAAGGGGAACGGTCAGAGGCAAAGATGGCATTCTCATTCCAGTGGCTGTGAAAACGTGTAAGGGTGATGCCGATCTTGCCACGACGGAAAAATTCCTCGAGGAAGCATGTAAGTTGAAATCGAATAATTACCCTATAATGTTAAACCCCTATCGGGTTGAACCTTTGTAACATGAGTCACTATTAGTAATAAGACAATCACGATAAAAGAAAAACGTGTTAAAATGATTACATTTCATTTAATGAAAAATATTCACGGTAGATAAAATCAAAAACAAAAGGACTTTTTTAGACACTCCTTACAATTGGTTTACTCATAATTTTCAATAAACACAGTCAATAAATCACGATTTGACATATGCTACGCCATTGTACAGTGCTTTCGTAAAGTCGTGGATAAAATCATTACTGATTTTCGGAAAAATCACATCAAAAATTCATATGAAGTTGCAATTTTTGATATGGGTTGACTTTTTAGACCACATGTCACAAGATTACTATAAATAAAATATTAATTGAAAAACAACTAATTTATGTCTTCAAACTGTGCACTCAAGAAAATCTTGTTAAACATTATCAATAACTACTGCACGGATGCGTCGTATTTCTTGAGACATTCTTGAGTCGTATTTCTTGACATTTAAATCAACCAAGTTCATGGGCCTTACTAACATATGCTCTACTTTTTATGTACCCCCCATAAAAAAATAATTTATGGGTATTAGATCTGGCGATCTGGCTGGCCATTCGGTTCTTCATATGCAACAATTTGGGGGAAAACCTTGGTCAAAGATTATGTTAATTCTCAAAAGATCCAGTTCGTTTGAATCTAGATAAAACTTAATCAATGCAAGGATCATGTCGTGAAAAAGAAAATCTAAATACCTTGCGCCACTTAGGATCATCAATGAAATAAGGACCACGAAATTCTACTGTCCACTATGCCACCACCAAACATTTAGTTTTTGAGGTGTTGAGTATGACACTTCATCTTCCAGATGGAAAGGGTGGATCCAATTTTGCCTCTATTAGTATGGCCATGTAAAGCAAAGGTGACTTCATCAGAAAAAATTCATCATTTTACTTAGTACTAAGTCATCATCGTTATAGCTTAGTTCTTGCATTTGCTCTCAAAATTGACTTCACCAATCAAAATCATCCTTGGAAAAAATCCTGAACTAGGCGTACCTATTAGGATGGTACTCTGCTTTTTTCAAGATTTTGTAAATGATGAATAATAAAATAACATCAGATGCAACCTCAATAAGTGTGGAAAGCTAATTCTGCAGTGTCAACAAAACGTTCAACTACTGGTTTTTTGGTACTGATGAATAGTAAGATTTAGGAAGATCTCAAACATGCCCCAATTGCCTGAATTTTGATGTGACCCTGCTTATCAAATTTTGAAAATGGGTTAGTAATGCTTTACTTTGTTGTGTTCAACCTTCTTTCAAGTACAGGGTCCGGCAGGGAGATATGGAATTTTTGAAGAGCTCATGTGAGGTGGGGTGAACCTAATGTTTTCCAAATAGAAAATATCTACTCGTTAGCAGATGTCATTTCAGTTACTATGGAGCCGTGGCTACAGCTCATCGCGTATTTGTTTACAACACATTCATTGAAACGGGCCGTTTTGTGATTCAAACACAGCGACGGTTTCGAATTCATTAACCGAAACTTTATTATTGGCCGTTTCTTTTTTCGTGAAAATGGACACACAATTACTGTAAACACTACGCTACCTAACGATGTTACATGATTTTTTTTTTTGCCGCAATTGAGTAGACGACGCATTAACCTCAATATTGTATGGTTTCAACAAGATGGAGCAATTTGCCGTACATCCAGAGCAGCAATGGATTTTTTAAGGGACCA
Source organism: Aromia moschata (assembly GCA_029963805.1). Lineage (NCBI taxonomy): Eukaryota > Metazoa > Arthropoda > Insecta > Coleoptera > Cerambycidae > Aromia > Aromia moschata. The sequence goes on from JAPWTK010000186.1 coordinate 523,388, forward strand.
TTTCCCGGAATGTTTGATTTCGTTGCATGGAGATATGGAGTGGCCTCCTCGGTCCCCAGACCTGTCACCTTGTGAATAAATTTTATGAGGGTACCTTAAATCCCGAGTATACATAAATAAACCACGTGCAGTTGAAGCCCTTTTAGAAGCAATCACCCAAGAAATTCAAAGGGTTCCACGTGAAATGCTTCAAAGGAGTATGGACAATTTCTCGCACCATCTACTTGTGTGCCTAGACAAAAACGGGCACCACCTAACTGACGTAATTTTTCGCACCTGATTACTTTTTTTTTTATTTTCCACTATGCATTGTTTAATGGCAACATTTCAGCTATGTATTAAAAAAATGAAATTGAATTTCGTTCAAAAATAAGTGTGTGACAGTCTTTTAAAAAATTCCATACTACTTTGCCAGACCTGTATTTTGACATTAGAGTCGATTTTCTTAAAAATACCCTTGTGTGACCTACATCAAAATTTATCATCTGGCTGTACGTGAAAAAAGTGTTGTTCCCGACTGTGCGAGAGGGATCTAGTGGACTGTATGCAAAAAGGCACTTACGTTTTCTTCCGTAAGATCGGCAGTTTGTTTGTAGTCGCAGTTGAATGTTTTATGTTTTGAACGGTTACTAGAAAAGTGCGTCTAGACCTGGGTTGTACATAGATAAATTCACCTCTAATTTTGACATAAAAATAAAGTAATATCCACCTATGTACATAGTACCAAAACTTCTACTGTATGTCTTTTAACGTGTCAAGGATTCTTTTTTAAAAATATATGACGTTTTATCCACTACTTTACGAAAACACTATTTAATAAGGATGATTTACAGTTTGCAATTTTTATAGCACGCATGCGTACTTATGTTTGTTCCTGCAATTTCTTGCAGATAAAAATTTCAAGCCTGGAGATATAATTATTGTGGCTATCTGTAATTTTTAATTTTTTGAAGTGACATTTGACATTTTTTACATGTTGCCAACTGTTTGACGTAACCTCAACGTCCAACGTGCGGTGGCGTCGTTTGTGTTGTATTTTGTGATATCTAATATTTCTGTATTTTGTGGTTTTCTGAATTTTCCCTCAAAGAGAGTGATTTAATCATGTTTATTTTGTTTGTTTAAAGTGGATAAACCTTCTTGTAGTAAGTGAGTTTATCAGTATATTTTAGTAACAGTGACTGTCAACTAAAATTGGCAATAAAAATTGCACATTGTAAAGGCCGCTTTACAGTTCTCAATTTTTCTTGTGTCAATTTATATTGCAGCAATTTTTATTGCACAAGAGATTTCGGTGTTATTTTACAATTTGCAATTTTCATTGCTACTTTTAGTTGTCAAACACTGTTACCAAAATATAACTGATAAACTCATTTCCTACAAAAATGTTTAACCATTTTAAACAAACAAAATAGACACGATCTCAATGAGGGAAAATTCAGAAAACCACAAAATTCAGAAATTTAAGATATTACAAGAACATTAAGATATTGCAAACGTTGGCACAGCACGTTGAATGTTGAGGTTATGTCAAACAGTTGGCAACATGTAAAATTGCAGTTAACCCCAATAATTATAGCTCCGAGCTTGAAACTTTTATCTGCAAAAAATTGCAGGAACAAACATACATACACATGCGTGCAATAAAAATTGCTGCAATTTTTCTTGCTGGCAAGAAAAAGTGTGAACTGTAAAGCGGCCTTGACATAACAAATGTAGAAATAGAGAGTAAGTTAAAGCTAATAATGTATTAATCACAAATTTCAATTCCAGATATTATGCAGAAGTTCGACCACCAGCACATAATAAAACTGATAGGGGTGTGTTCCGCCTCGCCGGTTTGGATCGTGATGGAACTGGCCAAACTAGGCGAACTGAGGGCATACCTCCAGAACAACAAGAGCCGCTTAGATTTGGCGACGCTTTTACTCTATGCATTCCAATTGTCCACAGCTTTAAGTTATCTAGAGTCGAAGAAATACGTACATAGGGATATAGCAGCTAGGAACGTGTTAGTCAGCAGCGACAAGTGCGTGAAACTCGCCGATTTCGGCTTGTCCCGGTGGATGGGCGACGATCAGAGTTATTACAAGGCGTCCAAAAGGAAAGTTGCCCATCAAGTGGATGAGTCCGGAGAGCATTAATTTTAGAAGGTTCACGACTGCTAGCGACGTGTGGATGTTTGGTAAGTGTGAACTGTTGACGCTAATAACCTCGAAACTAATAGACTCATCACATGCTACATGTGTATACAATTTGTTGTTCTCGAATAGAGGACGCTATCGTACCCACTCGTTTGTTTGCAGATCAACAAAAATCAAAACATAAAACACCGAAGTGCTTTTAGGGATGCTATTCCTAAAAGAATTTATTACATTTTGCCAACCAAAAGTGTAGATTTTTTAATTTAACCTTTTAGAATAATTGGGTAATACCTAAATTAATAAATTTATATGGTATTTATAGTTGTTCTAATCAAAAATGGAAATTTTAGAACTGATATTGTGGATCGTCGTACGTTAAATACATGATAAGCTCTTGACACTGGACAAATGCTACGGTTCTAATGCGACCGATGACATACAAATAGTGGCAACGTTGGGCGCTACATTACAATAGTAATAATATTGGTGGCTTTTATTCACGCATAGTTCAGTTGCACATCTGTCACTTTCAGTGTGGTGCGATGGTTTGGAATTTGGTGCGCATTTCTTCTTGTTAAACGTGAATGATTTGGCCCATACACATGGTTGTAGAAGGAAAATGATTGTTACTGAATGTTGTCTACTGAAGTTAAAAGTGCAAATTAAAAATAGTTCACATGGACAGAGGACGACACGCTAAGCATATTTTCACGAATTTCGCACAGTTGTTTGTATTATTAACATATACAGAGGACAATGCACATGTTACTACTATTTCTATACTTCCATTCATTGTTTGCAGAACCCTTTTACCAGCTATCAATATCAGATGCGAAATATCTGAAACACCTAAAATTCGTATCAGAACATTAACGACCTTATTACCGCGAAAATCTATAGTTTCGTCCACTGTGTCAGCCACAGAAATTTATTGCGTATGTCGTCTTTAATATTTCCCATGACACGTTGATATGCCTTCTGTAAATATGTTTTATGCAACATATGACTACTAGGCAATGGAAAATCGGATACATATGTGACAAAAACACGTCTAAAGTAAATATTGTCGACCACATTCCACGAAAGGCTACATGCGCAAAAAGTTATGCATAAATCAAACGAAAATTCCTCTTTTGTAACAGTACCAGTAATATTTTGTTGTTAATTCGAATCTAAATGTCTTTCACACCCTTGGCGATTACTAAATATATCTCGACGATTGCAAGGAATACATAAAATCTGTGATCCGTCTATTTTAAAATCGTCGTAATTTTCAATAAACTTTTCCAGTCTATTCACAAATGGTAACGTCTGTGCCAATATTGCAAAAATTCAGGTAATTTGTAAATAAACCACACGAACTCACGAGTGAGTCACTCACGACACATAAAATTATTTTGAAGGCGGCGGTCGATCCGCTCACATTGACGTCAGATACAATACTGTACTTCGCTACTGTCGCCACCGAAATTTCCCGGCGCTATGTGCAGAAATTGTATGTAAGTCTTCCCCGAACTCGCATGACACGAAGTTCCTGCGTGCATTACTAGGATAGGTCAGTGGCGTACGTATGCACGGGCAACAAATACGGTTTATACTGTAATTATCATAGAGTTGTATAATGCCGGCTTAGCATTATAGCACACTTTCCGGACCTCAATTATTATAATTCTGCTATTTAATTATGTGGAACAAAGTTTTTCTTCTGATTTTGATATAAATAGTAGTAGACTTAAAGGTTTAGTAGATCTTCAAAATACCCGCCATATCAAAGTATAACAGTGCTCCTTGAAAGACTCGTGCGATTGAAGGGGTCAACTTTGTTGTACACACTTGTTCATGTCTAGGCCCATTTACGAACACTAGAGAGCGATACCTCCTAAGTAACACACCATATGATCACTTGTTTTTAATTTTTAATCTAATTAATACGCAATACATCTAATCCTGCAGGATGTTACGTTACATCAATGATCTTTTAACTTGCTTCTGGAAAGAGGTCAATTTTATTTTAAAAATAAAATATTTTTCCCACAAAAAGCAGTTCCTAACCAATATTTTCGTAAATTCACTTAACAGAAAAAATTATTCCACAAAAACTTCGGTAAATGTAAGTAACACAAGATTCAAGCTCAAACAAATATACTACTAGATGATCCAATCGCGAAGGAACCCTCCTGGGTTGGGTCCCCATACTTTGCGCCTTGTTGTGTCTATTAGTTTTGAGATCAATGATATTGACTTATTCAACTTTCTCCTTTTAGAAGTTCTCACTTTCATTTGTTATTTCAGGTGTTTGTATTTGGGAAATTCTAATGTTAGGGGTAAAACCATTCCAAGGCGTAAAAAATAACGACGTAATCGGTAAGATAGAGAACGGGGAACGCCTGGCCCTCCCGCCGAACTGCCCCCCGCGCCTCTACTCGTTGATGTCCCAGTGTTGGGCGTACGAACCAAGCAAGCGGCCTAGTTTTAAGGATATAAAGGAAATACTACAGGAAATCCTGTTAGAGGAGAAGAGTGCTCAACAGGAGACCCTGCGAAGGGAGAATCGCAGGGCCGCAGCTATGTCCTGGGGGCCCAATGAAGATTTCGCAGCTCCGCCAAAGCCAAGTAGATATCCAATGCAAGGTAAGCACCTACAAGAAAAGTTTCTGGGGCTTGTATTAACCTTCGATCACAAAAAGACTACGATAAAGATGATTCTTACATAGTACAGTGTTGAATTGGTAATCTAAACCATTTCTAATCCAAAAAACCCAGTAATTTGCACCTTATAATATAAATTTCACTTTATATCTTAATACATAAAACAAAGTTGGGTTAGTTACACCATTTATAACTCAAGAACGGCTGGACCGATTTTTATGATATTTGATCTGTTGGATTCGTCTCTGCCCCAAATAGCAGAATAGCTATTAAAATATCGGAAAAATTCACGGAAAAAAAAATTATACAGAAAATTAATTTTTAATTGATTACTTGAACTGTTGAGACAATGGTTCATAGCTATGCTAAGATTCGATAAATAGTGCCATAGTCATAAAATTCATAAAATTTGATACCTATTAAAAAGGGCAGGACAACGTCTGCCAGGACCACTAGTTTAAAATAAAAGACAATACAGGTCCAGAGGATAGGAAGGGGTAGTCTTTAGCAGATACATAGATGTCTCCAGGAGCTTTGTTGTACTCTAAGATTTCTTGTCTCCTGTGATCTAATGCCTCTCAGTCTGATAGAATATGGAGTCTTGAGTCATTGAGTTGAGAACTCTTGATCTCATTACCAGACAATCTGCAGCTGAGACTTCCATTGTAACGAGCCATCCAGAAAAAACGTCATCAAAGTTGGCCGAGAAAAAAAAGATGTATTTCTATTCTTAATCGAATTTATAACCTTCTTTATTTGTCAAGGCTGTCACATTCATATGACATCCATTGTTTATTTTACAAATTGTGACAGTCACTTGTCGAAAGTTTGACATAATTGAAAAGCTTAGGCATGACCGCTATTTCCATCTCTCTCATTCATAGCCAGAGTTGAAGACGGTTTTTTTTTTTTGGATGTCTCTTTATATCCCCATTTTGTTTAGCTCATTTTTAACTGAGGCAAATCCTATTAGATACTCTGTAACTATTCTTAACTGGTTTCTACAGAGTTTAAGAAAGTTTCCAGCTCTTTTAGCACATAATATCTTTATAAGGACCTTACTTTGTGGTAGTTTTGGAGTTTTACTCTGATGTTTTTATGTTGGATTTGTACCCATTTCTTATTTGTGTTTTCCAAGTGAGAAAGAGCATACTGTATTCTTTATCTCACTATATTCCTGTGCTTATCCCTTCTTCAGTCTTTGACCCGCCCCTAAAAAATAATATCCTTGGCCTTACTTTGTGCTAGTTTTGGAGTTTTACTCTGATGTTTCTTATGTTGGATATGTACCCATTTCTTATTTGTCCTCAGACCGTTGTTTATGATATCTCAAATCTGGTCCCAAGCCAACATATGGAGTTGCTGAACCTTTCCTTGCAAGTTCGCCAGCATGTTCATTTCTAGGGATGCCACTGTGACTTGGGAACACACACTAATCTTAATGTAGTTTGCCAGTTCTTTGGGTGCTTCCTGGCATTCCAGTACCAGTCTAGATGTTACCTTGCGACTTCTCAAAGCTTCAGGTGCTACAATACCTTCTTATACCTCCGCCTGAAAGATTGAGGTGTGTTTTCCAAGTGAGGAAGAACATATTGTATTCTTTATCACACTATAGTCCTGCTCTTGTTCCTACAGCCGTTTGAATGTTATCTATGGTCCCAAAATGACTGCCTTTGAGGTAATTTTTCAATCTCAAAGAGAAAAAGTCACAAGAACTCAAGTCAGGTGAATAAAGAGGCTGAGGAGCCATAGGAATTTTTTTACTGGCTAAAAACTCATTTACTGAAATGGCTGTGTGACAAGGCGCATTGTCGTGAAGCAACATAAAGTTTTTCAAGAACCTCTCTGTAAAGGTGTTGATTTATTGTATGGCCTGGAGACACAAACTCTTTGTGGACAATTCACTATCAAAAAAACAAATTAACATGCATTTGATCTTCGACTTGCTCATTCTTGCTTTTTTGGATCTTAGAGAGCTTGAAATATGCCATTCCATGCTTTGGCGCTAGGTTTCCAGGTCGTACTCAATCACCCAAGTCTCATCACCAGTAATCACACGTTCCATAAAATGGGGATCATTTTCAATGGATTCCAAAAAGTCAAGACACCTTTCTCTCCTGGTGTCCTTTTGTTCCTGCAAAAGGTTTTTTGGAACTAATTTTGCGCAGGTTTTTGTCATTCCCAATTCGTTAGTCAAAGTCTGATGAACGATGGTGTGATTCAAATTTAACACTTCCTCGATCATTCTTGTCGTCAACCGACGATCTGAACGCACAAGGTCCCGTATTCTGTCGACATTTTCATCGCTTCTTGAAGATGAAGGCCTTCCTCTGCGTGGTTCATCTTCAATCGACTCTTCCTTCTGACAATGCCTTAAACCACCGAAAAACCTGGGCTCTTGAAAAACGAGCCTCCGTAGGTATGTTGAAGTTTTACAAAAGTATCCGTTGCGCTATGTCCAAGTCTGTAACAAAACCTGATAGCACACCATTGGCGTTACTCAAAATTAATGTTCAAACTGATATTGAAGGTGCATTGCATGTTAACCTACCGCCTTTCCAAGTCCCATCTCCGCAGTGTTGCTAGATCGGACTCTACATTGTTGGTCTCATTACTTAATTTACACACCTCGTATAGTATATTTTCATGTCTAAAGTGACATCATCAACCATGCTCCTAATGAATGTATGTCCTGATCTAAGTTATGGTGCTTACAAGCATGGGGGACAGACCCAGCAGGGCCTCTTGAGGGGTTCCTATGAATTTTTGAAGTCTGAAAAAAGATTTTTTCAGACTTCAGACGAACGAGAGATAATGCTAGCAAGCAATAGATTCTATGTAGGTAGAGAGGATAGGTGAAATTCACCCCATTTTGACATAAAAATATATCCACCTATGTCTCTAGCAGCCTGGTTTTTACTATATATCGCTAATTTATTTTCACCTTTGCAGCGGTGGATTCGTCCTCCTTCGTCCCGCTGGAGGTGCAGGGCGCGATATCCCAGACCTACATCGTGGCCCAGAATCCCGAAGTACTCGCCCACCTGATGAAGGAGAACGAGACGCGTGGCTACAGCCCGGCAGCTTACAACACACCAGCCTCGGTATTTAACACGGTATCCGTTAATTTCCAAAAAAAGTCGACGCCCCCGAACCTGTCCTCATAACGCAACCCATACCCATCCACAACCTCCAAAAGCTAGATCCCGAGGTGCCGGAAAACGTAGTTGCGGCTGACCAGGCGCAAAAATCCGGTACCCTAGAGAGAACCCCTTCTCTGTCTAGTACCGGCAGTACTACTCCGAAAATGGACTCGTTAGAGAGGAAATCGGTGGAAAACTCCTCGCCTAAATTGAATTCTCTGGAGAGAAACGCCCACTTGGTGCACAGTTCGCACAGTAGTTTGGATAAGTCCGGAGTATTCAGTCCCAAATTGGGTTCGCTAGAGCGCAAGTCTCGGAACACCTCGCCCAAGATGGGCTCGCTCGAGCGCAACAACGGTCAGCCGGCTACGTTTTCCCCAAAGATGGGCTCTCTGGATCGAAACGTGTCCCATCAGATCCTCTACGATCCGGACAGCATCCCGAACTACCACGCGGTCCCCGTAATGTACCAATTTGTCGAGAAACCCAAAGAGTTCGAGGAGAGCATATACGATTTCGGCGGGGTGGATGTTAAGAGCTGCGCACACAAGCAGCAGTTCTTCGTTCAGAAGGCCACTGCCGTGCCGGTCGATAATAAAGCGCAAGAGCAGCGGCAGCAGGTTCGGATCCGAGCATGGCTTGGTTGCGAATGTTTCTTGTGGCCCGGCTCATACATATACGCACCTTGGCAGCACGGTGATTTAGTTGTTTCGTGCTGTTTGTTAAGCTTTTACATATTTCTTACAAAATTTAAAACTCACAACTTTTTGTCGTAAGAAAGTTTTATTATTACACAGTGCACCTTAACCTCTTTAGTCAAAACACCAAAGAAATAAACTGCTCGTCAAAATTAACCTAATGCTTTTTAGAACAATGCCATTTGTGCTCTATTTGAAGTATCTACACTGTGGCTTTAACCTCCCCAATAAATCCTGAGCCTTTGGTCGTTGTCCCACCCCTTTAATCCTTTTTCAGACCCTGTTAGCCACCCCTCTACAGTTACGGTAGGTTTTACATGATTGGACGACTGTTGGGCCATTCCATTGATCCTAATGCTGCCTAATAAATTGGTGTGGGGTGCCACAGCTCACTTTCTCTCTTTGATAACTCAAACATCCCTCCAGGCCACCACTACACCAATCCCCCCACCCATTCCCTACGGTTCCACCCCTGTTGGAGACTGTGTGAAGTGTCGTTTGGCCTCGAATTCATGTCTTGGCGTCATTTTAAGGTTCTCAATGTTGACTGGCCTCACTATTATCACTTGAATATTTGATATTCAACTTTTATAGTTGACTCACTGTGAACTGTCGGTGAAGCACCAAAAGTGAAATTCCACCTCGAACCCACCCACTGAAAATTTGCCGTGCTGAGGGGTAATAAACAGGTCTTCCATGCTTTCAAGTAGGACAGAAGACTTGTCACGCGCACCGAGAGTCTCTCACGAATTTCGCGGTTGTGGGTTAACACAAGTGCAAAGGTTCCGCCTACCCAACGAACTCTTTTTCAGAAATTTTGACCAGTTAAAAGAATTTTTTGAGGAGGTCAAAAAAGACTACCGTGGGACTCACAAATCGATTTGAGGGAGACGGACGACTTGGGGTGGGCTGAAAAGGGTCTCTAGCCCATGCTTAGAGACCTGCTTACAATCCCTTAGTGCGCCAAATATTCAGGGGGTGGGTTATTGATGGAATTTAATGTTTGGCGCTCAACCTGCCATCCGCAGTGGATCCAATTAACTTCGAGAGCCTTCAAGTGATGTCAGGACATGAATTCGAGACCAAACGACACACCACACTGCCTCCAACAGGGGTGGAATCAGAGGAGGTGGGTGGGCAGTTGGTTTTGTGGTGGGCCGGAGGGATGCTTGAGTTGTCAAAGGGTGAAAACGAATTGTGAAACCCCACACTAATTTATTAGGCAGTATTAGGATCAATGGAATCGCCCAATAAAGGCCCAATCATGCAAAACCCACCGTAACTGTAGAGGGGCGGCTCACGCTAGCTGAAAAAGGATTAAAGGGGAACTTTATAAAATATATTTATGTGCTTACGTGTCACGTTTATGACCGATTTTTGTAAAATAAATCGGTGACAAAATCTTTTACTTCAGTTTTATTTGAAAAGTAATAAATACATTATATGTTTTTGAGAGAATATATGTAACAAAGTATTCTTAGTATTACTTTATTATTCTTAGTTACCTACTTAAAATTCAAACTTTTTTGTTTATATCGATAATAGTTTATAACTGAAATAATTGTGTTGGGTGGATACTTTTTTTTATAACAGTATGTAAAAGTTTAACAAACATGTTATGGCACATAAGTGTGAAAAATTACCAGTGTATTAGTGTTCTGATTAACTTTTTTGTTAGCATGAGGCATGCATTTTTTGTTTCGGCTTTTTTTTCTTACATACGTACCTAATAAAATTCATTACCATATAAGTATAAAGAAAGATTATATTCTATATAATAGTGGTTGCTGACATCTTCAGACTCACTGGAACTCGTCTGGACCTATTTAGCCATTGGCAACTCCGGGATACCACTATCAATAACGTTACAAAATGTCGAACAAGGTCTTACCTTATATATGTGATGATTATTGTAGCCCAACTAATCGGCAAAGGAACGATAGTCAGAAGACAGAGAACTTGCATACACACTGTAACCGACGCTGTAACATGTCCCTAGTACCACTCAAGTTTCCATAAATTGTCATTAACTGTTCCATATGTTCAGGAGTTTAGCTCTGGCGTGTTTCGCTTAAAATAGCTGCCTGTACACATATGCCCCAACGAGTCACAATGGACACCGTTGCTAGCGGTGTCCTTGGCAGAACGTCTGGACACTTTTTCCTTCTGGATGATATTTTCACAAATACTTGTTCCACATTTGCTATAAGGCTGTCAACATTAGGATAACAGTTTCAGCAATTCGGTGGAGCCCGTGCGCCAAATATGTAACGTGGATTAAATTAGTATATGTCCTTGAAGCTATGAAATACCCTTCCATGACTTTTGATTCATCCAGTCCCCCAACCACTATGTTAGATATGTTCTGTCCTTTAACATTCGTTATTTCGTTAATACCAAGCCATATAGGTTTATCATGCTATTCCAATCGTCAACTCCTTTATACGTATTATGTATATAGTTCAATCGTAGTTCAGTTAAATAACGCCATTGTATTTTGGAATACAACCCGTCTGCCGTGTTGTCATCTCATTCTTATCAAGTTACAGCACGTGCTAGAGGTCGAGTCGCGAACGTGAACATAATTTACACTTCCTGTTAGTATTAGTTAAACTGTGCTGGTCGATGTATTATTCGTGTGCACGAAACGTCGAATAAAATTGTAAAAATGTCGGGAACGCTTCATCGTTAACGGTGGAGCGTTAGATAAACAATTTTGCGGAACTGACCCTTAATGGCAGTGAACTTCGTTGTACCGTGTGAGATAGTGTACTGACGTGGCACATAAAAAAGCTGTTTTGCATACATAAAGTTCTCAGACGAACATAAAGCGCATGTGTAAGAGGCAGTGTGAATGCGAGAAACACGACAGATACAATTTTATTTAGATTTAGTCAAAATTATGGTAGCATGTAACATTACATTCGCCAAATATGATCACCTTGAGTTCAAACACTTTGTTCAGAACGCTTTGACGATTGTACATATGTAACACCACCGTGTGAGGACAAATAAAAAGTATATGGCTTAGTATTGACGAAATGACGGATGTTAAAGGGCAGAACATAGCTAACGTAGAGGTTGGGGGACTGGATGAGGCAAAATCTATGAAAGGGCATTTGATATCCTCAAGGCTGTTGGAAAGCACAAATGCGGAAACAATTAAAGAGTGTATGGAGCGAGAAGAACTTTGTAGTAAATAAACGCCATATATTGCTGCTACTGTCAGATGAGATGGATGCTACATGAAAGCGGCTGGCCGGCGCTTAACAAGAACGTTTACTAATTTAATCCATGTTATTGATAATTTATGGAAACTCGAATGGCAGTATGGACCCTCTATAGCATCGGTTACTGTGTGTATGCAAGTTCTGTATCTTGTAAGTATGGTTTCTTTGCCGATAAGTTGGGCTACAATGATTACCATCACATGTATAATGATAAGATCCGTTAAACATTTCTTAACATTGTTGACAGTTGCTGGATAGTCGGCTGAAAATATCCTGGAGCCGCCCCTGATAGAGTACGCATCTATTATTAACATACGCATCTAATAATTATTATATTAAGTTAGACATTGAAAAAAATGAAATGAATGCTAACTGACAATTTTTTTTGTCTCGTTAATTAAAATATTTTTAAATTGTGTTAAGGTTACCATAAAGATGATAATGACCAAGAAAATCACATATTAATGAGGTGAATGGATAAAAGGAAAAAATAAAATCTTTTTTTAAATAAACACTTTTTATTTAAATCTCAAGATATACGGGGACATTACCATTTTAATTTTGTATGTATCTGAAATTTCTTATAAACTAGGTTTATTTTTGTTTATTTAAAAAGCATGTTGCACCTTTTTAGTAATTAGATTTGTTACAATATATTTTACAATAATGTGTTACTTCCCAAAAATGCAGCAATATATGGAGTGTTTCATTTATAATAATAATTTCTTAGATCTGTCTATGTTTACACAAGAAATAGAACATACTGAATATTTCAAGGTCATTCGCCTGTATTTTTAGTAATTTCTGGCGGATTTGTTTTGAATTAGTGACCAAACTGTTTAATATATTGCCTACAGTTTCATACATTTGAAGTTTAGTAAAATGAACATCATCAAATGCTGTCACTTGCAAACTATTTCAAACAAAAGTCAATGGGTTTATAAAATTTGTTCAAAAATTGCTCAACATATTGTTATAATGGTGTTGGGATAATCGGGATCAATTAGAACCAGACCGAACTAAATTATTGAGTAATTCGGATTATTAAGTCAATTTCAATTTTCCGTTTAATGTTACATATTTTTCAGTTATTTCAAAATTTGAATACTTTTTTTGTCACGTTTAAAGTTATTAACATACATAATATTAGTAATTAGACTAAAAGAGGATAGTATGTAACCTTAATTGTAGAATTTATTGTAAATTATTATTTGTCCCGACCAAAACGAATTTTATGAATAATTCGTAATTTGTGTGATTTAAATGTTTCAGCCGACCTCCTCCCAGCATTCTATATATGGTGATCAACTTTTAAAGAATTTACGGTATGATTCATCCAGTAATTTCAATTATGAATTGAAACAGAAACTGCGGCAACAGCAGCTCGAGTCCGAAGAAGATTCTAAATGGTTGGCCGAATCTGAAATTCATTTGGTAAGTATTTTCTATTGGCGCCTATTAATCTATATTTTTAACATAATTTACCCTTGATGCCTCCGCTATTTTTAACAAAATATACCCTTGGCGTTCCCGTTATTTTTAATAATAAATATTGGCGCCTGTCAATTCTTAAAATTAACCAACAGCGCCTCCATCACTTCCAACAAAATTTACTAATGGCTCCTGTCATTTAAAAAAAATACCCTTGAGGCCTCCGCTATTTTCAACTAAATTTACCTTTGGCGTCCCTGCCATTTTATAAAATAAAATTTATCAGCGCCTCCCTCATTTTACCAAAATAACAAGACAGTGCAACCGAATGTTGTGATACCTTCATTCTTTTTGAAACTATGCCCATTTCTTGGACTTGGGTAGTGGCCAAATTCGATTCCAAAGGAGGATCACTTCCTTCCCATCTCTACAGCCAAAACCGAAGGTGATGGAGGTATTGGCTTACAGTTTTCGATCCTTAACATAGTCTATTATAATAGTTCAAAATATCATAACATTCAATACAAGAGTAGGGAACGACCCTTTGTGACACTCGTTCTTTGCTATTCGCGCCCTCGTTTTTACAAAATTTACCCTTGCCGCCTCTCATTTTTAATAAAATTTGCTTTCAACAAAATTTAAACAACGCCTCTATTATTTTTACTCGTGTCATTTTTGGATGAATTGACTTTCCAAAGTCTCAGAGTTCTTCCTTCATGTTAACCAAATACACCGTAGAAACCTCCGTCTTTTTTAACAAAGTTTAGACCCTTGGCGTCTCATTTTAACAAAATTTACTGCTGGCATCTTAACCGAAATTCACCAATGAAGCTTCCTTTATTTTTAACAAAATTTACACTTGACGCCGCTGTCATTTTATCAAAGTTGCTATTCTCGCCAATGTTATTTTTAACAATATTTACCCTTCGCGTCTCCATTATTTTCAGCAAAATTCACTATTATTGGTGCCTCTAATTTTAAACAAAATTTCCATCCATCAATTTTTATTAATACAATATTTATTTTTTGTCTTAACCTTGAATTAATCATATATGCTTGTATCCACAGTAACGCTGTATTTTCCATGTTTTTCTTTTATAGAAAAAAAAGACTGAGTGTTTGCGTACCTCCGCTTGATCACGAGAACGCTCAGGATAACTCTAATTCACTACCTTCTCTTCCGACAAGTCCCAGTTACGTGAATAACACCAATGCTATTTCGTGCCAGTTAAGTAACATGACTCTAAGCGGTAACGGTAATGGCATCCACAGCAGCACGGGATCGGTGTCTAGTAGCAAGAGTCATTCTCCCCTCGGGTCACTTACTGGGATTATGGCTGGTAAAAGCGAAGCGAATTCCATGCCACATAGCGGCTCAGAATGCAGCGACTCGGAGAAAACAAAGGTGAGTCAGAGTGAAATATTGTCGTTTATTTGTGTGAGATTAGTCTTCTTTTTTAATGGCTTCATTTTTATTTTTTTCATCATCTTTGATAAATTGTTGATGAGGTCTTAGTAGACCGATTTTATATCCGAATTTATATCGGCGGTTTTACAAAACGCGAACCGCACATATTTATTTTAAAGACTGCCTCTTCGCTGCCTCGGCATGCTTTTATAGCACACATTAGCCTTTACACGAACGTTTTGAGCGGGACTCGTGAAGTTTCAAGAATAAGCAGACGCCTTCTAGATGGGCCAGCTTTCACTTCGCGATGAATCACTTGTTGACACCCACTACAATTATTTACAAACTCTGCAACTTTTTTGCGACGAGACAATGTTAGGTAATGAATAATAGTAATACAAAATCACTGTATTAATGTTTTAGGAAACAGCCCAAAATCCTACGGCAAACTTGGACAGGACTCACGACCGCGTTTATGAGTGTACGACAGACGTCGTACGAGCAGTCATGGCCCTATCTCAGGGCGTGCAACAGGCGGCCGCCGAGCAGTACCTGGACCTCGTGAAGAAAGTCGGTTTGGAACTGAGATCTCTCTTGGCCAGCGTGGACGCTATTGTCACGGAATTTCCCTCGTCTACCCAAAGAGAAGTCGAGATGGCGCACAAAGTGCTGTCCAAGGACATGGCTGAACTAGTCAACGCCATGAAGTTGGCGCAGCAATACAGTAACACCACCTTAGATGCGGAATATAGAAAGTAAGTTGAAAAACGCTTATTGTTATAAAGGTTTTTTAATGCACATATTATAGTTGTGAGTAAAATATGCACAAGAGCAGAAAGTACGCATTAGCAGGCCGCAGTTGTTTTTGTATACCGGGCCATATAAAAGTACCGGAGTTGATCCAAAAGTTTTAGGATTTTTTCCTGGCTATCTAATAGCGACATCGCCTTTGACCTTGGCTATGACCGTGATCAAGGTCATTTCAAGGTCAACTTAAAAATCTTAAATAGAAGTGCATAGTTTTGACGCTAGGAATAGAAAGAGCGGGCAATTTTATGTTTAGGTATGACCTTGTGCATAAAAAGGCTTTGATTCCTGAAGGTCAAGACAAGGTCAAATTGCGAAAATGTACAAAAACGCGCTATAAACCCATTTTCAGAGAAAACCTTTCATACAGTAGTTGTAGAATTTCTTCCGGCGATGTAATATTAACTTTCAACATGACCTTGAAGGTCTTTTAGAGGTCAACTCCATTTTCACAGAAAGAATTTAACGCAGTCATAAAATTTCTTCCTAGCGATCTAATGGTGACATCACATTTGACACTGACCACCACCTTCAAGGTTATTTTGAGAACAAGTTGATTTTTAAAATGGGAACTCGCTTTACTCTGGTCATGTAAGATGAACGCTGGTATTTATTGGTAAGTGTCAGTAAAACGTGGTCAAAACGGGTAACCATTGGTTATAAGACGTTAGAAATAGTCAGTTAAAGAATAAGTAATAACTTTAACTTATTAGTGGTAATCAATGGTGATGATTAGTAATTTTTGGTTATTAATGATTATTTAAGCTAAACGGTGGTCAAAATCAGGTAGCACGGTTCGAATAAAGTAACATCACCTTTCTAGGTTTTAAAGCTAGGTTTGAGATTTTTTTTTGCAGTAAGAGAAAAATCCTAGAATTATGGTTATAATCATTTTCAGTTTAATTATGCTCAAGGTCATATTTGAACGTAAAATTTTCCATTCTTTCCATTTCTGGCGTCAAGACTATGTACTTCCATTTAAAATTTCGAAGTTGACCTTGAACTGGTCATATTCAAGGTCAAAGGTGGTATTACTATTAGATCGCCAAGAAGAAATTGTACAACTGCTGGATTAAATGATTTCTACGAAAATAAGCTTTTAGCGCGTTTCTGTGCTTCTTCGTACTTTGACCTTAAGGGTCAGTGCTCAAGGTGACATCTGAACGTAAAATTCTTCGCTCTTTCCATTTCTGGTATTAGAACTATGCTCTTCCGAACTAGACTTTCAAGTTAACCTTTAAATGACCTTCAAGGTCATGTTCAAGGCAATATCACCATTATATCGGCGGGAAGAAACTTTACGACTACTATGTTGAAGGTTTTCTTTGAAAATGTGCTTTTTTGCAATTTGACCTTAACTTTACCTTCAGGGGTCAAAATGTTTTTATACACAAGGTTATATCTGAAGTAAAATTTTCTGCTCTTTCCATTTCCAGCGTCAAAACTATGCACTTCTATTTAAGTTTCAAGTTGACCTTGAAATGACCTTCAAGGTCAAAGGCGATGTCACCATTAGATGGCCAGGAAAATATCCTAGAACTTTTGTATCAACGATTTTCTCTGAAAACCCACTCCTATCGAGTTATTCAGCTGTTCCTGTACTTTTATATGACCCGGTATATGTGTATTCACTGTATACCGGACCTAATTTTAAAAATAACGTAAACCTGGGCTTGTAACAACAGAGACACAATCTAATTGATTTTTCAGAGGCATGTTAGCTGCAGCGCACGTGTTAGCCATGGACTCGAAAAATCTCTTGGACGTAGTGGACACCATCAGAATAAAGTACCCGCAGATCAACAAGAGCATCTTCAAGTCGAACGATTCGCTTCCCGAATCGGACGAGAGCCACGGATCGCTTGAAAAGCACGATTTCCCAAAACCCACCACAGAAACTTCTTCCACATATCCCCACCCGTCATCCCCCACCCCCGTCAGTTGTACTTTCGTGCCGATGTATAGTAACAACGTGCAGTCCGCGTCATCTTCTAATTTAAGTACAAATCAAGTAGGCGATAGTTAGTTTATTAGGTGCAGCTATTGCGCTTTGGACATATTTATACTTGTATATTTTTTTTAAAGGTCATTGTTGAACGTAGTCCGTCGCATTTGTTGCGCTACACTTTTTCTGTCGGCATCAGGTCAATTTAAGTTCCGTTGTACGTTTGAGAGTTTGTTATACCTTATTTTGTGTAGAGGTTATTTTATACGGAAGTGGGATCGGAGTCTGCGGCCTAAAAACAAACGCACACTTAAACGTGAGTTGCACTAATACCGAAACAGTACAGTATTAATCAACGCGGGCGTTTCCTCAATCACATTGGCATCATCAGGAGGCGATTAAAACTGAAAACGTTTTAATAATCTAATGATGTCAATGTGATTGGCGAAACGCGGGCGATTGGTGACTACACTTTCGGTGTTTGTGAAAAATTTGTTTAAGTTCGTGTCGGAGGTAAGTTTGTCATTTTTAAGTGTTAATTTGACGATATGCTGTTATTTGCTGAAGGTCTGAGGCAAATAGTGAAAAAAAAATGTTTTTAGACCATTTCTACAGTCTTTTTTTTTTGGATTCATAAATTTATATACATGGTGTCCTGTTAATAGTGGGATAAACAAGACTGCAGATAAATATATTGTAATTTAAGTAGACTTACCTTAGTCAAATAGTGAATAGTAACAAAGATACAGTGTTGAAGTTATAATTTTATCCCCTATTTTCATAAATAACTTTTTAAAAATTAACATTTCTGCATGAGGTGATTAGAAATTCTTTGTAGTGAGGAATTTTTATTATAAGTAGGTTTGGCCGATTGTGCCATAAGGCAGCGGTATAGTATAGAGGTTAACAACTGGCTAAACACCTGAAACATCTGGTTCATTTATTATTCAGTCGTTTCGCCTGACTCTCTGGAAGATTCTAGCATTATTATTAGTGTGTTTGAGGTGTTTATGACGTCGGCCTCAGTATTAAAAACGCCAAAAAAACTATCATTTGCTAACAAAGTCATCCATCGGTTATTTTGAAGATTTATTTTATGATGACGCCGACTGTAATGTATAGAAAAAACTGGCTATGAAGGAATAAACGTGATGATAGAAATCAAAAAGAGGGTATGCCCTTGAGAACTCGGTTTATGTTCAAGTTACTTTTAATGCTGCAAATTTTTTACGAATCTTCTCCAGTTTGTGATAGTACTGCTAATCAAGCTAATTAAGAGGGTACTATATTATGATGTCACTTTTTTCGGAGTAACATTTTTACGTTTAAAGTGCTCAATCCAATTATTTATTTAAGTCATGATTATGAGATGTACAATTTTTCCATAGTAGGCTGACTGCAAAACAATGCAGAAAAATCAGACACTACGTTTCTGTCAAACTTTCGTATGGTCTCTCATGTCACATTTTTAACCTAACTTTAATAAGTCTCTTCAAAAACCTAAAAAGTCACCACACTTGAAGAACCATAAGAAAATTTGACAGAATTGGGATTTCAAAGCGATTTCTTTGCAATGTTTTACTCAAAGCTACTATGAAAAATTATACATCTCATTATTATGATTTCAATAAATTGCACTGAGCACTTTAAATGCAATTATCTTTAAAATGGTTATTCGGAGTGACAATTAAAAAATATCGTCCTTTAAGATCCAGCATCACACAACTCAGTTTTTGTCCAAACTTAATTCAATTTCCATTTAATTTTCGCGCCTGAGGACTTAGTTTCCTGATTTATCCACCCGTAGCACTGTTATCCGCAGTTTTACCAACTTCACGCAACTACTTCACAATCTTCTGTCAGCACGCCACAACTAAACAGTTCTTTTGCTCTACTGTAAAGTTGTGAAAACTGACTTGTGTGATGCTTATCTTAAACGATGATATAGATTCTTTGCAAAAAAAAAAGATAGTTAAAATAAAAATAGAAATAATCTAATGGGCAAAAAAGTTACTCCTGATTTTATGTACTCAGAATACCACACAGAACGCCCTCTACAATCAATATGGAGATTATTGAAAATGAAATTATAACTTTGACACGCTCTATCTTGGATACTAAAGGCCGCTTTACAGTTCCCAGTTTTTCTTGCGGCAATTTATATTGCAGCAATTTTTATTGCGCAAGAAATTTCGGTGTTATTTTAGAGTTTTCAATTTTCATTGCTAATTTTAGTTGTCAGCCACTGTTATCAAAATACAACTGATAAACGAATTTGCTACAAAAAGGTTTAACCATTTTAAACAAACAAAATGGACATGAATAAATCAATCTCAATGAGGGAAAATTCAGAAAACCACAAAATTCAAAAATATTAGATATCACAAAACACAATACAAACAATGGCACAAGATATTGAACATTGAGGTTATGTCAAACAGTTGGCAACACGTAAAATTGCAGATAGCTGCAATAATTATAGCTCCTGGCTTGAAATTTTTATCTGCAAGAAATTGCACAAACAAACATAAATACGCATGCGTGCAATAAAAATTGCAAACTGTAAAGCAGCCTTAACTTTTAGACTAAAGTAAATAATATTCCTAATATTTTTACCCAAAAAAATCTGCAGTTTTGCCGCGTAGCATTAACTGAGGAATAATCTACATTAGTCACAAAAAACACTCATTGCTTACTGAAACTCTACACATTATAGATAATATAACCTATCAAGTGAACAGAAAAACCTAATTAGTTACAAGCAATAATACTGAATTACAATATGAAAAATTACCAAACTGATGAGCAACCGGATAACTGGAAGAGTATTTCATGCATGAATTGTCGATAAAATAAAATGAAACATCTATATAGCAATCTGAATATAAAATGTAATGGATGCAGATAGGGACGGGAGATTTCACGTTAAATAAATACAAATACATAGCATGGAAATAAAGTAACAAATTAATTCAACACCATTAACGTTTGTTTTTAGGAAAACATTTTCCTTTTTAAGTGAGACCTGGCGATAATTTCATCGTATCAATATTTAAATTCAAAAGCTCTTCATAACTAGAGTTGGATAATCGGTGCCGCGCGCTAGTGGCGTATGCGTCCTTTGCGATAATTTTTATTCGTTGTAAATGTTATACTTGAACGAATTTAAAACACACCCTCTTAAACATCATTGACTTGAGGGAGTCGTCGCTGCATTGGAATTATGGAGTATACGACATGTATGCAGCACCGATTATCCAACTCTATTCATAACACAAGTCTTGATGTGATAGTGGGCACCAAAGTAGGATCCCTTTTAAACTCCAATTGTAAACCCCCTAGCTTTATGTATCATGGAAAAAAATACTAATCATGGCACTAAAAATAAACACCCACTTTTTGTGGCTGCTGCTACCAAAATATCTCCATATTTTGTATTATCAGTAGAGTTGGATAATCGGTGCCGCGTACATGTGGCGTGGCTTGCGGCTGTTTATAGAGGGGGGCCGCGAGCACGTGCGCAGAGTTCAAATTACGCTGTAAACAAACTACATAGGTCTCCAGATCGGGTGCGTCTGCTTAGCGGAAGAACTAAATCACTTTGCGATTGTAATTAGTGTAATTACATACATAATTTGTACAGTTAAATCTGAATTAAAAAATCAACCGCTTTGGTTGTGTATTGACGAGACAACAGACTGTAAAAAAATCTATTTTACATGTTATGGCACGTGTACTTAATCCTCATAAATCGACATTGCCACTGTTAGTAGCTAGCAAAAGACTAAAATACTGTACTAGCGCAACAATTAGGGAATGTGGTTCTGAATATGTTACAACACTTTGAACTCCCAATAAGTCAACTATTAATATTTATGAGTGACGGTGCTTCGACAATGCTTGCAGTAGGACGCATACGCCACTGGCGCGCGGCGACATTATCCTACTCTAATTATCAGTCTGATGAATTAAAGTAACATCAAAAAAAAAAACATCATCAAATCTGGCTATGAACAAGAGAAACAAAAACTTTGTTGTTGTCAAACTTTTAACAAGTGGCTGACAATTGTAAAACAAATAATAGCTCTCACATAATGTGACAGCCTTGACAATTAAATAAGGTTATAAATTTAAGATAGATTAGAAATACATTTTTCTTGCTCGGCCAACTTTGATGACTTTTTTTTGATGGCTCGTTAGTTTTAGGTACAGAAAAAGTTTGAGGCTTTTTTTTCATTCCATTTTCCCTTATTTACCGGTTTCTATTGCATTTACCACACTCTCTTGGGACCAAGATCCAACCCCATTATTTGTATTTATACAAGTTTAGCTCTTAAAATAATTAGTTCGTTTTTTTGCAATCACAATTTTTAAATGGATTTTTAAAAAGCAAAAGCTCTCAGAGTTGACCTGATGGGCTGAAAGGTTAATACTTGATGAGCCAATGATTCGAATACAGTGGGAACATTATACAGTGCATTTTAGTTTTATTGCTTAACTAATAATTAGTTAAGCAATTAGTCCCCGACGTCTTGTATAACAATTATTGTTATACGTCGGGGGAAATGAGTGTACAACGTAAGCAAAGATTGAAAAGCTAAATAAAAAAAAAAAAACAGATAAAATAGCAGAGATTTCTTAACCCAAACTGAAAAAAAGATTTGATCCGTGTTGCCACTAGAGGGCGTTCGATTCTTAGATTAAATTTTCACACTGGGAAATAAATGAAAGGACAAAATCAAGACGCAAGACCTCCTGCTATTCCTCATTACTATGTTTACTGGCAGTCTGAGCATGGTTTTATGAAAATTATTTTGGTTAAACCAATCAACTTTATGTATGTAAAAAAGCTTCGGGATCAAGTCGCCTATTAAGTAAAAAAAATCGATAGCCAATACTCGTGCAATAACAAACTATGGATAGAAAAGAAGTGGGTACTATGGATAGTGGAACTATGGGTAGTGTAGTGTGTGTATACAGGGTTGGCCCATGTTGACTTAGGAATCGCAAATATTACCAGCCAAACAATATTCTATGTGGAAGGACAGGCGGTGTGGAATGGGCCATGCAGATGGTCCTCGATAATTTGGCCGATCGATAATTCTAATTCAGCCATTCTATTAGCTAAATGTAAGAAGTCGTTTTTGTTTTTGGATCAAGGAACGTTTGGTATACATTGTACACTCATTTTCCGGACACCTTCTATTTTAGAGATTCTACTTAGGGCAATCCTCCTAAGTCCACTATTTAGGGACATTGCCCTGTGAGGCAAAAAATGTTATTTCAAGTTTATGAAATAATAATTGAAACACGTCAATCACGAAAATGGTTATGAATAAATGAATTACAGAATTTAGAGTGACATTTAAAGAAAATAACTGCACAAAACTTGGTGACAACTAATTGATAGTCTAATAAGACCAGCACTATCAAAGTCACTATTAAATTTTACTCAATATAATGCTAGCGAATAAACTACTACACTTCCTGACTAGATGTCAGGGATAAATGAAAATAGAAAAGGATCCTACTTAGGGGTGGAGTTCCAGGTTTAGCTGGATCTTCTTCTAGTATTCATTCAATAGAGTATTTCCCTCATCCAGGTTTATTGTATTAATGCGTTTTCTTTTGTCAAGTATAAAAACGTGGACTGTTTTGATTTCATTTCAATCTGAATATTTTTAAAGACGCTCCTTAGTAAAAAAAAATAGTTGTAGCATTTAAAAATTACACGGCAAAAAAAAACTCAAAATAGTAAAATATATTAAAAACCAATGGTTTAAAGATACTGCATCTTGGGATGAAGGTTTTTTAAGTGTGTGAATTGATTTTTTTTTCTTCTCTTAAGCTGTTAAGTGCAAAAAAAAAGTTTTAGGTGCATTCATTTTGTTTTGATGATCAATCCATTACATTTTTTGTTACTTTGTATATTGATTTCCAGTTTATTGCTCAGTATTACATACAAGATGTGACAATAAAATTATAGGACTGGTTTAAAAAATGAACTTTTTTTTATTACATATAATGGTACATTTTTTCCATAGTTTGAAACTATTCTTCGAGTCTTCAGGAGTGATGCTGTGAAATAGTATTGCCGTTTTTCTTTAATTTTATCCAGGTTCTCAAAATGTTTGGTTTCAATGGCTCAAAAAGGTTACCTTTGAAATTTATTTGCAGATAGTAAGTAATTTCAGTTTAATCTTCAGGATTAAACTCGATTTGGATAACACCTTTATTAATAAAAAAAAAAAACATATTATGCATTGCGTTCAAACAATGCCAGGACAATACTCTGGTCCAAAACACTTTGTCTACAACAATTTCTAGCAGATAAAAGAATCCCTTTACTTGACCATGTCCCATATTCACCGGATTTAGCTCCTTGTGACTTTTTTCTGTTTACAAAGGTGAAAGAATCTTTGAAAGGAACTCCAAGAACTTGGATCACGTGACAAAAGAAATGGCAAGACCACTTCGCAGCGTTACCCCTAAAGGCTTCCACAATTGTTTCAAGCAACGGAAAAACATACGCAACGATGTGTAGATACGAAAGATGAAAATATTGAAGAGAAACACTATTTGAAGAGAATTTAATTGTCACACCTCGTATTTTTTAAATACTAATTTCTAGTTGAGAAGTTCTGTAATATAAAGTGTATTATTTACTGTTACTTTTGAAGACTGCATTAGGATATTATTTAAACAGTTTTGTAAGCGTGTAATTGCTTAACGTTGGCATTTTTAGCAAAGTTTTTTTTGTAATACATAATAAAATGTCATAATCACAGTTACGGAGTTTAAAAAAAGAATTCCTAGAGAATTTTAAAAAGGTATATAATAATCTTTTGTATATTATCCAATTTTAAAATGTATCATGGTAAACAATTAAGTAGCATTTTTATCAATATTTATGAAAAATTTAATATTTTGTATATTTTTTTGTATTATATGTATATGTTACGTTTGTTTTGTTTTCGAGCTTCCAAAATAAAGATTATAAATCTATTTTTTTTTCTTCTATGGAACTACATGAAGCTTTTTGGTTGTCAAACTTTTGACAAGTGACTGTCACAATTGTAAAATAAATAATGGCTGTCACATGAGGTGACGTCTTATTTTACTCGGCCAACTTTGATGACGTTTTTTTGGATGGCTCGATATATAGAGTTCGTCTAGGTTTGGTTCAGCCCTTTCCGAATTATTTAATTTTGGATTATATAGTTTGGGAGAAATTGATATCTAGTTGACCATCCGGCCATAATTCATACTCCTGGCTGAATACCAATATACCAAATAATGGTTCCAATATCTGCCAGTAATACTAAAGAAGGTGAATTTGTAAAGATTCCGTGCTATAAATCTATGACACTTAACTAATCATGTGCGAGATTTCGAATTTTCGAGACGAGACGAGACGAGATTCAGTCAGTCGAGATTTCTCGAAATCCCGAGATTTCTCGAGATCGCGAGATTTCTCGAGATACCGAGACTTCTCGAGATCGCGAGATTCCTCGAGATACCGAGATTTCTTGATATATTGAAATTTCTCGAAAAAAATGCTGAGTTCGATTTTAAATTGTATCAATCGAGCGTCGGTGTAAAGCTCGATGCATATGTAAAAATTACGTTACGAGACGTAACAGTTCCTAATTGAAAGGTTGTTTCCAATATTTTCCTTAAGTTTCATATTTTGAATATTCTCCGGGAAATTTCATATAGTAAATGAATTTTGGGATTTGAGTAATCTCGGTATATTTAAAAATTGTAAGATTTCAAGAAATGTCGGAAACTCGGAATATAAAAGAAATCTCGGTATCTCAAGTAATCTCTAGATCTCAAGAAATCTCGACTGACCGAGAGTCTCGTATCGAGATCTCGAGATTTTTGAATTCAAATTCAAGAAATAAAATGATATTTTATTGTTTGTGGAATTTCTTAACACAATCTTCCACACAAAGGGCTGGCTTCTCTTTACAGGCTGGACAGAAATAACGCGTTTCTCGGCGTTTTTTTGCTTGGGTACATATACAACATGACTTTGTCGGACGCTGTTTTTTTTTCAAGAAAGACGTAAATGTGATGCACTCGACAATTTCTGAGATACTACTGACGAATATGGATGCCTATCTATGATTCAGCTTTAGCGAAGTGACAGGTCGAAACATGTCTGCGTGCGAATTAACTTGTAGTTGGCTCCGCGAAGAGATTTCTGTTACAGAAGCCAACTACGAGATAATAAACAAGACCTTTTTTTTTTAAAAAAAAAAAACACATTTTTAAGCTTTTTGATAACTATGCACTAGAATTAGAGTTTTTAATAATATAATGTGATTAAATCAAATTGTCATTTTAGGCCAGATTTCTGAAAATTGCCGTGGCAGTCAACGTGTTAAATTAAAAAAACAACATAAAGTGGCTTTAACTATTTATTACAAATTGAAAACAAATATATAATGTAATTAATTATTTTAAACGCTGACATTTATCAGATTTGCAAAAAATATGTATCACAATCGAATTTTTAGTTTTTGAAGGCGACGAAAACAGAATACGAAAATTCAACTTATAAACAAGAATAACATACAAAGTCACACTTATCATAAACGGCAAAGGAACAATTTTTACAGAATTCTTCATCGCATTGGGTGCAAATGTTCGAGCAACCGTCACACACAAATTTATCACAATAGAAACACTGAGATTTCACAGACAATGGTGTCAAACACTGGAAACATTTAGAGCAACTCACGGGTTCTTGTTGCACATCTTTTTTTTGTAACTGCTTGGCAGCTCCTTTGTAAAGAAGTTGTAACGTTTTTTCTGACAGAGTTGAACGAATTTCGCGAGGCCTGGCGTTGACGCCCATTTGTTTCTTCACAGCCTGAACATTTTCGTCAAAAGGGCATAACCGCTTCGCCATTACCACAGCTTTAACGTGAACAAAATATAAATAACAAAATTGAATTTAAAATAATTTATAGGTTACCTTTACATATACGGCGACTTTCTAAATTCAGTAATCAGTGGTAAATCCATAGAGAGTGGACCGAGTAATTTGACCAAGATTATAGTATTTTCCTTCTTTCTCTTATAAATAAAATTAAAGAGAGATAAAGTATATTTAGATAGAAGCGGTGGAGTCATCGCTGAATTTAGAAATTATCCTTCCTTCCCCTCCAAGTTTATGCGTGTTAAATCACAGAAGTTATTCCTTGTAGAAATACACCACTTTTTTAGCTATTTCTATTCACACGTTTTGAAATTCAGAATTGACCAACTGTATATTCTATACACTGTACACGTCGCGCGCGTTACATTGCGCTCGTCACGTCAAGCTCCTCGCATCACGCTCATCACGTCACGCCCGTCACATCACGTCACGCTGGTCATGTCACGATCGTCAAGTCACGCCCGTTACGACAAAGTTATTGATATAAAATTACGTTAGTTATAATTTTATGCTAAATTACAAAATTGTGGTTATGTTTCTTATTTACATCTTCCTCTAAAATTATAAAAGAGACGATGATATCAACGAGCATCACAGAAATATTTTTCGTAACTATCGCCATCTCGTATTACAAAGGAAACCATGACGTCATGCCCGTCACGTCACGCTTAATAATAACGCCCATCAGGTCACGCTCGTCGCGTCGGGTTCGTTATGTTATGCTCGTCATGTCACGTCTGTCACACCACGCTTGTAGTCACGCCCGTCACGGTACGCTGGTCATGTCACGCCCGTCACATTACGCTTGTAACGTCACGCCCGTTAGTCACGCTCATCACGTTACGCTGATCATGTCACGCCTGTCACGTTACGTTCGTCACGTCACGTCCGTTATGTTACGCTTGTCACGTCACGCCCGTTACCCCCACATGTCAAATGGTGGTTATATTTCTTATTTACATCTTTCCCTAAAACTATTAAGAGACGAGACGAGCAACATATAAATATTTTTCGTGAATATTGCCATCTCTTATTACAAAAGAAACCATCACGTCATGCCCGTCACGTCACGCCCATCAGATCACGCTCGTCACGTCAGGTTCGTTACGTCACGCTCGTCACGTGCCTCGACTCACGCTCGTCACGTAACGCCAGTCACGTCACGCTCGTTACATTAAAGTTATTGATATATGGTACATACAAGATATTATAATTTTCTGCTACATTACAAAATGGTGGTTATGTTTCTTAGTTACATCTTTCTATAAAACTCTATGTCATGCCCGTCACGTCACGTCCATTAATCACGTCCATCAGGTCACGCTCGTCACGTCACGCCCGTCACGTCAAAGTTATTGATATACATAGAAGATATTATTATTTTCTGCTAAATTCCAGAATAGTGGTTACGTTTCTTATTTACATATTTCTCAAAAACTATAAAAGAGACGATGATAGAGATATGAACGAGCAACACAGAAATATTTTTTGTTATTATCGCCATCTCGTATTACAAATGAAACCATCACGTCATGCCCGTCACACGCGTCACGTGAACCCCAGTAATCACGTCAAGCTCGTCACGTCACAGTAAAAAATTAATGCAATTTTTCATACAACACCCTCTGTATAAGGATATTTGGAGCATGTAAAAGAGAAAAATTGTACATCATACAATTGTCAACACGAAATTGGGTATTTGAAGTAGTGTTAGGAAATAAATGTTTTTTATTTCATTAAATATGTATTTATATAAATTTTAATTACAGGTCTAGAATGGTAAGTTATTTACATACAATTTTATTTATTTCAATAACCAGTAATATTAAGCTACTGTTCTAACAACAGTTATATTTTAAATATGATAAAGTGCCTTTATGGTAATATTGAACTTTTAGATATTTTTTAATATTGAACTTTTAGATCTTATTTAAAATTAAATGCAGTTTTATATAAAAAAAAAAATTACTCGGCATACTCAAAGTTATAACGTAAAACATACACACGTTCACATGCACATTAATAATTCATAATCCTTATTCTCGTTTTCAGTTTTGAAAAACAATCATATCACAGAAATAGTACCGAATATGAATTCCCATAAAATTAATTGCATCTTTAATTTTCAATGATAGACTTTAAAAATGTTGTTCCGTTAATTATCTTAGTAGTTGCAATTACAAACTCTACGTTAGAGTCTTCTTGTTGCGACAAAAATCTAAGAGCAGATATCTGTAAGATGGAAAAGTACGTTAAAACTCTCAATATAAAAGAATAACATGAATGACAGCATTTATTATGTGTATTTATTACAGTATACTTACCTCCGCAAAAGTACAGCCTCCAATAAAAAAGACGAGAACAACCGTCGGTGAATCCGAATTAAATGATATTACATTGGTGGACAGTGCAGGAGACTCGTCCAAAGTAGGCCCTGAAATATATATATACGTCTTCAAGACAGTTGCTCCATCTCAACAAATGACACAAATCAGTAAAATTGTAGCCATATTTTTGAGCAGTTTTGAAAAAAAAAATGAATTGTGATGTTTCAATGATTCAAATTGAAATACTTAAAGACAAAATGAAAGTAATGACAACATGACTAAAAGATAACCTCAAAAACGCCATACCACATTAAATGCCTACTGTGATTATTTTCTGATAAGTTTGACATAAGAAATCACAAAAATGATTTCAGCTAGGACGGTTGCATATTCTACTACTTATGACGAAACCAAGAAGACTAGAACTAAGGAGACTGAACTCGTTCAGTATCATGGGCTCATATATGTCCGCCTCCAGAAGGCGCTGTAAGCAGTGCTGTACTTGACGTCACGTGATAAATATTTAATATGTCATTCCTACAATTCTTTACTAACAGCTAGTGTATAAACTAAATAGACTAAAAGTCGCTTTACAGTTCGCGATTTTTATTGCCAGCAAGAAAAATTGCAGCAATTTTTATTGCGCGCACGCGTATTTATCTGTTTGGACAATTTCTTAACAAATAAACATAAATACGCGTGCGCGCCATAAAACTGCTGCAATTTTTCTTGCCGGCAATAAAAATAGCGAATTGTAATTAACTAATGGTGGGTTCATGCAGATATTTTTAGTAATAAGGATAAGGATAGTAATAAGAATAAAAGTTAAACCTTCGTTTTATAATGACCCAGTTCATGTAGTAAATATAATTTTTAATAATAATTTTAAAAATAAGGATGACCTTGAATGATGGTAACTTTAAACTTTATTCTTATTTTTTATGGTGAAACGCACACTGCGCAATTGCAAATAATCCAAAATGCAAAGCAAATCGCCTATTTTTTTTTTTTAATAAATTGACTGCTAGTCGTTAAAATTAGTAACAACGTGTTTGCAGTAAACATGACGGTTATGCGGCTGTTCAGTTTTATTATTAAATATACAAATTAAGATAAACAGACACAAACTAACCACACTTTTAATTTAAGGTTACATACATATTATGTTATAGAATATTAAGGCACCTACTCAAAAATTTTCTTACAATCAAGATATGTATTTGGCGTCATGTTTAATTCGTCGACTTCTAACTTCCGCAACATTAGCCAATCACAAGCTTACCTCAAAACACTGCGGTTAAATGTTATTAGTATGTATTTCTTATACTTATATTAGCTTTCTTATATAGATAGACATCCAAAAAAAACGTCATCAACTCTGGCTATGAACGAGAGATAGAAATAGCGGTCATGTCTAAGCTTTTCGGTTATGTCAAACTTTTGACAAGTGACTGTCATAATTTGTAAAATAAACAATGGCTGTCATATGATGTGACAGTCTTGACAAGTAAATAAGGTTATAAATTCGATTAAGAATAGAAATACATCTTTTTTTTCTCGGCCAACTTTGATGACTTTTTTTGTGGATGTCTATACTTATTTTGCATTACTAAAAATATCTGCATGAACCCACCATAAGTCTTAAGTATGTAAACTATTAAACTTAATAACTGTCAGCTGTCACTAATGACACTTCACAAATGTCACAGTATGCTAACATGCCGTTTGGCTGTAATAAAAATACAATTTGATTGTTAAATAAATATGGTTCGAAAGTGC
The DNA here is from genome assembly GCA_029963805.1 of Aromia moschata. Lineage (NCBI taxonomy): Eukaryota > Metazoa > Arthropoda > Insecta > Coleoptera > Cerambycidae > Aromia > Aromia moschata. The sequence continues at coordinate 553,899 of JAPWTK010000186.1, forward strand.
TGTGTTCCATTGTGTGATACACGAAGCATTCCGAAGCGTCAGAATAACCTGACATTTCAAATTACTGATGTACCTATGTATGAAAGGAAATATTTTCCTTTGTTGTATTAATGTTGAAGCACGTACCATGAAATACTTTGAGTACATTTTCATAATGATAATTATGAAAATTTGTAATTGCAAAGATAACAACAAGTTAAAGAAAAATATCGAGCGTCTGCTACATGTATTCGCACCACGGACATTCACACGGACTCTAACCTCCTAACGCACACAGATTAGTACAGAACCATGGTATACGTATAGATATCTGTTTGTATACCGTGGTACACATCTGCTTACAGTGTCTCAGGAGGCGGACATATTCGAGCCCGTCGCATTATACAGCAAAAAGCCGCAGCTCTTTCTCCTTAGTTCTAGTCTTCTTGGACGAAACTATAATATTTTTCTTCATGAAAAATAGTGTAGCAATACTACGAAATGTAATAATAGTATAACATATTTTTATCTATATCATTTAGTTGTTTTTACAATTAAATTTTGAATTGAATTGTGAAGGTACAGCAAATTCACTGCAAGTAAAAAATATTTTCACACATTAGTAGATGTAATTAGCAATCTACCTAGAAGTATGGAAAAATATTTTTCATTTACCTGGTAGCAGACCAAGAACGTCCTGAAGTTGCTTTAAGCCGCCATTTTTTGTTATCTGTTCAGCTAATCTGATGCTGAGTGGCGCGTAGATACTGTGTACGTAACTTATATCGGTCGGATTAATCTCAGAAGTATCCTCCATCGTCAGACGAAGCGCCTTTCTCAGTACTGTGTACTGACGACTGCCAGACTGGAACTTTAACAAACCAACCTTTTCTAATTTCGTTACGGCTAACAACACTTCCAAACCATACACCTGTAAAAAGCAATTGCTTAAATTCAATCCGATATCTTACTAATTTAATTTCTTCTTCTTTAATTCCGTGTTATTCAGCAGTTGTCGATTTACTATTGATGTTTCGCTGATCATAGTGCCCACTTCTGCAGAAAATTTCCAGACTAATTGTCTTCTGCTTTTTGTTATACAGTGCATATCAAAAGTTCCGGGACGGCTGGATAATTCGAGAAATACGCCTCCTAGACAAATATGACTTTCATAAAAGTTGTAGGATTTTTCCCTGGCAATTCAATTGTGACCTTGAATTTGATCTTGACCATGACCTTGAATATGGTCGTGACTTTGTTATGGTCATACGTACTCAATTTCAGTACTCAGTTTTTGTGGGGTTATCTCAATGGGTGTACAAAACTAAGCCACAAAATTTACAAGAATTACGACAACGCATACTAGACGAATGCGATGTCATCCCAGCTGAGTATTTCATGAACACAATTAACAGTTTTTATAATCGATTGGCTTACTGTCAAGAGATTAACGGAGCACAATTTGATCACTTATTCTAATAATTAAGACTGTTTGAACGAGTCATGCCTTAGCCGGCTGGACAGTAATGTGTTTTGCCTTAGATGGCTAGATAGGTCTTTATCTTAGTCAACTTTTTTTCCACAATGCGTATTTATTAAGCTACAATGACTCAATTGTATTTTACCTTGGAATAGCCTTGAAGGTCAAATCCCAAGAGTTGGTCAAGGTCATAATCGATTGTAAATTTTTCCACTCTTTTTATTTCCAGTGTCAAAAATAGGGGGTCCCATTTGTTAAAACGGACTTGACCTTGACATAACCTCCAAGGTAATGGTAAAGTTCAAATCCAAGGTCACCATTGGATTTTTGTGAAGGTCATTTTTCTCTAGGAGGCGTATTTCTCGAGTTATCCAGCCGTTCCGGAACCTTTGACGCGCACTGTATAGGGACCTCATCTTGTAGACACCATGGGACAGTTTCCCATGTCTTAGAATCATCTGTGTACCAGATGGAATAAAGAACTGGAGCAGGTGCAACCAACTGAGACCCAATGTGTGAAATCAGCATAAACCTGGGGTATTCAGCAACAGTACTTCAGGCAAAAAAAAACTGCAATATCTGTTTAGTAAAAGAATTCATATTGTCACGAATAACCAAACAGCACTGAAAGCCCTGTAAGCTGGAAAAATACACTGCCAGATAGTTAAATAGCATGTCGATTTGCTAGTATAACTAGCAGAACACAACAGCATCACTTTGCTATGAGTTAAAGGACACAAGGGTCATGACGGGAATGAAAGAGCGAACTTTCTCACAATGAAAGGGCCGGAACCCATCTGTGATTTGGCCTACCGGACAGCCAGTTGGTTATGAAGGACCTATTAAGAGGAAAACATAACTTTCATTGGGCGGAAGTTCCTGGTTTAAGGCAATTGTGGATATCCATTGATGGACCATCCCGGAATAAAACAAAACATATAATTAAACTTGGTATGTACCAGCTGAGATGGAAAGTGGGACTATTCACAGAGTACTGTCCACTCATGTGACATCTCATTACAATTGGAGTGAAAGATGATCCTGATTGTAGGAGGTGTAGAGAGGAGGAAGAAACCCACTTCCACACATTATGCGAAAGTCAAGCTCTGGTAGTTGTTAGGCATTCGATTTTTGGAGCAGCAACAACAGAACCAAAACGGATATATGTAGATGCTCTATTGGAAAGTGTGCTTAAATTCCTTAAGGAATGGGATTATTGGGGTGAACTGCCTATGGTAGTACATAATAAGCATCGGTTCAAGTGCACAAGGCTTGAACCCGTTCCATAAATAATTATGATAATAATGATAATAGTCCACGTATTCACTGCAATGTAGTGATGACAGTGGAACAATATATTAAATTAGCAGACAGTAGTCGTGAAAATTTAACGTTTATTCCAAATTTGCTTACCTGAACTAGATCTCTCTTATAGCTCTCGAGCACTTTCGGTTTCAGACCAGAACTCGCGATAGATTGCAAGCACATTAACCGCAGTACTTTGATTAACGGTTTCTTCTGGGATATCATTTCTTCGAGGTAAGGGCTTGGTTTATCCACCTCGATACAATTTAAAAATTCTTGTTCAGCCTGAAATAACAATCATTGTATTATAAACTCAGTTTCAGTTTTATTCGGGCTAGAGAACTGCGGTTTTTAAATTTTGGTAGCCTATAGGGTTGGTTTTGATGCTTTGCTACACTGTGGCTTAAAGGGTTCGCCGTCCATACCCCAAAATCCAATTTCATGTCCAAATATGAATTCACAAGATTCTAGCGGCAATTCAAAGAACTACAGATGAGAAGGATGCTGCAGGATTAAAATACTATTCTGACTCACATTGAGACCTCGCTAACAAGTCCTCAGCGTTTGATCACTATCTCATCCCTGCAACCCCTTTTCTGCCCCTGTGAGCCACCCTTCCACACTAAACCTGGATTTTGCACAATCGAACTTCCTTTAGATAATTCCATTGATCCTAATGTTGCATAATAAATCGGTGTGAAGTTCTACAACTCGCTTTCATCCTTTGACAACCGACACCACTCCAGACCATCCATACACTACCCCCTCTGATTCTGCCCCTGTCGCAGGCACTGGCCCAGTCAAGAGTTCATGCGCCCAAGTAGCAAAGAATACCTGTCACACGCACCGAGCATCTTTCACAGAACAACCTCAGGAAGGCTTTCTGAGTTACCCCACGCATAGCGACCTGCTTACAATCCTGCTTACTGCGGCAAATTTGCGTATTTGGGGGTAGGTTAGTGGTGAAATTTTCTTTTGGCGCTCAACCAAATGAATCGACAATGGATCCAGTTAATTTCGACAGCCTTCAAGTGATGTCAGGACATGAATTCGAGACTAAACAACATCTCACACCACCTTTGACAGGGGCGGAATATTAGGGGTTTGAGGGATTGGTCTATGGGGCCTGGAGGAGTGCTTGAGTTGTCAGAGAGTAAAAACGAACTGTGGCCCCCACTTACCAATTTATTTGGTAGCATTAGGATCAATAGAATCGCCCAACAGAAGTCTGATCATGCAAAACCCAACATAACTGTAGAGGGGTGGCTCCTGTGGGCTGAAAAAGGGTTGAAGGGATAGGACAGCGACGAAAAGGTCAGAACTTGTTGGAGAGGTCTTAATGTGTGCCAGGATAGGGTTTTTACCTGCCAGAGTCCTTCTCGGCCAATCCTGTAGGTCTCTGAACTGCTGTTAACATCTTGTGAATTTAATTTTGGACATGGGATTGGTTTTTGGCGCGTGGACGGTAAACCCTTTAAACTACAGCATGGCGATTTCGGGGCAATAAAACCAAATCTAAAGGCTACCAAAATTTACAAATAGCAAGTCCCTATCTCGAATAGAACACAAATGCTGTTCATCTAAAAAGTATTAAAAATGCTAATTTTGATGAGCAGTTTAGAATCGACATTATGCAACTCCTATCGTTTTATATTTGAAAATGACAATTTGGAAATGAAAATTAAGTAACTAATTCTTTTAGAGTTTAGAACTCCAAACGTTCATCAAATTATTCTAAGCGGGCACAAAACTAATATGCTCTTTCACCATCTGATATACCGCACCAATAAGACTAATAATGTCAAAATCCGAATCTCTAGTCTCTGATGGTGAATGAATTAAATGGTGTGGAATTATTTTCGCTCCATGAGCTTAATGGATTTTCTGTTAGAGTGCGCCTCAGCAGATATTTTAGTTTGGATAACCGTCAATTATTTAGAATGAGAATAATTTCCGTTCACTGTCATTCGTTATCAAAAACCAGCCTTGCGATTTCTTCTTCTTCTTCGACTTGAATTGCCATAAAGAAACTGATGTACAACAATCGTGCATCGGAAAACAGACTCCTAGGCCAGAGATCCAACCTTATTGGGTCTCATCAGTGTGGTATATCTGACAATGAATAACAATGAACAAGAGTATTAGCTTATTCTTTCGCTAAGAGAATATTGCAATAACATGGGAGGATTGCCCTCTGGTGTGCTTAAATGGCACTCGACATGGTTTGTGGATTCGTCAAAGTCAGCAACCACTAGATGTCTGTCTCAGAGTACAACACTAATGGTAAATCCGTTAAGCTAAAGTAGAATAAGAATTATTCAGCATCACATATAACACACTGATGAGACTTAATAAGGAAATCCCAATCTGTAACTTCTGATGATGATTGAAGGGGAATTATTTCTCTTTTCCTGACCAAAATTTGAATTAATCTTTGAATGTACCACTACCTAACCTAACCCGTTTTACTCACCTGTAGGGTATCCAAAAAGTCATAACTGTCAGTCACTTCTTTGATACACTCTGCGACAGCTGTATGCGTGGCAAGTTGCTTCTTCTTGGCCAATATTTGGGGTAACCTCTGAACGTACAACTTCATCTCCTGAACTGACTTCTCTTGTGTATTCTCCAACTGCGCACTAATCGATTTAGCTTGCTTCGACAAATATGCACCGACCTAAAAGAAACGTTACATAATTATCAGATGGTTCATTTAAAGCATTGAAATTCGTACAGCATTGAAATTCCTATCTCTAATATCAGCATACAGCTTATCGGCAGAGTTCAATATGATCTGCTTTTTATCTTCGGAGAGTGATTCTGTGTTCCTTTCTTCGCTACTCAAAAAATGGTCAATCGGAAAATTTGCAGTGGAATTATTTATACCAAATATTTCGTCAATTAATCCTAAAACCAAAAGCAGCTAAAATATATACTGATAAAGTTTCCAAATCTTCAGCATTTCATATTTGACACATAACCGACATTTATAAAACGTCCGGTTTCACCAGACATGCTACCAACTCCTGATTTTCAAATGGAACACCCTATATATTAAAGCATATTTGTAATCCTGATAATTATATAAACATATGCATAAACATTTATATAAATAAAACAAAGATATGACTGACCTTCGTAAGTTAGTTGTGTCGCTAGGGGTGTTATCAAATCTATAGACCTGTCGATCAGGAGTATCTGATCGATGCAGGATTGCTGATTGGATTTTGGCTCTTCTACATTATTTTTTTCTCTTTGGAGCCTCATCACCAGGTCCCAGACTTGCTTAGCAGCCGCGCCTTTACCCCAGACTCTTGGGATGGGTCCGTAAAACTTTTGAAGATAAAGAATAGCTTGTGCTGTCTGATACAGGTATGTCGGATCGTTCTCTATGGTATACTCTCTAGAAAATTAGAACGGTAGTTAAACTCTTTGTGGCTAATGTCATTACATTAGTGAGACACTGACAGTTTTTGCTAGTGAGCATCAATATGGTAGACTACAATGTGTGATGGCACTTCCACTAAATTTATGCCAAGGGTTCCATTCTTATTTTAGTCCCCTAGGATAAGTATGCGCTTGAAATATATGAATTATTATTAAGAAATTTATTAAGAAAGTATTTTAGGATATGAAGATGAAGAATGATAGAATAACTTGTGTTTTTTACTGCCGGATTAAGCATACGAAACAAGGTTTAATTGGTTTATGATTTTCAAATGAAAATTGTAAAAACTGAACTTATACTGAAATTATAATTCTATATTGAAATGAAGATAGCTGCTAAGTGAGATTGCGGGAAGGATGCCTTTACATGATTGAGAAACAATCATAAATATCAATTTTTAGTCTAAAATTTCTATGAAAACTGTTAATATTTTTTTCCTCCTTCAGGAGCCGTCACTAATGCCGGGAGCACTGCAAAATAATATACAATGGGATACTATATTTCCGCTTTGCAAGAGGGTTAAGATAATTTTGGAGTTAAATTACTCATCTCATCCATTGATTACCTGAACACCTCTGAAATTTCCATTGAGACTACGTCTGAATCAAATGGGAACAGTTGACACTTGAACTCTTCTATTAGCATAACACTACCAAAGACACCATTATGTTTGAGACGTTCCATGCACAAGAGACTCTTTTTAGGAACAAAAAATAGGTGATACTGTTTTTTAGATCCGGTTCTAGTTTTGATGTCGGAATGTACATTTTGTGCTAAAAAGAAATATATTAATGTGTAATGTGTAGTGAGTAGGTATGTTTAGAGCAGCGAGCAGTAAAGATCGTCGTCTAGTGTGCTTAAATGGGACTAGAAATGTTCCGATGTATTTAACAAAGTTGGCTCCTTCAACCACCAAAGTCTTTTCCAGTGCACACACTAACAATAATCCCATTAAGTAAAGTTATATTTAAATAGAAGTAGAATAGTAAAGTTTTGACTAAGAATATGTATTTACCTATATAATCCATCAAATGCAGCTTAGGACGAGACACAAAAATTACATGTTGTACATCAGTCTCCGGTAATGGTGAGGGACGTAAAGGGTACATTTTTGTAACCATGTATTCTCTAAGAATTGCATATTGGGCTACCAAACCTACTGGACCAGCCAAATTGTTGTCCCATACAATAGCCTTCTTACCTGGACATTTTTCCAGTAGGTTTATTAAATTATTTCTTGCAGACGTTTGTATTAAAGAAATATCTACTTTACCCCCTTGTAAATGGCTCATAATTCCTTTTAAAATGTAGCCTTACAAAATTTTCAATAAGATCAAATAATCATAACAATCACAAAGTCACAAAACACTGAAAAAAAGGTTATGTCCATAGAATTCATTTTTCTTACTTGACATCCTTGACATTAGAGGTGTGTTTGTTTGTAACAGTGGTGCGACACTGACAACTATGTTGTACTTTTTCCACGTTCACGTATGTATTTTTTATACCGAGTGTAACAAGAATTTGATGTTTGGTATATAGTGTAATTATAGAAAACCATGCGTAGTGTAGATAGTGTAGCAATAGCTACACTGACTCTATAAATTACATAAACGGTCTGCTTATTTTGCTTGTGTGGGCGGAGCTATGACGTATTCAAGATACCTTCTCACCGTCAGTTGTCACATTCTCTATATAATTTGAGGTTAGTTAAAATAATGGCATTAAAATAAGTTGTCAAACTATTGTTTTATTGAGACGCCACCCTGGGGTATCTTTTTGACGTCAAAACTCCTCCCACATTTCAGAATGCACTGACCATTAATTCTATAGATCGTAGACTTTGTTAATGGTGTATAAGCTTCTTCAAATTTTTGCTTCAAATACTGTCATATTCAGCAAAAGTGTTAAACTGTAAAAGACACACCTCAGGTGATGAATCATATAATTATTTGTAGGACGAAATAGTTTTGAAGTAATCTGCAGTCAAGTAATCTGATTGCTTTTGGTGCTTATTGGTTCTCATCTTCTGTCGTAATAATATCAATGATTATAGATAAAAATTTATTAATATTTTCTGTACAAATTATTTTAACTTTAAATACTTTAGGAATTAAAATACTCAGATGTTTATAATTACCCTAATTATAATAAAATATATTTGTAAATAAAGCAATATGAATATTCTTCATACAAAGCATACAAAGTACTTCCTTCATACCTAAATTAACATTTACATTATCTTTTTTTTACAATCTTTACACAGAGAGAGATACATGGATATTTATAAAAGTAAGTCTATTGCTTGAAATTATTTAGGAATGTGTTCATTCACTAAAAAAATCACATATAATTCCGATGCAACTTCTTTTATCACACGTGCAGCCATCTCCATGATGGTCTCGGTTGACAGATAAGTCAAAGACCGTCGGGGCCCATAACGGGGTCTTCTTTATCCACTGGCGGTGGCGCTATATTCACCTTGGCACTTGGCCCTTGCGTCAAGTAACCGGCAGTAGTTGGTGTTCCTGCAGAAGAACATGGAACATAAGTTAATCAAAATATTCACTCTATAATTACACCAAAGAGTAACTCCAAAGGTTCTTTGGTTTCACGAAAAATAGTAAACATAAAATCTTCATTAGGTACTATAGTCTTAGACACGATATCTAGCAAACTTGGTGCAAATCACTAACTCAGTTTACATAGGTAATAAAGAGACATCCAAAAAAAGGCGTCATCAAATCTGGCTATGAACGATAAGATAGAATTGCGGTCATGTCGAAGTGTTTCGGTTATGTCAAATTTTTGACAAGTGACAAGTGACAAGTGACAAGTATTTTACAGTTGTGAACTGAACTGAAGAGCAACTGTAAAATAAATAATGGCTGTCATATAAGGTGACAGCTTTGACAATTTAATAAGGTTATAAAAACGTCTTTTTTTAAATAGCCAACTTTGATGACGGTTTTTTTGGTTGGCTCGATATTATGTAACTGTTTGTGAACGCCTCTACAAACGATTATTAGATGGAGTTCTATAATTAACACTGTGTGATCAAAGAGATTTAGAAAAGACAAGAGGGAATGCATTTATTTCCACATTGGTTCACATAATGTCAAATGGCCATGTTGATATCACCATGAACAAAGCAAAATGATTTTTTGATTTTAATAATCATCTATCTTTTTAAAGACTAAACTCTATTACATAACAATGCCAAGAGTAGACGGCAAAAAGCCAGGTTATTGGCCCGGCTATATAAGTAAATATTCCGGGAGTGACATTTCATAGGATTTCATTTGATGTTTCACAATAGGCATGTTCACTAATTTTTAATCATAATGAAATTTGACAGTTATATGATTTAAAAACACATAACCAGCACAAAAAACAAGAAAATGCAAAATTATTTTAAACAAAATAAAAATGTAGAATTTTGTAAGGCTACAAAACATACCATGCCTTGTACTTTTTTGTCTTAAATCAGTTTTCCAGCCGTCGTTTTCTCTAAATTTATTTGGGGATTGTTTAAAGCAAAATGAGTTTATATAAATGGCGTTTTGGTCCTGAATGTATAAATACGTCAAAAAGTAATCCGCAAAAAGATATTTATAACCAGACTTCGGACATATGTGGTTTTAATTTTGAATGGCTCTCAAGTAAACATGAATATCTGTTCATTGGATATAAACCTTATGTTTTATTAGTCACAATTTTTTAGTATAATTGGATATATGTGGTTAAAATAACTTATTTGAGTTCAAAAACCTTTAATATATTTGAATACAGTCCAATTCTCGTTTAAATAATATCTGACAAAAAAAGGCACACTGTACTCCGATGATAATATTTGGTCTTTGGCTATCTTACCAGTACAAACATCCCATGAACAGAAACTGTTCAGTCTCAGGACCAACTGCGCACACGCCTCTTGGAAATTATGAATGAAGCAATCCATTAAGGTTAAAACCACGTATATCCGAAATCTGTTTATAACAGTTGGATCATGGAATGTTTCAAAGAAAAAGAAATGGTTTACTGCAACAAAGATAACTCAGAGATATATCACTAAAAACAAAAGTCTGTTTTTGTTGTGAATATCATTTTAACCTTTGAAGTTAGGCTACATCTTTGTATTACCGTAATGTTTTATGATTATATAATAACATAATATAATATAATTACATTTTTACAGTTTACAGAAGATATGGAAAATTATAATAAATACAAGTTGAGCAGGGTTCAAGCTCGAATGAGGCTTGATGTAGCCCCACATATAAAAATTTAAAAAACCACTTAAATTTTATCCAATTTTGGTTCTTTGTTTTATGATAATTTTGTATACTCTATTATAATTCACAATTAAAGGTTCCACTTTCAACCAAATATGGATAGATGTTTCGTTCTAATGGAACTCATCAGAGTGGTAGCGGTCAGAAGGCAAAAACAAAAAAGGCAGTATGATCTGCGACCCCTGAATACATACAATACACCTTCAAATTCAATTGAAGATGCAAGTCGCTTCCTATAAGAAGTTTAATCAAACACTGAAGGCGTAGGAGCAGTGACTACTAATTTTTACTACCCTGGTCAATGCAGGAATTCTATAAATTACTTCTATAAGGCTCAATGATTTGCAAAAAGTTTAACCAATACCGAGCTTTGTCCAACTCAAATTCAAGTAACTCCAAATGTCCACCCATGGACGCTTTCCACCAACCACGCTGAGTTCCATCAAAACAAAGCAGCTCTCCATGGTTGGTTGAAAGCAAAACTTCTAGTTGTGAAACACAGCTTGGTGTTGCTCAAAAACTTAGCAAATACTTGAGTTTTTTTGGAAGTTGTCTATAAAATTCCCGCATTGACTACGGTAGTAAAAGTAAACCTTCACAGCTGCTACAAAATCAATGTTTGGTTACAACTCTTGTAAGTGGAGACTTACATTTCTAATTTAATTAGGAGTTTATCAGGGGTTGCACACCATACCACTTTCTTTTTGCTTTCTGGGTGTCACCATGCTGATGAGTTGCATTAGAACAAAACAGCTGTCCATGGTTGAAAGCGCAACCTAGTCGTGAATTATAAGAGTTAACTAAATTGATATTTGAAATAGTAGGATTAAATTTAAAATAAAATACGTGAATTTGGACAAACATTAAGTGATTTCAGGGATCATCACAGATATCACAGTACCACTTATATTCACAACATTCAGCAGACTGAATGAGAGAAAACTGCGAAATACGAGAACCTAGCAATCAAATTAAAACGCCTTTGGAGACTGTAAAAATACTGCCTCATAATATCATTAAAAATGGTCAGAAGGTAGTCTTATTACAAACTTGCCAAACTGTAAGAATGGTTTTAGGACAGGATGAATTTCCTCCTCCTGCCCGAACCAAATTTCTGCTGGAGACGGGGATGGGTATCCAACACTGTGTGTAACAGAAATGGGTGAATATTTCCCAGCATTTATGCTGGAAGTGTGACTCTAAGAGTCAGCGAAATAATAATAAATAATACACTGCAGAAAAAAACACACAAATTCAGTATAGAACGGACATATCTATACACTGCTGGTAATGTTACATCTTGTCTTGTAAAATTGTAACCATAATTCACTGGTTAGAGGGCAGAGCTACAGACGAAATGATTTCAATAATAAAAGCTACACCCTTCATGGTGACCCCTCCAACCTCCCACCACAATTTTTATTTGTAAGTGTATCTTTGCCGACCCTGTATAATATGAATGATTCTTTACTGTTTAACTGTTAATTGTGCTATTTCATATATAGTGTAAGAAGATACTAACCTGTAAGATATCCCGAGATGTTTGTGCTGGATATGAACAGGTCGTGCTTTGATCTTTATATTCCGACCATACGGTGCTCTTCTCCAGGATAGAGTTGACCTTATCGCCGTAAAGTAGGCTTCGACTCATCGACTTTAACGCCTTAACGATTTGCGCCTTCGTCATCGCGGGGTTGTCGATAAGATCCAATCTCGCTTCGAGAAGGTTCAAGAGGAACTGTACGAAGTTAACGTCGAGCGCCTGTTTCACGAGTTGGTCTTGACTGTTCGAAAACAATCGATTCAGAGCCTCGCAGGCTACCGCGACCATGTCCCTCCGGACCTGCATCGCTTGTTTAAGCGGTTGCATACAGTCCGTCTGGGCGATAGCCGATACACATATCTGAATAAAAAAAAGTTTACCCATCGACAGTAATACTAGAGCTCTATAAATACAGATATTCTTGTCAGCCATTTTGGCTTCAGCTTTTATACTCGGCCCCCATGTTGGCAATGCATTTAATATCATCTTCAAATTAAAATTATTCATTTTTTCATTGTAAAAATGCGTGGAATTTGCGATATTTCGATTATAAGAAGGGTTCTTTTTTATGTGTAGTCTTTGCATAAAAGGCAATACCAAAATATTTTGTTAAAAACATGTGACAATTTAAGCAGTTAAAGTACAATGAGAATAATTCCCACTCACTGTTATAGGTCACCAGAAACTTTGTATCCGGGTTTCGACCTTATTGGGTCTCATCAGCATGATATACCTAATGACGAACAACAATGAAAGAGAGCCTCAGCTTCTTTTCTCGCCCGGAATACAGTGGAAAATTTCAATTATAAAAGGCAGATGTACAAACTCCCCATGCGCAGAGTTTGCGTAAAAGGTAATACAAAAATATTTTTTTAAAAATACATAGCTTAATCAATAACAGTACAGGTTAAATCACTGAATTTACATTTTGTATAATTTAACATTTCTAAAACGAATCGTATTCCCCTATAATAGTTTTTACACTAAATTAAATGCACTGTAAACATACAGCTGATAATGACAACTGGACCTAACATGGCTGACGAGAACATATCATACATATCAATAGTGCCTTAATGATATGTAAGAGTCCGCCAAGTGTGCTTAAATTGAACCAGACATAATCCAGTGTTTCTTACAAAGTTAACTTCTTCAATCACTGAAAACTTAAATAAAAAAGCACACACTAACAGTAAGCCTTTTTATTGCTAGTTTTGTTTATTGAGGTTAGCAGTCACTTTTAAAACATATCTTTATTGTAACTTGTAACACAACATGTTCATACATTCTTATGTGTACCGCTGACATCTTTTCACACACTAACATCATCACTAACACAGCATACAATACATCATTAATTAATTCTTACTTACATTGCTCATGGAGAGAGAATTCAATATGCATATCGCTGACTTGGGAACAGCTATTTGTCGAACGTTTGATCCCATCTGCCTACACAAACGCGGTATGTGTCCCATCGATGGGATTAAATCCAACAACGCCGGTTGCGCTTGCAAGAGAGAACAGAGAGCAGTTGTACTCATCTCCAGAACCTCAACCTAAAAATAAAAAAATTATAATTAACTGTTAACGAGAAACAAACAACCGGGACATGTAGAAGACATCTCCCATCTTCCAGAGTCCAGAAAGTGTGCCGTAACGCAGAGTTAACTGCGTTCAACTATCCAGAGCATCCGCATGGGACCAGCTTACTACGGCATATTACGAGTCTCCGTACGTTATCAAGCACGGTCAGTGGCGTATGTAATACACGCGTATATAATTTACAAGGCGCTTAAAAAATACAGTTTATACTTTGATTATCAAGGAGTTGTATAGTGCCGATCCTGTGTTTTGGCACATATTTCCAGACCTCACTGATTACTGACGAGTTAACTAACATCCCTTCCTCACATAGCCACTAGAAAGGACCTCTGGGGTTACACTTTGGATCAATTAGAGGGTGAATATTATTGTTATTAATATTATTAATTGTTTGTTGGACTGTACTTAAGCACCAAGAAGAGTTTAAAATACACTATCATTTTTAAAATAACGAATAACGATTTATAACCTAATATACATGTAAGCAGATTGTCAAGGACAAATGCAGTGTATAATAAAAAAGTATTTGTTACTTACGTTTGGCTTTTCTTTGGTCATCAGAGTAAGGCAAGTTTCCATCAGTTCGGAAAGGAATTCCTTCGGTTTCCTTAGGGTCCACGCCGGATTGGCTATGAATATTCGAAGGTACACACCAGCAACGACGATTTCATTGGGAGATGCAATATTCGTAAGGCCATTCGTATCCGGCATTTTCCATAACGCAGAAGGATTCGTGCTTTGAGCATTGTGGTGTCTGAAAATTTTTAATAAACAGCTACAGTACTGACAAACTATGAGAAAAATTGACAGAAATGGAGTTTGGCAGCGCTTTTTTGAAGAAAATGTTTGTAAAAATCGTACATCTCATACACTGAGATTTAGAATAGACTTGAGGGAATGTGTATATTGTCACCGTGGCACACCTAATGTTAAGCGGCCATATTGGTGTAACCGTAAACAAAGCAGTGTTTTTTTTTTTATTTTGTTTGTTTTCGTATGTTGAAATCATCGTAATAGTTAACCGTCTTTTTAAAGGTTAAACACTATTATATAATAATACACTGCACAACTGATGCAACAGCCAAGCAAACAAGGAAATTATCCAGGGAGTGATATTTAATAGATAATTTGACATTTGACAATTTTGAACTTTTATTTAGTTTCAAATTGTTATAAAAACATTGTTTATAATTAAATATTTCAAGTTTGTTTCTGGCAAAGCCGCCATATTAGTATCACTCTGTTTATACTATTTTTCACGCACAGGGCGAATGGTATGCATTCCCTCTAGTCTGTTCTAAATCTCAGTGGTCTCGTAATCATGATTTAAAAGGTTTTCACTGAGCATTTTAATGAGCAAGGATCCGCTATCACTTTTTGTTCGCTTGTAATAAGCTAGTCTGGAACATCTGCCCATCTCTGTATGTGTTTTAACCGCGCCAACCACAGTAACGTAAATGTTTACTTACTCTTTTCTCAACCTGGAGACGACCGCGCAAACTCTGTCCTTGGCGTCCTGGTCCCAGATCAATTCGGGATGCTCGTGCGCCGACTCAAACATCGTAACGGCAGTCTCCGGACTGTCCCTCATCGCATCCGCGAATATGGGCGGCAAGAATGCGCTCAGGGCTAACCTAACTTTGGGCCCCACCAACTTGTCGAGACTCATCCGAGCCAGAAGTTCGGCGCACGTCTGCCTTATATTCTGGTTCGACGAATTACAGAACAGATCCAACAGGTATATCACAGCCCCCTTGTTCAAAGCCTCCTTGACGATCTTGGTGGTCGCCATCAATGCGTAAAGAGTGTCCAGCGTCTGCGGTTGACAATCCGGAAGCGTGTACAGTACCAACAGTAGATAACCTAGTATTTCGTTCGCCGCCACATCGTTTATGCACTCATTGTTCCTGGTGACTACGGATATGACGTTTAGAGCACCCCTCTGTATGGGGATAGAGCTGACGTTCAACAGGCTGAACAGCAGCTTGAAGTGTCCGATGCACTGCATCTCGACGGACGTGTTATTTCTTATCACATTTGTTAGAGCTTCTAGAGCCATCACAGAATTCTTTATTCTATCTTCTATCGTTACGGAATATGCTATATTAACTAAATTCAAAAGGTATTCGGACTGTTCCTTCAGGAAGATCAAAAGGTCTACGGTGAAACTCTTTGGACTCTGAAAATAAATTAATTTGAAAGTTTCACAACCCGTCTGTGAAGTGCGTACCGGCACAGCATATGAAAAGAATGGGGAGTTTTTTTATGTAATCTACCTACATGAAAACAATGTCGAATTGCAATGATTTTTTAATGTCAACTTTTATTACTGTGACCAGTTGAAGTAGAAATATTATTGTAATTTTGATACAAGTTTGAACAATGAAAAATGATGCAGGAAGAGAACTGAAACCTTTGGTGTAGAAACGAATTCAAATTTTAACACTTGGTTAGAAGTGTTCAAGAGTGAATGCAAAATGAGCAAAGCAGCCAAAGGGTATTTTTAGAGATTCATCACTGAATCACGCAAAATTCTGGTTGAAACAATTTTGTTGGTGTCGGAAATCCATTGAATATGGATTCAATGGATTCGCGGCGTGTATCACTGGGAACTCTTGGAGGACAATACCACCCTGCACAATGCCGCCACTATTTATTGTACTCAACTTCACAATTTGGCCACCCAGGTCGATCTTCTGCGGCCGTGACTGGACAAAGTAGCAAGACAGACACACCTTGAACATGTAACATGAAAATGAGGGAACGCCGCTAGTTTAGCAACATGCTAAAGATGATTTGCATGCTTCCACTAGAGCATCAACGATAAACCACGATCTGGTAGCCCACCTCAAGTGGATATCGAGTGCTTGTGTATGATTATAGGAGCAAACCCATATGCAACCACACGAGAGATGGCATGAGAGCTCGGCTGTAACCAGGTAGTACGCGAACTCGAAATGCTGTGCAAAGTCCAAAAGTTGGGCAAGTGGATACCACGTTTATTAACCAAACCGATCGCCAGCATCGGAGTAACATTTGCACACAACTTCTCTCCCGTAGTCGTCGTTTTGACTGGTGGAACGATCTTGTTACCGGAATTGAAAAGTGGGTGCTTTATGTAAATCACAGTCATAAGCGCCAGTGGGTAGACGCAGATGCTCCAGCACAATCGGTACCTTGTAAAACTTGACATCCATCCGAGGAAGGTGGTGTTGTCAGTTTGGAGGGCCTTCGTGGCGTGTATCACTGGGAACTCTCGGAGGACAATACCACCTTTGCGCAATGCCGCCGCTATTTATTGTACTCAACTTCACAATTTGGCCACCCAGCTAGATCTTCTGCGGCCGCGATTGGACAAAGTAGCAAAACAGACACGCCTTGAACTCTTGCAGTTATGTTTTGAAGCTCCGCCCCATCCACCGTATTTACCAGACCTTTCCCCTACTGACTATCATTTGTTTTGTGCCCTCAGCAAACATTTAATAAATAAATCATTTGACAATCATCACTATCTACAAATAGTCATACACAACTTTTTCGCTTCACAGCCGCGTGAATTCTGGGAACGTCAGATGGCGCTTATATTCTAAATTAAATTCCTCTTGTTTATAAAATAAATAATAATATTTGAACATATTAGCAAGGCTCAATACCTTTGAATCAACCAGATAGTTCCATCAAGGCACTAGAGGGCGACACTTACCACATATCACTAGTCATATTGACAATCAAGACGACTACACATCATATTAACCAAACTACATTGTAGGCAATAGAATTATTCAAAGGGTTATGACGCTATATGCTTTGGTTACGACTGTGAGTCATGCCGAATATGCTGTTTCTCGACAGCCTGTTACTAGAACTTACCTGGATGGGATAGGTAGGCTGCTGATTATAAATCTTGATAAAAATACCGCCGATAATCAATTCTCCGGAATGCGCTGAGTATTTGAAATTGTTTGTCACATTGATATCAATTTCATCTCTGCCGTTCCTCTGACACTCAAAAAGTCCAAGAGCTCCGCTCTTGTTCCGTTGTCCCACACCAAATACGGCGTCTCGCTATTGCTGTTAAGAATTTTCAGGATCTATAACAAGGGAAAGGAATCAGTATCACACATATATTGACGAAGGAAATTTTCGTGGTTTTGAAAGAAAAATAAAAAAACCAATATAATACATCCGTGACATGGAAGGACTGCCCTCTACTGTGCCTAACTAGCACTCAATGTGTTCCGGTGTTCCGGTTCAGCTAATTTTATTATTTCTATGGCTGGAAGGAAATTAGCCGAGATTTTTGTTCATTGTTATTCGTCGACAGATGTACCACACTGATGAGACCTGATAAGTTCAAAATCCGGATCTATGATTTCTGATGAGGAATAACAGTGAACAGGAATCCTTTTCATTCTACTTTAGTTTAACGGATTTCCCGTCAGTGATGTACTCTGGGAAAAATATCTAGTGGTTACGAACCTTGCCAGACCCACCGGAACATGTCGAGTACCATTTAAGCATACAGAGGGCAGTCTCTTCATGTCACCCCTGTATTCTTCTGGCGAGGAAATATGCTGAGACTCTCGTTTGTTGTTATAAGTGGTCAGACATACCAAATTTATGAGACCTAACACGATCGAAATCCGGATCTGTGGATTCTGATGACGAATGGTTGTGAACAGGAATTATTCTCATTCAATACTAATAAAAAATGAAATGTTGAATGTGTAAGTAGTTAAATAATTTAAATCTAAATCCAATAACCATTTTTTAATTTTTTTTTACTAATCTCATGTGATGTTCTAACCATGAAGAAGTTGAAATACGTCGGCCAAAAATTTGTGCTTTATTTTAATCTCAAAAATTTTCTTGGTTAATATAAGTTTTACGAACGCAATTGTTAACTACCACTACGCATATATTGTCTCATAAAATACCACTAACCTCTTCAGGTTTCTCATTTTCCAGCTGGTTTGCCAGGTAAGGGGTAAGCAAAGTGTCCAGAATCCCTCTGGTTAGATTATTTCGAGGAGGTTTGTCCTCTCCCTGGTAAATAACCTCCCAGTGCCGCACAAGCCTTTACGGATTCTTTGGCTAGTCTGTTGCTTATTTCTTGTTGGTTCGCATCTTCAGTTCGTTCAACACCGCCTTCGTCTAAAGTATAATCGTATTTGAACATGTACAGGAGCAGATGCCACAGAGCACCGGACTTCAGAAGTTCCAGTTGCAGAATGGAATCGACGGATAAGGCGTTGACACACTCGGTAGCTACCGAACATAACTTGGTCAGATGCTAGAAAGAAACAGGTTTTATAGGCGAAAGTATAGTTGAACTTAAAACTTTTAATAGACACAAAAAAAAACATTAAAGCAAGCAGCCAGAATTACATCAGTCATCGTAACGTCCCGTCGTTATGCCTGAGTTTGCCACATTGTCTTTACAGGGTTTGCGCTGTGGTAGTTCTGTGTGATTTTTTTCTTTATCTACTATAAGTTTAAGGTCTACTGTATATCTGAAAGATGTATATTAAACAAGAAAAAGTCACACAGGAAAACTACATGCATGCACAGGCTGAACATTGCGAGAATAGTTCTTTGTGACAGACAAATCAAATCTGACCAGCATTGTCTATGTTTGTGAGGTAGTTAAATCAGGTCAACATGCCAATAGAACAGGAGCTGCAAATACTGTGGATTTAACATTCTCTACAGTGTTGGTTTGTAAATAATGTTACGGCCAGATTATATCGATAAGGAGAATTCGCTGAAGTGGCTTACTGACTTTCTGTCTGTATGCCGAAATTGAAGATTTCTTGGCAGCTATTCAAGACAGGGATATAAAACCAGAAATTACGAGAAGCATTAGACAAATTATTACTATATATATTAATATAACATTACAAGAAGTATCTCGAGGGATGACGTCGAAGCTATATGCAGAAAATCTGTAAAACACATAGTAGGAGAGTATTCTGCACTATCATAGTCAGCACATCTCGGCAGGCATAATCAACTTGCAAAAATATTATAGTTCACCAATAAATAGCACCACAAGCATGGTTTTTTAGCAACAGCTCCGCCATACTACAAATATACCTGGGAAGCTGTGCTGGAATCAGAAGTAGCAGTGATGTATTGCGATAGGATAGTAATAAGTTCGGAAAATTGGACTTCAACCAACCAGATACAATTCTGATAAACAAGGAACAGTGAACAGGGATCATCATAGATAGTACAGTGCCACTGATCCAAAACATTCAGAAAGCTGAACGAGAGGAGATCACGAAATATGAGAATTTAGCAATTGAGCTGAAACACCTTTGGAGACTAGAAAAAGTAGACGTCCTTATGAGGGAGTGATGACGCATAAATTCACAAATAACATTACGCATTGGGACTACCTCTTAGTGTTATTAGAAGCGGCTAAAAATGCAGTCTATTACAAACATGGCACATTTTAAGAAACATTTTCGAATTATATCCTAAGGCAAGGATGTTATAAGGTTTCTTCCCCTCGCCTGAGCCTAATTTCTGCTGGAGGCGGGAATGGAATCATTGTCTGCAGCAAGAATGGGTGAATGTTTTTTAATATCTAGACTGAGAAGTGTGACTATAATAGACGTCATCAAAAGTTGGCTACGAACGAGAGATAGAAATAGCGGTCATGTGGAAGACTTTCGGTTATGTCAAACTTTTGACGAGTGACTGTTGTAAAATAAATACTGGCTGTCATATAATGCAACAGCTTTGACAATTAAATAAGGTTATAAATTTAAGATAGAATAGAAATACATCTTTTGTTACTAGGCCAACTTTGATGAGGTTTTTTTTTTTGGATGGCTCGATATTATTCAGATGTTTGAACCTGAATATATTGTCGAAGTCCATAAGGTCCCTAACCTCAAAACCATATGCATAAGACTGAAATAAAAAATTTTTGGGTTTTTATAATACACAGTTGTTCAAATGACTAATAATTTCCATGTTTTACTCGTTTTAGAAAATCAAGAAAACGTATGTCTTCCTTTTGCTCGGCCAACTTCGTTTTTTTTTTTTAATACAGTTAACAGTTCCTTGTTTTATTAACTCTGTGATGAGAAATGTGTTTGTAGTCTGTTTTATTCTGTTGGTTGGCTACAATGTTTATGTATTTTTTATTAGTCTTTTGGAATATTGTTGGAGACATCGGAAAGAAAGTATAAGTAGGTGTGCATAATACCATTTGTTTTTTACATACCGTAAAATAAAGTATTCGGCATAAATCTTTGACGAGTTGTTTCAAGTCTATCATACGTTCCCTGCACGCGGGGAATTGTGCTGCCACGCTGAAACATTTGGTTATGTGCATACAAACTTGGACAGGTGTTTCGTTCGGCTTAGAGGAGTGACTCAGGATATTCACGCATCTGGTGTATGCCTCAAGTAGCACCTAAAAAAAATAAAAAATAAAAAAATATCACAGTAGCTAGTAATAGTAATATTTATCAGTTCACAGCTACTCAAAGTATTTTGAAAATAGGGTTCACTAAAAAATGACATATTTTATGGATATCCTCAAGATTATAAACAAATGCGTCACCAAAATGATCTTGAGTTGCTCTCAGGACGCTATGGCAAATAATAATAATAATCAGCCCCTCCTCGCACAGATCCAAGAGACCAAGAGAGTGATCATTATTATCATGTTAAAAAAAGAAGAATATTACCTCGAGGCCATTTTCTCGTCTCAATTCTTCAGCGTTCAATGCTGAACAGTGTACGGTATGATATGCTAATTCACAAGCTGCGGACAAAAGAGGTGCGTTTTTGGAAAATAACTGTTCATCATCTGTTTCGATCTTGATTGTCTTGATGAGTTGAGGATATCCTGCATATTTGTAAGGTTGTAATTCTGGAAAAGAAAAAAAATGACTAAGACACTCTTTTTTAAAGATTTCTTACAATGAAGCGAGAATGAATATCCGTCTTCCAACGTCATTCATGATCAAAAATTACAGAACCGGCTTTCGATCTTATTAAATCTCATCAGTATGGTGTTACATTGGAGATATCGGCCTCTAGTGTGCATAGTTTAGACTTACTGCTGATGTGCGCTCCATAACACAGCCCGCTGGTTGAAGGAACTATCTTTGGTGGACACAACGGAACACATTTAGTGCCATTTAGGCACACTAGAGGGTGATTCCTCTTAGGTAACACCACTGTACACATCTTATAATCTCGAAAGAAAGGAAAGTTCTAATAAATATCAAAATAAGCCCAACACTTTTTTTTATATGAGCCATATGCATTCTATTCAGGTTAGAGACTAGCTGTTCTTAAATTTCGGTAGGCTATAAAGGTGGTTTTAATGCCACAAAGTAGCTTAAACAGTTCACCGTGCACACCACAATATGGTTTTCATAAAATTTTTACGGCAATTTCAGAGACCTACAGGATTAATTTGGTAGGATGCTGCAGAGTAAGAACTTCATCTTGGCACACGTTAAGGCCTTCCCAACAAGTTCTGAGCATTTGGTCACTACTCATCCCTTCAACCGTTTCCCAGACCTCGTGAGACACCCCTCTGCATTTACGCTGGGTTTTGCACGGTTTGACCTCTGTTGGACGATTCCCTCAAGCCTAATGCTGCCACCAAATAAATTGGTGTGGGGTGCCTCAACTCGTTTTCACCCTTTAACATTTCAAAAACCCCTCAAGGCCGTCCACCAACTCCCCGCCTCTGGTTCCACCCAAGTTAGAGTCTGTGTGGGATGTCGTTTAGTTTCGAATTCATGTCATGACATTACTTAAAGACTCTCGAAGTTGACGAGAACCAACTGTGGACGGCCGTTTGAGCGCCAAAAGTGAAATTCCACATCCAACCCACCCCCTGAAAATTTGCCGCGCAGAGGGATTGTAAGCAAGTCTTGATGCATGGGGCGATTCAGAAAGCCTTCCTGAGGATCCTTTAACCCTTTTCAGCCCACCTCGAGTCATCCGTCTCCTTCTAATCCTCTTTTGCATCCCATCGCACTCTTTTTTTGATCTACTCCAAAAAATTTTTGAGTGAGTGACAATTCCTGAAAGAGGGCTCGTTGGGTAAACTTAACCTTCCTTTGCATTTGTGTGATTCAACAATCGTAAAATTCGTGAGATGTTTAGAACGCGTGACGAGTGTTCACGTGTCGTTGACGCTGTCACACGCAGCGTGACGTTGTCACTTGAGCGCGTGAACTCTCGACTGAGTCAGCGCCTGCAAGGTAGACCACCCAAACAGCATCTGTTTCTTCTAACGCTGGATTTATAAACTCTTCGTCGGCGCTGGCGTTGGCGTCGGCGTAGCGACCTTGGCGTTGTCGCTGTAGCATCTCAAACATGCCATTTATAAACTGTCGTTGGCGCTCGCGTTTTCTTTTGTTTCATAAATTAAGGTTATGTTAACCTAATCTATTTTGTTTGTGTTTTTCATTTTGTAAACATTGATTTGACAAACAATAATACCAAATTGATGGGATTGTTGTCTGTTACATTATGTTTATATATAAAATCTTGCTCCACAATTATGTTAAACCGTGGAAACTGTCTAAAATCATATGCTTAATGTCATTTAATAAAACGTCATAATAACGTGACTACATACATGCGTTGTGATTGGTCACGATATGCGTGCTACAAGTTTGCTACGAGCGCCCAACGCCGAAACATAAAATTAACTTATCTTGAGCGCCGGCAAACGCCAGTGCCGGACGCCAGCGCCGTTTATAAACGACTCTACCTAAAACTACTGTTTTAACGCCAGCGCCAGCGCGAACGACGAGTTTATAAATCCACAGTAATTGTTTGAACAAAAGCATGTGTGGGTGGCCTAGCTTGGGGCGCTGGCCTAGTCTAGGGTTCATGAGCCCAAGTCACAATGAACACTTGCCACGCATACCAAGTATCACTCATGAATTTTGCGATTGCCGATTCACACTAGTATAAATAAAGGTTACACTTACTCAAAAATATTTTGGAGGAGGCCAAAAAGAGAGGTCAATGGGATGCAAAAGATTAGAAGGAGACAGACGACTCACAGTGGGTTGAAAATATTTCAAGTGTGGATGGTGAAGTTTAAGCCACAACGAAGCGAGTTGAGGGCGCTCAAACCAACCCTATGGGCTGCCGGAATTATAAAAAAAGTCTAACAAAAGTCAGTTTTAAAAGTCAGTTTACATGTGTGAGTAATAAGAGATTGGAACAACAAATATTACCCTCCATATATCTGTGGAACAAGATACTTTGAGTCCGCAAGACTAAAACGATATTATGAGGGTTTGGTCCGTCTGTATTCCAGCTGCTCCGGCTGCACAAGAACTCATAAGCCTGATTGACTTTTTCAAATATATCCTGCAAAAAAAAGTATTCTTTATGAGTACGGATGAATTGGGGCTTCTGTCATTTATCGAGGTCATGGACAAGGTCAAACCAATTAGCATTAACTAGTCAGGTATCAATTTGCATAAACAACATTTATTACACACCAATTAGCAAAAATTTGTGTGTAAATAATATAAACTAACATTTTGAACAAATTCATCACAGTTGCTAAAATATATGGTAATTTATGCTAATTATATGAAGATTTATGCTAATTGGTGCGTAATTAATTGATTTTACCTTTTACGTGACCTTGATCGAGGTCAATGACCGACCTTGTTACAGAACCCCCATTGTACCCCTACTTTTATGATTGAAATTTAAATGGTTAAAAAAGTTTTCAACACAAAAAACATAGGTTGCCATAAGTAACATGAGGTACTTGTTGGAAAAACTAGAAAAGTACAGACTCAAACGTACACGTCCTTCTGGATTTTTATCTGGATGATACTGTTGTGCTAATTTATAGTAGGCCTTTCGTATCGTAGATTCTTCATGGTGGTTTCCTTCAAGCCCCAAATTGTGATAAGCTTCTTCAACTGTCATTAGAGATGGTTTCTTCTCTACTTCTGAACGCCAGGCTTCTAAAACATCTCGTAACAATCGGATCTGAAAAATGTTCCATCAGTTCACCATCTCCATCACTGAAATCTATAGTGTATAGGCGTACACCATATATTCACATTTATAATATTTGGGAAAATAAGTTATTATTGAGATATAAATTTATGGGTGGTGTCGTCAAGGAATCTATATGGATTTTGCGTTCTGAGCAGCCAAATTTGTATTTTGACATTAGTTAATTGATCAGTGGTATGGAAGAATATAAAAAAATTACACAAAACAAAAAAAAGTAAGGTTAGTTGTTGAGCGATTAAAAAAAATATTTGGAAGGAGTATAGAAATCTTTTACGATTCCAGCACTCAAAATCAATTTTGTAAAAAGTAGAGCTAAGCCTTTTAGTGGCACAATGTGGAAATCCTCGACTTGACCAATTACGAAGCTTCTAACACGAATATGCGCGGATTATGCGTGATTGTCAACGTCAAATTCACTAAAGAACATAGCTCTAGAAATAAACTTAAAAACTACCAACAATGAATGGTGCCATTGTTATGACATAACTTATAGCCCTATAAAAAATAAGTTTTGGCTTAACAAAAGGTAAAATATCATAGGTTTAACCTTATTTTCTTTAATTAATAAACAAATATCAACTAATAGACTTACTGGATCAGGAATTGGCCAGTCTGGGAATCTCGAAGTATCACAAAGGTGACGTAAATAGAAAATACTGCAGAATAATTCGCGTTCCAACTGGGGATAGCGTACAGCCGGTATAGGGATATAATGATATCTGGCCATGGTATGACTGCGCAACCTCGGTGTGAAATCAGCAATGTGAGCCGCAACCTTCTCTATCAACATGCGTCTGAAAATAAAGCAAAAATTCCAGATGATGTCAAAATAAAAAAAATAATCAGTGTTTCCTGGTTAAGAAGGAAACATAAAGTTGATAGAGATGAACTTTATTTAGGTTCAATTTAAACCGTTTTCTGTTTCATCCTGATGAAAGTCCAATTCAAGTTGAGAAATGAATAGCGATATCTATGTTTTCTATGTCACTATGAATCCACTGTTCATTTAATCCTAAAACGTCAATCCATTCCTAACCCCAAAAAATACCTAAACATTTTAAGAGACCCATTTCATCCAATGCAATATTATCTTCTGGGTTACGCTGTGATTGTCAAATTACTTTTGATGTTTCGCTGATCATTCTGTCAGATTCTTCAGTTTCCAAACACTGGTCTCCTGTTCCTCATTTTACGCTTTGCATCTTTGGTCTTTCGTGCTCTGTAAGTTCTTTCAAGCAAGGTCTTGATTCTGCACGAGATACTAAGTCTTGTTTGACCAATATATCTCTTCCCACACAAGTTGTCGATAAACAGAGATTGACTAAGATAGGTATGTCTTCTCTCAATCCTTTTGGTATTAGTTACTGGTGAATCAGATCATCTATTTCATCAATTGGTACAATGGTAAATAAAGATTTCACGTCAAAGCTCGACATTTTAAGGGTCTCTCAAATTTCCATGAAATGTCTGGAGTTGATAGAGCCAAGCATATCTATGTATTCGTTTCGAAGTCAATGAATCCCAATTGATTGTCTGTTTTGGCCAATGGGGTGTTACTATTTGTTCTTAACCTCAAAAATATCTAGAAAACGCAGTAGTATCTTTGATGATCAAACAACATTGACAACTGCAATATCTAGACGATATGACTAACTAGTGTTGAGTCAAATTTAAACGAAAGCCATTTGTAAAAACTTAAAAAAAAAATAGTGGACAGAGAATTACGATATATTTGGAATTGGCAAGGAATTTTAACCTGTTAAGATTGATCCAACTACTGACTGATCACACTACAAATTAAATGTCTCCAATAATTTATTTTATAATTACCAAGTTGCCTATATATTTTGATCATGTTTTTGTAATTTTAAGGTTACCAACAGTAATTTGATAATTTTCAGATATCTTTAGAGGTTAGGGACCTGCTGAGGCCAAATGGACAACCAATTCGGATTCAGCGACCTCGAGAACATTTGCAAATGATAATTGGTGTAATTTCTCAATTTCAGAAGGGAAACCTTTGAAATTTTGTCATGTTGTTAGGTTAGGGGCAAATTGTAAAATGACACTGTTAGACGGATAACGGATCAGGATTGTTCGTGTAATTAATACTTTTTGATGGACACTGTATCCTGTAGAAGTAATAATCATTACTAGAGCCTGTAGGTTATTAATATATTCCAGACCTGATCTTAATGCGACTGGAATACTGTTATATATGCCCCATTAATAAAGTACATCATCAACTCCTGTATATATGTACATAATATAATCGTAATTCAATCAAATAACACCATTATATTGCCTTGCCAGCACTTGTCTAAGGTCGAGTCACATATGAGAACATAATTTGCATTTACTGTTAGTGTTAGTTAAACTGCGTTGGTCGATGCATCATTCGTATGCACAAAACGTCGATAAGTTTGTAAAAATGTCTGGACAGCGTCCGTCGCATGTTATGGTGAAATGTTGGATAAACGATTTTGCGGAACTGACCTTTAATGGCAGTGAACTTCGTTTTGACAGTGTACTGACGTGGAACGTAAGAACAGATGTTTTGCAGCATGTTGCTACAGACAAATATAATGCTCGTCTAAGTGGTAGGGTCAGTGCGCGAGACAGAGAGAGAATTTAACTTGGATTTAGTCAAAATTATGGTAGCGTGTAATTTTAAACGACGCGAGTTAAAGGACAGAATATAGCTAACATAGTGGTTGGGGGATGGGTTGAAGCAAAAGCCGTGGAAGGGCATTTCATAGCTTCCAGGGTGTTGGAAAGCACAAATGTGGATACAATTAGTGAGCGTGTGACTAGCAGTCCACAGTCACTATGGGGTGAGGAGAACTTTGAAGTAAATAAACGGCATGTATTGCTGCTACTGAGGGATGCGGCAGTATCATACACTAAGTTAATCCATGTTATTGATAATTTATGGAAACTCGAGTGGAAGTACGGACATGTTATAGTGTAGGTTACACTGTGTATGCAAGTTCTGTGTTTTGTGACTGGCTCCTTTGCCAATTAGTTGAGCTCTAACAATCACCATCACATGTATAATCACATCTATATTAACATCCGGGCTCTAATTATTACGAATAAAAAGAATAATAACAATAATAATAACACACATTAAAATTAACATTTATAGTATTTACCTCATTTCAGAGTTCCAGATCGCTTCCGGTGTATCAAACTCTCCTAAATATATCTGGGCAAATTTCTCTGCTCCATGATTTTCAAGATAGTTAACCATCGCCTCGGGAAGAAGTCTGCCAAGGATACTTTTCTGCATAATACTTGACGCATTCTAAAAACATACATATATTTGCAACAATAATTTAATTTATTGGATACACCTACCTCATCTGCTTTAAAGGCTTGTTTCATATGGGTGAGCTTGAGAAACCTGGCTATAGGCAACAAATTACTGCCGGTGTACATCATGATAAAATAGAAGACGCCAGTAGTGTATATTTTTGACATTTCGGGGTTATCTCTCATGACCTCGCACAATAAAGTGGCTACTTTTTCGACGAGAATGGGGTCGAACGTCAAAAGTAGCTGAACCACGTGCGATAGGACCGGTTGCTCCGAAAGCAGCCTCTTCACTTTCGGTAAGGGCCTGATGATCGCGTCGTCGTCGTCTCTACTGGGATAATATTCGCACATCTTTATGAGGATGTTTAGGATGCACGTGGCAAGTTCACTTTCGTTCAAATACGGGGCCCCTTTGGCCAGTAGACACCATTTCAGCTGAGGTAGTTGCGATAAGGCACGCCAACCGGGCAGGGCCATGGCCCAGCACCGAGTTTTGTGATTTATTTCTCCTTTCTCGAAGAGATCCTTCAACTAAAATCAACGTGTTAAAAATACTGAACCTACGATGTGTTCGCAAATTGCATCAACAAAGTTAACCTAAAAACTCCAAAGTTAACATAAAATTACTTAGATATTGTGCGTGTAATTCGCAGACACTATATAATCATTGGCGGCTCATGGTTGAAGATTCACAAGAAGGTTCACAAAATCAAGAATAGAGAGATTGTTAACACAATAAAAAATGACATTTCAGTCAACCCAAGTCCGTACTGAAATTTAACAAACATCTGGACATTCTATACTTTAACGAATTCTCTTTTTCATCGCGGTCTTGAAGTGCTAGACCAAAATTTTACACAATCGGTAATTTAGGATAACCCATATTGCTTATCTTTGTATTACGAATAACTTTCGCATGTAAAAATCCATAAATGGTGGAGTTGGGAAGTGAACCTCATATATATTGGATTTATCAAATAATAATAATAATAGTAGCCATCCCTTCCCCACACAGATCCTAGAGAGGACCTCTGGTGTTACTCTTCGGGGTAATTAGAGGTTGATTATTATTGTTATTATCAGTTAGTAATCATACAAAATGCCTAATCAAATAAAATTTAAGTAAATTACCTCGTTGAAACTAACAGGGCCCTCTCTACCTTTGTCGGTGTTATAGTACCATTCCTTTTCCTGTATGATTTTCATACCGGGTCCCGCCTCGATAACGTTCGTCTGTGTGGGTACGACAGCTCTCGAGGTATGTAAATGGGCTAACGTCATAAGGTCGACGAGTATCTGTACCCCGGACGCGTCCAGTATGTCCCTGACATTCCGATGATGATGAATTAATTTACTAATAAATATCACCAGTCTATCTCGTTCCTGTTTATCTATACACTAAAAATAAATGACACTAACTAAAGACAATTACATATAACACCACAGGATATTCTAGTAGGCATATGCCTTTTAGTGGATTTGACCCTGGCACCAAGTTGCAGATGCAGTGAGATGGGTGCATAGCTATGGGAGCATATTGTATATTATGCATTGAAATCACTGCTGAAATGAACTTACTATATTCTGGGACACCTCTTGTAATTTAAAATTTTTCTTAAATATGTAAACGGGTGAATGTGGCAGTAAAATATGTATGTTACTGATTCAAATACAGTTTTCTAAGCTTAGAAACAGTCAAAGTCTTAGAAACAGCACATTGCAGCAATTCGGAAAATTTGTCTTTAATAAACTGTAAGTCTATTTTGAATACTTATATCACTCGCTGTAGACACTGCATGCTGTCAATATACTGCCGTATTATATAAGCTTTCCATATGCACTTCGTGTAATCTACCAATTTTGCAATTTATCTCCTAGGCTTATCAATAAAATCCCTCGATATGAGGAGGAAATGGTACATCTCTGGTCAACCTTGCATAATCACGTTAGCCGCTTTGTGATTGGCCGCAACAACATGACATTTCAAAGTTTTCATCATAACATAGTATAAAACAAAGTCGCTTCCCGCTGTCTGTCCCTAACTACCTATGTATGCTTAGATCTTTAAAACTAAGCAACGGATTTTGATGAGTTTTTTTTTTTAATAGATAGAGTGATTCAAGAGGAAGGTTTATATGTATAATACATGCATAATATAGTAGAGAAACACTGATAATTTTAGAGGTTTCTAATGTGATGTAGTAAACCGTACGAAGCCGGGCGGGTCGCTGTTAGTCATAATTATGTGGTAGGTGGACTTCAACGCAAGTTGGAAGTCAACGCTTATTGTCCCCACAGGCTGTTCAGTCCATTAGTCATGTTTCCTTCAGAAACTTAAGGACAATTTCCAATGGAGTGTTTATTATCTCTTTCGGTACTATTGTTACAGCCTCAAAGATCAAATGCTTAACAGCTATGTGGAAGGGGGTTTCTTCCCCCTCTCCACACCCCTTTTAATAAAGATTTTCTCTCATTCCAATTGAACCAAATCCAACATCAACCTCCGCCCCGTGAGAGATATGTTTTTGACTTAATAAGACTTTTACAGCCATTCTGGCTGTCCAGTAGGCCAAACCACAGATGAGTTCAGGTCCTATTAATGGAACTTCTGCCCTTTTCTTTGCAAGAAAGTCTACTCTTTCGTTTCCATTGTGGTCCTTTCATTCATTTCAAATTGATGCTATTGTTCCGCTAATTATATTAGTGAATCCACACAGTTTTTTACTACCTGGGAGTGTATTTCTACAGCTTCCAGGGGTTTTAGGGCTGTGCACAAATGGATATTGCAGTAGCTGAGTTCCTTATACTGACTACATCAACAATAAATTCATGAAGTAGCTTCAAGGACAAATTTGACTGGTGTAAAGCAGAAATTTGCCTTGAAATTTACCACCAATAAGTTCACCAATAAATTCATCAATTTATTCACGAATTAGAATCGATCCTATTTTCAGCCAATTTATTCACATGAATTCTGTCAATTCAGTTGGACCAACACACAAAAAGAGAGGTTATGATTATTTCGTTTGGTATAATACAAATTTAGATAACCTTAAACTGTAAATTACCCATAAATGTTGGTACAATTGCCGACATGAACCACCACATAAAGATTTGATTTGGTGTTAAACAAACTAGATGCTCCAAGAAGTTCACGAATTTATTTGATCAAAGAAGTTGACGAATAAATTCATCAACATATTGTCGGTGTAAAGCTAGTATTAGGTTTTTCGGATTTCACACCCTGGGTCTCTCAGGTTGCACCCACTCCAGTGCTTTGTTCAGTTTTAGATCCATCTGTGTATTCAGATGATTTCGCTCGGTTGGACTTGACTTCTTCATCGCTTGGCATAGTTACCTGATGAAGTTTGTGGAAGACTATGATTTGGACGACTGTGTCTGATCGTACGCCTAGTATGTGGCCTTGACAATGTAGAGCAACACGCATTGCTGATATATTTAAAATAAATTCCGCTTTACATGAATTATAAGAGTGCCTCCTAGAGTATAAGTTCACTTCTGAGCAGTAACCTCGCTGCAATGACCATCGAACCAAAGCCCCTTGGTTGTAGCAAAATGGGATTGTAGCATCCAACCCCATTTTTCAGATGGGGGAGGATGGGATCTAGATCAGCAACAGCTGAATCATTTGTTATGAAGATGGGTTGGTCTCGTAGGAAGGTACAGGATCTGAAATCTGGATAAGTAGGCTCAACATTGGTATGTCAACACCATTGAGAAAACATCCCACAGTACTGCAGAGCAAAATCTACGCATTAATGACATGTGTAACAGTATGTATGCAGAACCACGTCAGTGGCAGGCGAATCTGCATATACACCGATAATCAGGCACAACTACTGGCTCTGCAGCAAGAGAAGGTTGAATCGAGGCTTGTCTGGGGTGCAAATGTGCAGTATAATGCAGAAATAAGACAAAGGTTGTAATTTACTGGGCTCAGGACTGTTCACTAGAGACTGCACCATGAATAGACATCTGAAGATCATTGGCGTCATAGTCGATGATACTTGTAGGTGTGTGGAGAGGAGGAAACCTCCACATGCTTCGTCTCTGTCCGGCTTTAGCTGGTGTAAGAGATATTTACCTAGACTGCAGATATCTGGAACTTCAGAGGACCTCGTTATACAGCATTCTGTCCTTTGTTCGAGAGGGACGGAACTGTATGTGGGATTGCTCACAATGGGCTCTGAGGCATCAGTGAGTGGCTCTTGGAGTGAGGGCCCCCCCTGTACACGGAACGAAAAAAATCTCACTGCCTATTATATATATATGCTGCTTTTGTCCATAACAATGTGGAATGCTATTTTTAGTTGTATAAATATGTGTTAACTTCCGAGTGATAGAGTTTCACTGAGGAGAATTTTCAAAAATTATATGTGTGCGCAACTGATGTGTCTCGAACTGTGAAACTGGACATGCAAACTATGGCATTAGGCACTAAAAGGCATAAGTCTACTGATAACTAGTGTCCGGAAAGTGTGCCAGAATGCAGAGTTTCCTGCCTCCAACTACCCAGAGCTCCCACATGGGACCAGCGTACTACAAGTCCTCTCGCGTTACCAGGCACGGTCAGTGGCGTACGCATGCACCGGCAACACGCGTACATAATTTACAAGGTGCTTAAAAAATATGGTTTATAATTTGCGTTATGGCACACATTTCCGGACCCTAATGATAACCGAACATACCCTTTCTGACATTCCTACAATATACTTGGTATCACTAAATGGTCCAATGTCCTCGTAGTACCTCCCATAAACGATCGACATGGCCTGAAGACACATACATTTCATCTCCACCTTATTCGTTAATAAAAATCTGTGGTACAAATCGTTGAAAAACTCGTATCTAGAACGTACATAGGAAAATAACGAAAATTACTATTAATGTCACAATTATTCCTATTTCAATTAGACTTATTCCGCACATATTATAACACAAAGAACTTATTCTAATGGCCAACAAAAAATAGTCAATAAAAATAATGCCACTTACGATCTACGAATGGGGGAGTCGTCATTGTGCTCGTCCATGTCCAATAACAGTCTCAGGTAATAATCACCAATTTTTATTTCGTCGGCAAGGCATGTGTAGTTCAATTCGAATTCCTGATGGTTCCAGGCAACCAAAGCAGATCCCGCCAGCTCCCTGTCGGACGAAAAGTTCCTAACCTCACCCTCTAAGGCACTTCGTAATTCCTCTCTAGTCTGGAAGCAGATTCGACATTTTACGAGTGCAATATTTTTCAAACAATTTTTTCAGTTTCACATTGTTCCTTTTATGTAAAGGAATGTTTGCTGAAACTTTGGCCTCACATAGCTCACCAAAAACCTCACTATCACTAGAAACCGCTGATTGTATAGAGACATCCAAAAAAAACGTCATCAAAGTTGGCCAAGAAAAAAAAGACGTATTTCTATTCTTATTCGAATTTATAACCTTATTTACTTGTCAAAACTGTCAAATCATATGACAGCTATTGTTTATTTTACAAATTATGACAGTCACTTGTCAAAAGTTTGACATAACCAAAAAGATTAGACATGACCGCTATTTCTATCTCTCTCGTTCATAGCCAGAGTTGATGACGTTTTTTTTGGATGTCTATTATATTATTAATATACCTTTTCGAATTAATATGTTTATCTATGTCTCATCTTCTGTTGGTCTCATCTTCAAATAATGTAAGAAAGTTTGAATACTGCAATAAATATTAAACCACCGGAGTAGATATTATAATGTGATTGTCACAGTGATAAATACACAGAATAATTACAAAGTACACCGATAACAACCCTTGCTATAGGTCATGACTAAAGTGAAGAATAAATAGCGGCGACTGTTGTCGGCATCGCGTCATCACAGCAAAAAATGGTGCACGCAAAGCCAACACCTGATTACCTAATTAATTGTGTCTATATATCAGTGTACAAAATACAGATGTTTTGTGATTACGGAAGTGATTCTCACCAGGCTCTACTCAATTTATTGTTTATTAGTTGGACTATAGTTACCTTATGGTTCCAAATTAAATTAGGAAGGGCGTGGTCCTGATTAAAATTCCAGTAGAATAGGGGCCAATTCGATTCGGCCTTTTTCCTTTCTCTTCTTCTCCTTAAAACTATAGGCCTCTCTTTAATTTTCTCTTCTCTTTTCAATTGTATTCCAACCCTCGCCCCCCAGTGTTGTAAGGCCAAGTTTGTGTAATGTTCCACCCTCTTTTCTACGTATTTTAATTGTCTTTCCACAGCGACCCAGTTGGGGTTCCTTTTTCCCCTATTGGCGTGAGCTTGTGCAATTTTCAAGTTGTCCCTGTGGTTTAGCATCTCTTGTTCTAAAGCTTCTGCAGGGATTTTATCTTCCGAATCCAAGAAAGCTATAAGGCCAGTCGGCTAGAATGGAAAAACATGGCTAATATAATCGGTAAAAAAATTCATTGGCTCTTTTTTTATTAGATCTTCAACCTTAACCTCATAATAAAGCACACCAAAAAGAATAAACACATCAACTTAGTGCCTGGCCAGAAGGATGTGGCTGGTAATGTGTAAGTATCTCCTTCTTGTGTGCATGGGACTAGATATGTTACAGCGTGTCCAACACAGTGAGCTTCTTCAATTACCAAATGTCTTTTTTCGAAGCCCACTCTAATGATAAGCTCATTAAAGCCGGCTAAACAGCGCGGCGGCCCACAAAGTTTTCACACATCTCAACGTAAATAACAGGGTAGTTTTAACACATCTCTTTTTATTGTTGCAACATTTTATTGTTTTCATGAATTTTGTTTTTGCACATACAAGTAGTGAGTAGTATGACGCGTACGATTATGGCCCGCCGCCCGGATCTGCCGGCTTTATTCATTAAGATACATATAACCACAGATACATCACAGGCACATCAACACATGCATAACATTTATTAATATATTTTTAGCAAACATTTACCATTATCCTCTTAAGGAGACCCATGGCCGTAGGGTTACCCGTAATCCAGAGACCAATCAGATGTCTAGACAGCTGCCTGTGAGTGAGAAGGCGCCCGTCTGTTCCCTGAGTGTACAAAGCGGCTAGCAGATGTCTTGGTAACGCTCCTTCCGAAAGAGCCAAATTTTGCATCTTCTCGGCGACATCAGATTCCCCTTCCTCTATTATAGAGCGCATCACAAGTCCTGCACCCTTCACAATGGCCATCGATGGATGCTAAATGACAATTGTAATTTCATATATGTATATTATTTTAAACCCATAAAGATTTACACAAACTTGAACAAGTGTCCCACTATTAAGGTTATTTGAACTATGAAATTATTAGTTTTAATCATCTTCCGGTGATTCGTTTAGAAAAATTATCAATGGAAACTTTTGTCATGACTAGGGTCCGGAAAAGTATGTTCTTGCCCCTGTATATCCACGCTACTAACCGTGCGTAGAATGCCGTCCTTAGCGAAGTCCCGTGCGGGAACTCAGGACGCCGTAATACAATTTTTTCCGTAAGACAGCGAGCTATTCCGATAATGCCAGGTGTCCCTTTAGTTTGCCACCTGCCGTAAGTGTAAACCGGTCAACCGCCGCATTGAAAACAATTTTTTTGTCGCGGGTGACTAACTCGTGAGTTCGCGTATTGTATTCACATGTTACCTGATTTTGTGATTGAGATTGCAAATTACGACGATTTTATAATAGACGCATCACATATTTTACGTATTTCTTGCAATCGTCGATATATATTTAGTGATCGCCGAAAGTGTAAAAGACATTTATATTCGAATATCCATCAAAAAAATATACCTGAATTTTGGTTTGATTTGTGCAAAATGTTTTGCGCACGTAGCCTTTCGTGGAACGTGGTCGACAATATTTACTTTAGACTTTTTTTGCCAAATATGTGCGATTTTCCATTGCCTGCTTGTGATACGTTGCGTAAAACACATTTACAGAAGACATATCAACATGTCGTGGGAAATATTAAAGAAGACATATGCAATAAATTTAAGTGGCTGACAGTGGACGAAACAAGAGATTTTCGCGGTAATAAGGTCGTTAATGTTGTGATACGAATTTTAGTTGTTTCAGATATTTCGTCCCCGATATTGATAGCTAGTAAACGGGTTTTGCAAACAACGGCTAAAAGTATAGAAATAGTAGTAGTAACACTTGCATTGTCCTCTGTAGACGTAAAAAGAATATACTGATGTAAGTGACAATAAACAACTGTGCGAAATTCGTGAAAATAATGTGTGTGGTGTGCTCTGTCCATGTGAACAATTTTGAATTTGCACGATACTTGCAGTAACATGACGGATTACGAGTCCGGCCCTGCGTTATAGCAGACTTTCCAAACTTAGTCATACTATCACGGCATTTGGCCAATCATCTATGATAAGATCAGCATGATTTAGATGTCGCAAAGAATTCACTGAACGTCAAAGAGCTGCAAGTTGCTGAGCAGTCTAGAAGGTCTATTGGAAGTGTTTTCAGATGTTTAGATATCCCAGAGGAATCTTGGGAGATGAAGCAGAAAAACACATAGTGGACCGAAAAAAAGGGGCTTTCCAGCGTTATTGAAATCGGCCGCTAAAGCTAGTGTCATAACATTTTTTGACTACGAGGGGATGGTGTGTACCCACCACAGTTCCACATCATATTATAATAACTGCTGATTATTTAAAGAAGTTTTACAGTAGTTAAGGAAATATCATACTCCTAAAAAGCGACCTGAGTTAATCGGAAAGTGGAAACTTCCGATGAAATAATGGAAAACTTGTTGGGATTATGTGGGATTCTTAAACAGTATAATATGTGTTAAATTTGTGCCACAGTCTCCGTATAGCTCTGATGTAGCTCCATGCGATTTTTATTTGTTCCTCAAGCAAAAAAAAAAAAGGTTTAAAGATTTAAAAATCAGTTCGAATCAGTAAAATTCGAATTAGATGCTGTTTTGAAAAAGCTCCTTTATCATGAATTTGAACAGTGGCGGCATCATTGGGATAAGGTTATTTCCTTACGTGGAGACTATAGGACGTGATAAACGTAATGTCACTAAAGATTAATCAACAATTATTTTATAGAATTAGTCCTAACTTGGTTGGAACCCTTCGTATTTACTTTATTTACTCGAATAAAGCTTTAGTTTCTCAATAGTTCATTAATGTCTATAGTTTATTTACATTTTACTCAGACCTAGAATTATTTATAAGAAAATAACTGCAATGGATCTTCATTTTTGAAAATATGGCAAAATATATATTCAACAGATATAACCTTAAAAATTATCCGATACTAGCAAATGGATCAGGGACTGGATAAATATCCTGTTAATTACAAAAAATATTTCCTATTATAATTTCTCAAAAGAAACTGCAAATAAGACCACCCACAAGTCCTTCACTCCTTCCTTAATCCCTACCACGTTTACGTAGTGTCGCTGGACCAAAGCTCTTCCCATATTATATTATAAATAAATAAAAAAAAAATAAATTAGTGTTAGTAATTAGTTTAGTGTATAATCCGTATTTGTAGTTGTTTAAATAAATAGTGTTAGTTGAAAGTGCGAGTTTGAATTTTTCACACCTAACGAACCCGAAATGAACAAAACGTTACAATATGTTTTATATAGACATCCAAAAAAAACGTCATCAACTCTGGCTATGAACGAGAGAGATGGAAATAGCGGTCATGTCTAAGTTTTTCGGTTATGTCAAACTTTTGACAAGTGACTGTCACAATTTGTAAAATAAACAATGGCTGTCATATGATATGACAGTCTTGACAAGTAAATAAGGTTATAAATTTGATCAAGAATAGAAATACGTCTTTTTTTTCTCGGCCAACTTTGATGACGTTTTTTTTTGGATGTCTCCATATATTTGATGTAAATTTTAAAAATATTGTTTTACATACCTGAAATAATTTAAAAAGCATCCTGCCTCTCTCCGAGACCATCTCCAAAAGCGTATCAAAATGTTTCCCGTCGGTTGTTTCACTATACGGAACGCAGAGGGCAAACGTCAGAAAGTCTAGCATTGCCGAGACTATCAGAGCTCCCGTACCTTGTGCCTAATATACCAAAGACAAATATTAATAGAAGTATTTACAACAGATGATGTTAACTTTCCAGAAAATTATTATAAAGAAAATTTTACCGGATTTACATCAGTATTTATACCGCAATTTTCAGTTTCACCGAGTATTTTATACTAATTATACTTACTATATGCATGGTCCACATATTAAGCAAGCTCTCTAAGAACGGTCTAGTTTGTAATAAAGATGATTTATTGAGTTGTTCTTGTCTTAAATCGTAGTCATCGTGCATCGGATGCATCAGGGCGCAGATCATATCTATAGCTGCTTGCGTAACTGCATAATCGTTCCTCTTCAATGCCGAGACCACCTTGTGTCCTATCGCTTCCCTAAAACTATATAACACATAGTAGAGTAGCATTTCTTTGATACAAATTGAAAATGGGACATTACCGCCACATTTCAAAATACAGCTTGTCTATATGAGGTGCGGCTATTAAATAACCGAAATGATGCTGCTACCAGCGCGCTGCGAGCGTGTCGAGACAAATTTGAACAGAACTGTGTCTGGTGATACTTTTCCCACCCTGAGCTCGCTGAACAAGCCAGTGAAGCAAAAGAATAGCAATCGTTTGAATTAGTCATAACATTGACACTGATCCAGGCTTGTTAAACACGGTGATTACTTGTGATGACAAGATTCGAAAGTGTGGAAGCAGTTAAAGCAAAAGCGACGAAGGTTTTGAACCAGCTGACAGAAGTGGACTTCCAGCACTGCTTTCAACAATGGAAAAGTCTTATGGAGCGGTGTAGAGAACACTAAGTGGAGTACATTGAAAGCGAAAAAGTGGCTATTGTAATTGGTAACGAATAAAGTGTTATGACAGCAGTTCGGTTATTTAATAGCCATACCTCGTACTTATATGGAGACATCCAAAAAAAACGTCATCAAAGTTGGCCGAGAAAAAAAAGACGTATTTCTATTTTAGATCGAATTTATAACCTTATTTACTTGTCAAGACTGTCACATCATATGACAGCCATTGTTTATTTTACAAATTGTGACAGTCACTTGTCAAAAGTTTGACATAACCGAAAAGCTTAGACATGACCGCTATTTCCATCTCTCTCGTTCATAGCCAGAGTTGATGACGTTTTTTTTGGATGTCTCTATATATAGCTGAATGGAATAAATTCAGTATCTCGTTTATTGTGCATATTCATAAAAAAATCCCGAGAGACGTTAATTTTAGATTACAAAATAACATCCTGCAATGTAAATAACTCATCCCTGGATTTAACCTCCATCAAGTGACAGTTGCTACTCCCACATTTTTAAGTTACAAGAACCTAACCTAACCTAACCTCCTTCAGGTGACAGTTGCAACTTGCAACTTCCACATTTTTAAGATAGAAGTGGGAATTTGTGACTAAATAGTTTACATGTTATATCTACATGGTTTGTGAAACCTGGTTTATTTAATAGAAATGCGTAAAATAACAATTCTACAATTGGTTGGTTAAGGAGATAGAACAAGATCCCTGATCACAGGCTGAAGCTGCTCACCTATTTCAAAACTTTCCTCTATTTTTTGGCTATACCCCAAGGTACAATAATTAGTAAAAATGGAAAGCAGTTTCATAAATGTTTCATAAATGACATATACGACAAATAAAAAAAAGAACCTTCCAATGCACTGGGTATGATACCAAATTGAGTTTGAATTGAAAATCCCTGAGTTTGATGAACACCCACATAACTTGAGTCGACAAGCAGCATCAGCATTTAATGTTAGCCATTTTTCAATTCTTCGCACATCGAAAATACAATGTATGCATATAAATAAATATGGCGGATGGTGAAATTAGGGATTCTCATATTAAACTACTAATCATCTAACATCTAATGAAAATCCTCACTGGAGAAAATTAGATACGCAAAACCATGAAAAGGTTAATTTTTGGGCAGAGGCAATTGGAGACCATTTCATTGGTCCCTTTTTAATTGATGAAAATATGAAAGCAGATAAAGTAATGCTGTGCCAACTTTGGCAAATTTATAAATGCTTAAACATATCCACAACTGACAGATAGTGTGATTAGGGTACAAGAGGACCAAATCAATGTTCAGCAGGTCTTAACATTTCCAACTCGGTGGATAGGGAAGCGAGGATCGCTAGAAACAACGATGTTTACTGCCATTAAAGGTAGTTCCGGAAAATTGTTTATCCAAAGCTCCACCGTAGCACGCGATGGATGCTGTCTCGACAATTTTACAAACTTATTCGACGTTTTATGTACACAAATGATGCATCGACCAGTACAGTTTAACTAATACTAACAAGAAGTGTAAATTACGTTCGCGTTAACACGTGCCGTAACTTGATAAAAGTGGGGCGCACAATACGGCAGACGGGTTGTATTCGGAATGTAACTGCTTTATTTATCGAAAATAAAATATATGTATATAGATAAATATGGCGGCTGGTGGAATTTGGGATTCTCGTATTAAACTACCGCTGTAAAGGAAATCCTCACTGTATGAGAGAATTACATATGCAAAACCATTAAAAGGTTCATTTTTGGGCAGTGCAATTGGAGACCATCCCATTGGTCTCTTTTTCAATGATGAAACTATTAAAGAAGATAAAGTAATGCCGTCCCAACTTTGGCAAATTTAAAAATGCTTAAACATACCCAAAGGTTTCAGATAATGTGATATGGTTTCAGCAGGTTAGAGCAACACCGCATTACCAAATCAATGTTCAGCAAGTCTTAACATTTCCAACTCGGTGGATAGGGAAGCAAGGATCGCTAGAAACAACGAAGTTGACATTAAAGGTCAGTTCCGAAACATTGTTTATCCAACGCTCCACCGTAACATGTGATGGATGCTGTCCCGACAATTTTACAAGCTTATTCGACATTTCATGTACACAAATGATGCATCGACCAGTACAGTTTAACTAGTACTAATAAGGGAAAGACTTTCGAACTGCCCAACACTCCGATCTTGATAAGACATATATCATTAAAAAGGGTTTTCAAAATGATGTTGAATGGTACTAGAACCAAAGTGCGGAAACGCAAGGTTCAAAAGTTACAGCCGTTCAAAGTTGAAAAATGCAATTAATTAACTAATTAATTAACCTAACCTAACCTTGCGACAATTGCGACTTAGGTTAGGTTAGGTTAGGTTGGCGTCGCAAGAGTCGCAAGTCGCAAGGTTAGATTACATTTAATTAATGAGTTAATTATTTGCATTTTTCAACTTTGAACGGCTGTAACTTTTGAACCTTGCGTTTCCGCACTTTGGGACTAGTACCATTCGACAGCATTTTGAAAACCCTTTTTTTAATGATATATATCTTATCAAGATCGGAGTGTTGGGCAATTCGAAACTTTTACCCTAATAAGAAGTGTAAATTACTGTAACTTGGAAAGAGTAGGGCGCACAATATGGATGATGGGTTGTAATCCGGAACATAATACTTTAGTTAATTAAACTATGATTGTACTATGTTAATATATATATAGGAGTTGATGATGTACTATATTAATGTGGCACATATAACAATATTAAAGTCGCATTCAGACCGGTCCTGGGTCTTACATCCGGGATCTATTTATTAGTATTTTTTAAGAGGAATTAAATACAGCATAAATATAAAATAAACTTATTTCTCAAAATATAGGGCTCAGGGCGTACAACGTAATAGCAGAGATTCCTTGACCCAAAAGAAAACGATATAGGCCAACTTACATATACCCTTAGTTGTTTAATTTGGCTACTAGAGGGTGTTGGATTTATAACATCATTTTTTGTAACTAAATGCAACTAATAGAAGTATTGCGTATGAATTTATCAGGGAAACTTCTAATATCGAAGATTCACACCCTTTGGTTCGCTTTGAAGGAATTTCTGCTACTATGTCGTACATTCATTTCCCGGACACCCTGTATAACACCAAAGTCTTCTCACCCAGGCAATTTCGTGAAACAGCTGTACCCTACTTTACTAGCCACCAATCTCCTTAATGCCTGGAACTGAGCCTCTAACTCCACTGAGGTTATTACTTTTTGGTCACCTTCTTTTGACACTAGTGACTGTAACACCCCTGTAATCAGTTTCTCTTTATTTTCGGAAAATATTCCCTAAAAACACAAACATCTCAAAGAAAATTGAACTGTATGAAAAATAATAAATGTGAAATTACAAAAGTAATGTAACTTACACTAGTTACTTACATCTTGTGTAATACTGTATAAGAGACCACTATAGGGTATATTGGCGTTGAATCTCCTAACGCAATGGGGAAACGGTTTGGTAGAGGGCGGATTCAATAGAAGTTTTAAGTGTAGACTTTCCGCTTCTTCCTCAACTGGCAAGTGAAGGGGTCCCAGTCTAAGACCTCTCTCGGTGGCAATCATAGTCACGTGTACGTCTTTATTGCCGGCTGCTCTCACGCCATCTAGCAGCGAGGCCAATAACGAGTCCCTAAGAATTTTATATAAAAAAA
Organism: Aromia moschata; assembly: GCA_029963805.1. Classification (NCBI taxonomy): domain Eukaryota; kingdom Metazoa; phylum Arthropoda; class Insecta; order Coleoptera; family Cerambycidae; genus Aromia; species Aromia moschata. The sequence continues at coordinate 596,469 of JAPWTK010000186.1, forward strand.
GTTTGATATGCTCGCTCCAGTTGTTTATATGCTCCAAAAAAAACTTTGATATGCTCCACAAGTTTATAGATCAAATTTACAGGCTGTGAACTTTCTAATATTATAGTAGTGATATGAAGTAAATGCAGTTATAGTTTTATGTAAATATAATTTTAATTTTCTATGTATTAAGGGGGGTATACCACCTTTGACAGCTCAAAAATTGGTTGTATACCCCCTTGATATTAATTTATGATATGAATTTGTGTATAGCTTTATGTAAATACGACTGTTAAGTTTCTATGTATTAAGGGGGGTAGACCACCTTTGACAGCTCAAAAATTGGTGTATACCCCCTTAATATTAATTTGATATAAAATTGTGTATAGTTTTATGTAAATATGATTGCAAGTTTCTATGTATTAAGGGGGTATACCACCTTTGACAGCTCAAAAATTGGTGGTATACTCCCTCAATATTAATTTACGATATAAATTTGTGGCCCCAAGGTTTCAGAGAATGCACCTATCTCCATACATCCGTGGTTTCGTGTGAAAGTTAAATCCACTAAAAGCCACAGCTCTGATTATTATATACTTATCTATAACTCTTATAATAGATTCAAGACATTTCTATTTCATTCGTTTCGGTTATTCGAAATGATAGCAATCATCAAAATTGACTACAAAGAATCATACAAAAAAAATACCTGTCTGTTGTGGTGTACGTCCTAATCTGACCACTAAAATATTCAATACTGAAAAGTTGCGGGTTGGCGTTATCCCGTATCAAAGAGAAAATATTGTTCAACGGCTGAAGCGTACATATACTGTAAGTCTGGGGATCTCTTTCGAGTAGGCAGTGCTCGGAGAGGCAGAGAGTTCTTCGAACTGGTTCCGAATGTCTCGCCTTATGGATTTTGTACACAGAAAATTCAGATACCGAGGTAATATATTCGTCATCGCTAAAAGATAAAAAGAACATAGACAGATTACAATTTTTATAATCTAAAATATGGCAAATTAAATAGGGATGATAATAAGAAAGGCTAAATCAAATTAAATATCTTTACCTGTATGTTCCAAAGCGTTGACACTGAAAATCTTCCAATTTAATTGGTGTGCTTAAGACTTTTATGTTTATTCCTAAATTACACGTAGCTGATTCAAGTACCTTAGCTTTGATATCTTCAAAGTCTACAGCTTGAAACAGATGAAGCCTACCGAATCCGCCACATACTATTACAAATCCTCCTACAAGAGAAATCTAATTGGAAAAATTCTATACGAGACATGACAACTAAGATATGAACTTTATTTTATAAGTAATAAAATCTAACTGAGTTCCCCTTCAATACATTCCCAAAATAATGTTCTAGCCGACAATGATTTGTCTGTGAAATAATTTATAGTAGATAAAAGCATGTATGTTCTTGAGTACCCCCCCCCCCACATTCGCCAAATCAGAGAATCTTCGTCTGAAAGGTACTCGTTTTGAAAATTTGGATCAAGTGAAAAAAAATCGGCAGCATCATTCCTTGCAGAATTACTTTAAACAACGGAAAAAACGTATGTGATGGTGTGTAGATAGGAAATGAGAGTATATTGAAGGGGAACATAGATTATATCATATATAAATTAAGTTCATTTTTTAAATAAGCCCTAAAATTAGTTCCACCTCATATATGGTAGAAAAAAATCAGAAACGGTATATGAAAGAGCTCAGTTACCTGGATAATCAGCTACTGTACAAACTCCCTCAAAATCTTTATAATTGTAACTTGCCAAAACTGTATTTGTCGCAGGATCCAGCTGGTCTAAAGAATACGGAGTTACTTCTAAGATTATGGGGAGTCTAATATCAGACCAATGGTGTTTATATGCTTGATATCGCTACAATTAATAGTCATACATCAATTTATGGAATAGAACAACCAAAATTACCAAATTAGGTTAGTTTTATAATAATGGTATTGTAAGAATAAATAAAATAAATATTTGCCAATACTTTTGACTTTATGCCATATATCTAGGGGTTTTATGATAAATTTTAATTAAAGGCGGGCAAAAAATATAATTACCAAAATTTCTTTGGGTCGCTCTGAGAAGAAATGCCTGTACTTCAGTGCTTCTGTCAATAAGTGTGTCCTATGTTCGGTTGAAAAGGTCATTTTGTCAATTTTACGTTCTTTTTTCATTGTAATTTGGAATTCGTATGGGCCCGTTTTTATGGGCTGAACTGATATAAAGTCATTGTAAGCCCATCTATTAGTTATCTCCAAGTTTGACGGATTGTAAGTTGTTATACCCATTGTACCAACAGAAAATATTCTTTTGTATCTAAAAAAAAAAAAAATGTGTCAATACGATTCATAAATATAGATATGTGATACCTACTTTCCTTTCCATGTGGTATGTTTGGTGCAGAAAAAGCAAGCTACATCTTGATTATCTTTTTATTGGCATCATCTTTACACTAGAAAAAGTTTATGCAAAAACAAAATATACAGCCGAAATTACAAAGAAAAAAATACGTAAACGACCCTCATTAATCAACTTCTGAATTCAATAATTCTGAACTCAAAATGTTTTATTACCTTTTAGGGGAAATAAACAAAACACTAGAGAAATATTATTTTTCCTTTATAAAAAACATTTTTGGGGGTGTCAGCTGTTGACAAATCGACTTAAAATGTCAAAATGAAGGAAGAGGAAGTGATGATTCTTCTTCCTCTATGTAACTACTTTACTTTTGGAGATCATTGCACTTTTGATGTGTACGGTTGTCTTGCACATCAGTAGTGCGCACCGAAATCTCTCTGTCGCATTAACAAAGGATACATATACATATAATACTTATGTCGGCGGCGCACCGACAAAAAGTAACTTTGTCTATGGCACTGAATGCTGACCAAGTAAATTTGTGCAACTATGAAATGATTTTAATCAGTAAATATGTGGAGAAAAGTCATTTACGTTATATTTATGTGCAACGTTCCCATTTCATTACAAGGCTATGATTACGTCATTGGAAGATCGTGAAATTCTCCCATTCCTATGAAGTTCCATTGGATAGTTTAATGTAATTATTTGGTAATGTTACGTGGATGATACAACTGTACAATTTTGCTTTTGTTTGGACCCTACTGAGTCCTAATACAAATGCAAGACAAAATAAATACTTTTTGGTGTAAGCAAAGGGAAAATTCCTTTTTGTATTGATATATTCAGCGCAAAAAAGAGCTTTTAGGTTAGCAAAGAGAGTGTAGTGAAAATGAATAGTTGTCGACAGAGGTTGCAACGTATATGAATTTAATGTTGTCAGAAAAAGAGAACTCTAACTGTAACCAAAATGCCAAACTTTAAAACTTATCTATGTTCAGCTGGAAACCGTATAATATCACCATTAGGCCACAAAACATATAGGGAATGGGGATTGAGGCCTAGGATGTATCCACTGATCTGTTAAAAAGGTCCATAAAGGGTTTTTGAAATTCAAGACAAGTGAGCCCTGAAATCCGGACAAAATCCGGACTTTGCCGAAAAATACGCCA